>JAJKFI010000023.1:9295862-9306173 GCA_029204185.1 Lerista edwardsae | reverse complement strand
ATAATAATAATAATAATAATAATAATAATAATAATAATAATAATAATGAGGCAGGTGGGAGGGAGGAAGTGGGCAGAGGGAGGGCATTTCTGGGTGGTTGGTGAACGGGCCGGGAGGTGCGCCGGCTCAGGACGGGAGCAGGCTTAAGGCCGACTCCTAGGCCCGCTCCACAGCCCGCAGCCCCGACTTGGGCCAGGCGGTTTCCTGGGATCTGTGCCTGCTGTTTAGCAGGCGCAAATCCGAGGAGCCCGTAGGGGAGGCTAGTTCCTGGTGCCGGAGAGACCCCAGCCTCCCTGAAAGCAGCAGCAGATGCAGCACCAGCGAGTCGGATCCAGCGCTGCTTAGGATTGTGCTGAGACAGACATATTTATTTACGGTCTATGACCAACGGAAACTTAATAAAAAGCCGAGACATCACCCTGCCAACAAAGGTTTGCATAGTCAAAGCGATGGTTTTCCCAGTAGCAATGTATGGTTGTGAGAGCTGGACCATGCGAAAGGCAGAGCACCGAAGAATAGATGCCTTTGAATTATGGTGTTGGAGAAGACTCTTGAGAGTCCCCTGGACTGCAAGGAGATCCAATCGGTCAATCCTCCAGGAAGTCAAGTCTGATTGCTCCCTGGAAGGACAAATCCTGAAGCTGAAGGTCAAGTACTTTGGCCCCCTCCTGAGAAGAGAGGACTCTTTAGAAAAGACCCTCATGCTGGGAAAGATGGAAGGCCAAAGGAGAAGGGGGCGGCAGAGGATGAGATGGTTAGACAGTGTCACCGAAGCGATGAACATGAAATTGGGCGAGCTCCGGAAGCTAGTGGAGGACAGGGAGGCCTGGCGTGCTGCGGTCCAGGGGGTCGCGAAGAGTCGGACACGACTTAGCGACTGAACAACAACAACCAACAGAAAAGAACAGGGGGGAAAAGCCATACAAATAAACATCATGGAGAACGTAGGCATCCTGTAGGTCCTAGGAAGTTAAACATCATAAATCATTATTATTTTATTTTTAAATCCCTGCAAGTTTCCACTCAGTTTTAAGCAATCACCAGTCACATGCAAAGAGGCCCGATCAATGTCTTCCCTTGTTCCCCCCATGCGTGCTATAAACGATGGCTTGAATTGTCTTTGATGCTGGAGGTTAGGGCTGTCATTCGAAGGGGAGGGGGGGAGGGAAACCAGCCTTTCAACATCATTTAGAAAGCACAATAAAATTCTGCTAGGGATTTGCGACAGAGACAAGGCGAAGGTAATTATACAAATGTGTGCAATCCTGACTGAGGCCTCCTGCCATCTGGGATAAGCAGGATAACACCGCTGGTGACATCCCACAGGATCTGTAATGCAGGTAGACAGCCAGGTTAATCAAGGAATAAATTCTCGCAGGATGGGAGGGAGAGAAAGTTCCCAGGCTTTGATCAGCACATGGCTGCTTTGCAAGAGGCAGCAGACCTCCGTCTGGGTTGTGCGAACACAGGACACAGGCACAGCGTGCTGTCCTTGATGGGAGGGTTAGACTGGGGTCTAGGGAACTGGGGTCCAACAGAAGCTTAACAGGGATTCCTCAGCTGGAACTTTGGCAATGGAGAACGCGCAGTGGTGTCATTCTATAATGAAGTGCTGGAACGGTGGGCGGGACTTACCGCGTGATTGGCTGCGCGGTTCTGACTCGTCGCCACCATTCCGAGCCCCGTGCGGGCACCCCTAGGTTCGGAGGGGGTGCCCGCTTGCCTGGGTGGCGCGCTGGGTGCTGCGGAGAGCCGCGGAGGGGCGCGCCACCCGGAAGAAGCCGTCCGCGGCGGAACAGCAGGCGGCGACGCGTCGCGGGGCCCCTGTCAATCAAGGGGTAAGTCCCGCCTGCGTTCCGGCACTTCATTATAGAATGACACCACTGAGAACGCGTTTCTGCCACAAATGCCTTGCCCTTCGCTAGCGATCTCTCCCTGTACTTTGCAAACCACAAGAACAGTCAGCTCTCCTTTCCATGTATCACAGCTAATAGGTAAAAGTTTCCCCACGACCGAATGGTCCAGGCGTGACCGACTGTAGGGAGCGGTGCTCATCTCCGTTTCTAAGCCTGTAGAGCCGGCGTTTGTCCCAAGATTCGGTGGTCATGTGGCCGGCGTGACTATATGCCAAGGCGCACAGAACACCGTTACCTTCCCACCGTATAAGTGGTACCTATTTAGCTACTCGCATTTTTACATGCTTTCGAACTGATAGGTTGGCAGGAGCTGGGACAAGCAATGGGAGCTCACTCCGTCGCGCGGTCTTGAACTGCCAACCTTCCAGTCAGCAAGCTCAGCTGATGTGTGCCATCTTCCCTGACTCCACGCATGGCCCGAATGTGCTTTATGGCGCATTTGCGACACTCTTGAGTCTTTTGTGCTGGCCTAATTCCAGGCTAGGATTGCACCCTTATTCATACAGAAATGTAGCAGTACATCACGCATTCAGCTTCAATTGTCAGCTCTCCCAATTCTTGGCTTTCCGTCTTCAAACTTCTGGTGGAGAGAGTACATTAAGACATATTTTCATTTATCATAAAACTTTTATGGTATTTCCCCCTCCCCTTTCGTGCCAAAGTCATGAAAACCATAATTAAATCAACCAGTGAAAAATGTTCCTTTTTAGATAATGCACATTAATACATTAAAGATGAATGTTCGGCCCAGGATGTTATTTGTGTCGGCTTCCCTCTGTTGAGATAGTTCCCATTTTAGAGCAAACAACATTTAGAGCAACACAACATTTATGTAAATCGAAGCGAGGGAGGACTGTCGGAGGGCAACAGGGGACACACAGAGGTCCAAAGTTTTGAACCACGGCTAGCAAAAGAAGAGTCCAACGGGGAACCTACAAGGTCATCTAGTCCCACCCCCCAAAACTTACCACAGGGAACTAGCGCATCCAAATTACCGCAGGGAACTAGTCAATGCTTGTTTCCCCCTTGTAAAGGCATTGAGTGCCATAAAGTCTCAAAAGGCACTCCAACAGCACATGATTTAGCAATGCAAGGTGTGGGAGAGGGTAGTGGGAAGGTGTTTGGGGTCGGGGGGGACACATGGGCAGAGGAGGGCAGGAAGGTTGAAGGATCAGGCCCAGGAGAGGGCTGGGATTGGAAGTAGCAGGGCATGCAATATTCTAATCCCTGCTCCCGGGACAGGCAGTCCTACATGGGCTGCTCAGATTTGCACTACCTACAACCCATTTGCGCCACCTACTGTGGATGTTGCATTTCCACCAATGTTGCTCTAATGCACCATGGGTAGAAAATGGTTCATTCAGTCCCATCAATTTCAATGGAACGGACAGACCATCTGTCACCATCAGCCCCGGGCAGATCCAGGTAGCCCCGTAGGGACGGCTGGGGCTCCACACAGCGTTGGGGAAAAATGTCCCCTTACCCAGAGGTGACCTCCAACAGCCTCCTCCCCTGTGTAGGAGACAGCACAGATCACTGGAGCCCGGCTGTACCAGCACAGGTTAGGATTGCGCTGTGAAGTGCTCATGTTGTGGAGGTTCAAAGAATGTGCCCTCTGGCCGACGCCACCGTCCACTCTGAATAATTCAAACCAGCCAAACCGTTCCTGCACTCTGAAGTCAGCAGCCTGCTTCATTACTGAAATCCTACGATGTCACCCCCCTCCCTTCTTGGCTGTCAACCTGCCAACGGATATCAAGCATCCTTACGGAGTCAAAGCTTTGCATGTACTTGCTATGCAAATCTGGTCAATTCACTTGATCCCCCCTCAAGCCTCCCTTTCCTCGGATTGGCCAGCTTCATAAGCACTTTGGGCTGTGTGTCATCTCCGCAAGATTTAGGTTAACAACATGCCTTACTTCCCCTCACCTCCAACCTTGGTTTCAGAGCTGGAAACAAGCCTCCGAAAGCCGAATAATAAGGGGTGCACTGAACATACATGTGCCTGTCACACAAACCACGAGATGGCTGGCTGCACCATTCTCTCTAGCTATTGCAACGTTGCTTATCCTCACTGGTTTTCCCCTACCCTAGCCATCGTCCCTGGCCAAATCCAGCATCACAGATCTGATGGCACCAGCAATAGCTCTGGCGCAAGTCCAAGCCGCAGAGTGCAATTGGAGTGCGCAATTTGCAGGGCGCAATCCTAAGCTGGCCATGGTTAGGCCAGCAAAGTTTGGCTGGCACAAGGAACATCGTAAAGCATGTTTGGACCAGAGGCGGATCTAAGGGGGGGCAAATCTGTAAGTTTTGCAAGACGCCTTACCTTGCAGTGGAAAACACTCCTCTCCTGCACTGTTCTAGCCAATCCACACAGGGAACAGCAACATCTTGGGTTGCATCCTCGCTACAGCAGCAAGGGAGAGGAGGGGTTTATATGACAGGGTAAGGCTTCTTGCAAAACTTACAGATTTGCCCCCCCTTAGATCCGCCTCTGGTTTGGACCACTGTCAGAGTCAGAAAGGCCGGCACACAGGTTTGCACCATCCTCCCTGACTCTGAGTGGTCCAAACATGCTTTACGGTGGCCCTGGTGCCGGCCAAACTTTGCTGGCTTAACTGTGCCGGCCTAACTCCAGGTTAAGATCGCGCTCTCTCAAACACACACAGTGACTTTATTTTCCCCAGTAAAAGTGCAAGGCCTCTGAGACACTGTGCCCATTTCTGTTCCAGGTGAGTTTACTTTATCTGCGTGCCCTTTCCCTGCGTGTTTCCCTTGACGTCTCAAACTACAGCTTTGTTGCTCTCGTGCGATTCCTACCATTCATCGCTAATGAAAAATGCATTTTGTTTAGCAGACTGCACTACATCTCCGGCCTCTGCTCACCACGATGCATTCTAAAAGCAGAAACGTGGGTTGTCACAGCAGGACTTAGCAGAGGCAGCAGTCACAAGCCAGTGTCATTCACGTCATTGCGAGATGGCAGCATTTCAGCTCTGCCTTTTGGTCTTCTTATGTTGTCTCCTGCCACAAGAACGGCCACAGCGATCCTGTTGGGAATCAAAGGCCAACACAGCAACACTGTACCTGTATTCAATTCACTGTATTCAATTCAAAATCTATTTCTCAAGCCCTCTACGGAATCCCTATCTGGATCAATGCTTATCATAAATCATTAGAAATTTTTCAATCAGTTTTTTTGAGAAGAATCATGGCCATGCCAAACTGCGTCCCCTATGAGGCCTTATGTCTCAAGACGGGACAACTCCCAGTCGAGGATGTTGCTTGGTATAGAACTTGTAAATACTGGCTAAGAGTGTATTTTGATACCTCTCAAACAAGCCTACTATATTACCTAAAAAAAGATCGGTGCCCCCCTGCTGACAGTTGGCTTAGGAAGATCAAACAGATCGGTCTAGACCCGGACATCCTAGGGACTCTTTCGTTCCAGGCTGCCCTAAGAACTGTTAGACAAAGGCTGGCTGACATCAACTCACAAGACCTATTAAGAGCCGCTAATAGATCTTGCTCACCTTTGTTTTGGAATCTTCCTTTGGTAGTAGGCAGGCCACCGGTTTACATTTCTCTACTGTATAATCCTGAATTTAGAAGGGCGATTTCTTTGGCCCGCTGTGATTCAATCCCCTCGGCGGTGCTAACGGGCCGATTCAACAATATTCCCTTCAATGACAGATTATGTCCTTGCCCGATGAATGCTGTAGAGACGCTACCCCATATTTTCTTCCACTGCCCACTCCATTCGGCCGCGAGGGATAAATTTTTTGCCTCTCTCCCACAACAAAAGCCCTGGCTTACCGACGAAGCCCACCTTAGTTCTATTTTACAGTGGACGGATGAGAACTCTTTGACTGCTCTTGGCAAATTTCTGTTGGATATAATTAAGATTAATACAGCCCGAGAATCCAATTTAAAGTTTTAGTGTTTTAGGGGACGTTCCTAAAGTTGTATTTTGCACCTTGTGTATGTTTGTTTGTGTTGGTTATGCCAATAAAGGTAAAGGTAAAGGTACCTGGTAGAATGTTTCTTCGGTCTCGAGGCAGTTCTGGCCACCGTATCTCAAAAAGGATGCCATGGAACTGGAAAAGTGGCACAAGAGAGCAGCCAAAATGATCAGTGGGCTGGGGCACCTCCCTTATGAGGAAAGGCTACAGCATTTGGGGCTCGTCCGACTAGAAAAGAGGCCGCTGAAGGTGGGCATGATAGAAATGTATAAAATTATCCTTGGGTTGGATGGAGTAGGATAACAGTCACTAACCTACCATTACGTGTGGGGGGTGGTGGCAAAAGCCCCTGGCATGGAGCTTCTGGGGCAGGAGGAGAGCAGGGGTCCGTTGGCTGGGTCCACAACTGGATAGTGGGGTATTGTTCACACAACAGCAGAATCAGAGGACATCCACTAAAACTGAGGGTGCAATCCTAACCTTAA
This sequence comes from Lerista edwardsae, assembly GCA_029204185.1. NCBI lineage: Eukaryota > Metazoa > Chordata > Lepidosauria > Squamata > Scincidae > Lerista > Lerista edwardsae. The sequence continues at coordinate 9,299,810 of JAJKFI010000023.1, read as the reverse complement.
GAGGGGATTGGACGGATTTCTGGAGGAAAGGTCCATCATGGGCTATAGGCAATGATGGATTGTGCAACCTCCTTACAAAGGTGGTGGGCTACTGGTACCGGGTGCAAGGGAGTGGCAACAGGATGCAAGCATCTTGTGGTCTCATGTGCTCCCTGAGGCACCTGGTGGGCCGCTGTGAGATACAGGAAGCTGGACTAGATGGGCCTTTGGCCTGATCCAGCAGGGCTCTTCTTATGTCCTTATGTTCTTAACCTAGAGTTGCAGTTAGGCCAGCAAAGTTTGCTGTCTGTAATGTGTATAATTAATACGGGTGGGAAACTCAGACATTACAGTTGAGGCCGTCTGCAGAAATCCCAGAATGCTCTCTTCTCCTTCTCCTCCGCGAAGGCTGCCGTCAATTTGCCGAACCTCCCAGAAGCACTTTGCTTCAGTCGCGCACAAATAAAATTTCATTATAGCATCTGCATGAAATAAACCTTAATTATGCTTCCCTGTGGTGTGGAGATAAATAAAAGGGAATGTTTATTAAATTAATCCCCCCTCTAAAATAAACAATCAAAAAGACTTAACAAACTTACATTTTTTTTTAAAAAAAAATCTTCATTTGTTGTTTGCTAACAAAGTACAAAATCCACAGGCTCTTGATGCTCAAAGACCAAATGCATGCTTGAACAACAGAGATGTGGGGAGACCAGATCTGCATTTTTTGGTTTAATGCGCCACAATTTTTCTCAATATTCTATTCTCTTGTCTTCTTGATGTTGCTCAGGTCTGTGACATTTGGCAACTTGGACTGATCTCCTACGCCAGAATTCGCCAAACTATGGTCCATGGGCCAGATCTGGCCATGACATCACTTCTGGTGGGTCTTGGACAGATTATCATTCTAAAAAGTGGGTCCTGGTGCTAAAATGTTTGAGAACCACTGTCTTAGGGGCATTCTGGTAAAGCAAAAATGGTGAAAGGAAATAACAATAGCATAAAATAAAATAGAAAAATACAACCCAGAAAACATCCACACCGGTAGCACAAGATCTTTGAACATGTCAACATTCAACTTGGTGATCTGATTTGTTCTTTTGCAAGTGTATTTGTGAGAACACACTCTAACAATTCATTTCCAAGTGAATCCTTTTAATATTTCTTTTCCCCTTTTTACTAATTTCTTTCTAGATTTTGGTAGGCTTCATTCCTATTTTTCCCCCCTCACCAAGAGATCTGACATGCCTTTGCTATTTTTATCTTCCTGTGTTTGCACCTTAGCCAGACACCCTGAATTCTGCTTAGGCAGGGGGAATGCTGGAGGCTGTCATCAACCCTGAGAAATTTTTGCTTTTCCTTATCCTCCCCTAATCTCTGTCAATTCAGCTTTTCTCCCTGCCCCTTCTGCTCAGCGAAGCATTCGCTGGGAATTGTGTTATGTAACATCATCGGTTGACATGCTGCATCTGAAGCTCTGCTGACAGCTGAGAGGGGAGGAAAAAAAGCCAGTGAAAAACCCACAACAGGCTCAATTTCTTTCTTTTTCTTTTTTCAAAACAATCACTTTCCATTTTAATAAAGCACCTACACCTTCACAACCAGAAGTGCCCATGAATTTCTGCATGCTCTTGCTTACAATTAAATGCCACACATCCAGCAGAGAGAATGTGGGGTATAAATATCTAAAGTGGGAATAACCTATCTTGCCTTCATAGGTTTGTTGTAACCACACAGGGAGCAAAATATTTTGTACCATGAATCTTGGTCCTTTATGTGAAATCATAGCACTGCATTTCTCAAACTGTGGGTCACGATCCGCTAGGTCCATTTCAATCCCATATCAGGCGGGTCTCCATTCATTTCAGAGCACACTCCAAACCCGAAGTTAGGCCGGCACAAGTTAGGCCAGCAAAGTTTGGCTAGCACAAGGGACACAGTAAATGTCTGGCCCACACTCGGAGTCAGAGAGGCCAGCACACAGACGTGCGCCATCCTTATCAACTCAGAGAGCGGTCCTAACACACTTTACAGCGTCCCTGGTGCCGGCCAAACTTTGCTGGCCTAACTGTGCCGGCCTAACTTCAGGTTAGGATTGCACCCTCAATGTTTTGGGTTTTTTTTTAATGTTGAAATTTAGTAGACTTGATGCACCTATAATATGTGACTGCATTTGGGAAAAGTACAGACGTTCTTTTAACAGGTTACTTTTAACCACAATAGTCAATGGGCTTACTAATAGCTAAATATGGATAGGATCTCAGCCTTTGGGGTGTTTTTTTTAAGAGATAGCAACTGCTTGGGGGGGGGGGTTCTTCTTTACTTTGAATACATTTTAAACTTATACTTACAGCAAGCTTTTAATGAACTTACTTAATTCATCAGATTTGACCTTTGTCATATAGGGGTGTTAAAATGTCCCTGCTTGATGATGTCACTTTCGGCTATGTCATCACTTCCAAGTTCATGACATCACTTCTGGCGGGTCCCAACAGATTGGGACCATTCTGAACAGTGAGAGTGCAATCCTGACCGTGAGTTAGGCCGTCACAGTTAGGCCAGCAAAGTTTGGCTGGCGCAAGGGCCACCATAAAGTGCGTTTGGACCACTTTGGGAGCAAGCCGTGCTAACTGAACAGCACGACTTGTATGAACCAATGCATGCCCAGCTAGTTACTCTGGTGCAAGGACTGGCTTAATATTTTGTCCCAGCAGGATATACAGGGAACCTCTCTTCCATCTAGTTTTTCACTTAAGGAGTTAGTACACTTTAGTTGCCGCTGACATTTTCATGTCTCTCTAGAGGTGAGCAGTAAAGCAATGTTATTGCAATTGTTCCGCTGATGGGAAGAAATGTCTCGCGTTACCTTTCGCCGTACTGAGCCCGGTTCCCGAGAGATTTGTGCAAGAGGCAGGGAATCTGTCAAAAGACCCCTCTTTTTCCCCATCTTTTTTTAAAAGGCAGCCTTGAAATTTACATGTGTAAAAGGACATCCGTAATTTCCTCATATTTACCTAATCGTCTCTGATGGATTCAGGCCACGCTTTTCATTTACTCCAGATGTGATAACTAAACTGTCAACTCTGTTTCGGCTCTTCCTTTCATCTTTCCCTGGAGCCAATAATAAAAGATTAGCAATTGACAGTGGTTGCCAGGCTAAGGGGAGCACACATGGAAAACACAGGCAGGCAAAGGCTGTATTCATGGGAAGGCTCATTTGAGGGCGAACAGAAAATTGGATTATGTTGTTATCTGTTGTACAAATGGCAAAGATGATCAGTGTCCTTAAAATGTCAAGGCAAACTTTATTTTATTTTATTTTTAAAAGCAGCTTGGCTTTGCTGGGATGGTCATGATAGGAAACAATGTTTCCAACTTCCGAAATACTTGTGAGAAGAGGATGTGATGGAGAAGAGGATGGATGGATGGACCCTACTCAACATCACGGGTACTGGCCAATCCCCCACTCGCATGCCAACCTCTCACAACATGCTCTTGTTGCTTATGTAAAACACGAAGAGATCCGTGGGCTGCCATACTAACGTCTCCATTCCTCCAGAGCAAGAACTCCTTCCTATAGGGCAAAGGTTCCTTTCCAAATGGTTTAATGACTGTCCTGCTATGTACGATGTGTTAGAGAACCGATGTGCCCTCCCTAACAGCCACATCCAGGCTCCACCCCCTCCCCAGGCTGTCCTGCCCATGGGAACACCCTCCTGTCTCCCGCCCCACCCCTTCCTGCCTCTCACCCACCCAGAGGAAGCCCCTGCATTGGCCCAACATGGCCCGCACAGGAGCAGCTTACCGTGGATGCAACTGCCTGTGTTGACACAGCGTGCCTTGCACTGGCGCCAAAGTGCCTTCCAGCATTTTCATGACAGTGTTGGGCTGTTGTTGTGTGTCGCACGTTGCATTGCATGTGGTTGTGTTGCATGCTGTTGTGTGTCGCTTGTGTGTTGCGTCGGCCCA
>JAJKFI010000023.1:9277586-9295852 GCA_029204185.1 Lerista edwardsae | reverse complement strand
ATGTTGTTGTGTGCTGCATGTTGCATTGCATGTTGTTGTGTTGCATGTTGTTGTGTGTCGCATGTGTGTTGCATCGGCCCAAGGGCGCTCTTGGATTAAGCCCTAAGACACCTTCAAGCTTGAGGACACAGCCTAAACCACCATTACCATCCCCAGAATCCTCTATACACACAACCCAGAATTCTAGACAACTGGGCTACCTGAAGCAATCTGCCAGCATGTTCCAGGAACATTGTTCGGAAAGAAACCCACGGAGTCTCTCTCTTCCCCGATGCCAGGAGTGCAACAAATCAAGCCGAATCACAAACCCAATGTGTCTAAAAAAAAAAAAAGATGAAGTTTATGAAGGGAAGCTCAGAATCATAAGCATATGGGGGCAAAACAACACATCGGGGATCTATGATAGGGACGTCCTGTGGTTTAATTCAAAACATAATATCAGCAGCAGCTGTGGGAAGCTGGAATTGGAAAGAGACCACGGCGTTGGGATGTGACTCTATAGTTGTCTCCAAAGGAAAAATGGAAGGTATTTTACAGCAGTCTGCTAGCTTTTTCTAATAGATCAAATAGCATTTTTCCCCTTTGGGGAGAAAGCTTAAATCAGCCTTCAGGAAGCAGAGGAAAAGGTTGGCATGTACCTTTCATAGACCTATGATCCAAGTCAGATTTGAGGAACTGGGCTCAAAGCTTCCCTCTTCTTTACTTTAAAACCAGAGGAGAATGTAACGAGGACACAATCCTAACCTGGAGTTAGGCCGGCACAGTTAGGCCAGCAAAGTTTGGCCGGCCCAAGGGCCGCCATAAAGCACATTTGGACCACTCTCGTAGTCAGGGAGGGTGGTGCACGTCTATGTGCTGGCTTCTCTGACTCCTAGAGTGGTTCAAACATTCTTGATAATGGCCATTGCGCCGGCCAAACTTTATTGGCCTAACTATGCCAGCCTATCTCCAGGTTTCCACTGCTCCGACGGAGGCCGTGCAGTTTAGGATGGGGCTGCCTGTCTGGTAATCAGCACTGAGGGAAAGGGTTAGGCCTCTCTCCTTCCGTGCCACACCCAATCCTTATCACCCATGCAGGAGCTTTTTGAGGAGAAGTGGAGGGACACACTGTCAGTATCCAGTAGAGAGTTCTCATCTCACATCTAGCTTGGCCTTTAGGCATTTGTGCATTATGTACCATAACCAGTGATGTCATGCAGGGGGAATGCGGGGGAACTCAGTTCCACTAGTTAAAATTAGGGCTGACTCCACCCACTTCACTCTCCCTCTTCCCCCCTCCCAAGTCCTCAGCAAACAGCTTTTCTTCTTGGTTGGCCGGCACTCAGAGGGTTAAAGGGAGCGACTCCGGATTCCTAGGGGGGCGAAGGCAGTGATGTCATTCAGGGGGAACGGACCAGAATGGGCGTTCTGGATCCTAACGGGCTCCGTGGCTGGTTCCGGGTTCCTGACAAGTGCCCATCAAAAGTGAGTTTCTGTTCCTAAATCATTTGAATGACACCACTGACCATAGCATAACCTTGGGACAGAATCTGCCTTGAGATCCATGAGGTTAGGTGGCTGCTGTGGAATCATGCACTGAATCGCCATAAATATATGGCCTGCCTTCAAGCCGTGGTGCTTAGAGAGAGGACGGATTATCCCTCACTTTGCATTTCGAGGCTGATAGGCTGAAGCTCTTGCCAGGCCCTTCTCTATGAATAGGCAAGATCTCCGGCAACATCCACATTTGTACCCTAATCATCGCTAGCTGCACATTATACCACTGGGAATGGAGCAAGCTTGGAGTTCTCAGGGTTAGGGGCTGCTGTGCTTGCGCCGCAGGAGTTGGCCATGCCAAATCTGTTGGGCTGCTTCTGACCCTCTTCAATCTTTCTCATCTCACAGAGTCCTTTCTAGAGAAGCCAGCCAACAACTATTCCTGCTTGCGTACAAATACAACAAACATGGCACTCAGCGGTGGATCGCTGCTTTTCCTAAGGCAATGTTATTCAAACTGTGGGTCGGGACCCATTATCCGGTGGGTTGCAGAAAGTTGGGAGCAGCCATCTTGGAAACTGCAGCCCTGACTCTTGCTGTGTTCCTTTTGTTAGTGTAAACAGCTTAAATTTTCAAGCGAGGGTTTTTTTTTAAAATTTTGTTTTTAGTTCAGTGCTTTTACTTCCTATTTTGTCCTCGTCTTGCTTTCCGTCGGGTAAGTTTCACGGGTGCGCAATGGCCGCAGTCCAAGAATGCCAATTTGCATTTCAGGAGTGTCATTTTATGATGTGACAATGAGAGCACTTCCTGCGTGATGATGTCACTTCCTGCTGCAACATCACTTCCAGGTTAATGACATCACTTCCAGTGGGTCCTGACACGAGTGCCACTCTGAAAAGTGGGTCCCGGTCTTAAATGTTGGAATACCACTGCTCTATCAACCACCAACTGGGTCTTGAATGAATGCCCTTTTGCCGGCTGTTCTACAGCCCCAAAGTTTGCCAATTTTTGAATATATATTTCTCCCTAGTCACTTTGCTGCCACAATGGTTCCCCTGTCATGCAGACGCAGCAGAGCAGCTGGGGAAGAGACAGAGAGTGAGAGAGAAAGAGAGAGAAAGAGCACGTTACAGTCCAGAGGGCCAGTCCAAAGGAACAGAACGCAGCCAGGTCATGGATATTGGTTTCACTCGGTGGCTATGTGAGTGACATGGTCACCATGTGTCACACCGAGAGATCGCGGTTCTTGGCAGGCCTGAAGGACACTAAGCAGGGCTATCACTGAGGTATGAAACAGCCTGGAACAGGAACAGATTGCTCCTGCAGACAGCCAGGGAGGTCAGGCAGAAAGTCAAGGAGTACAGAAGAGGCCCAGCTACGAAGCCCCAGCTAATCCGCGATGCTCCCTATGGGGAGCAGCACAACTGGAAAACAACATTCCTGAAGTTGCAGAGGAAAAAAAAACAAGTTCCAACATACACATGCAAAGGAAACCACTCACTCTCCGTTCCACTTGAGGTAGAAATAGAAGATGCGGAATGAGTTGAGATGAATTTCAATTGCTTTTTTTCCCCAGATGCGGATAATTTTGCTCCACTCTTAACTTCCACAGCAAGGTATTTCACTGCCGTGTTGCTCAGGTAGCCAATTCAATACGGCAGCAGCTCTCAAACTTTTTCAACGTGATCTACTGGGGCGTTGGCTGCGGCTCCCCATTATATTAGGGTTACAATCCTGCGCATTGTATAGGGAGAGGGTTTTTCACAAGTATTTAATGGCTCCCCTGGCTGGTTTTTGCAGACAGACCTGGCCTAATTCCCCTGCAAAAGGGCAATCCCATGGACCAGATACAGCATTTCCATTAAAACTGGATAACATTGCTCTGCTTTCTTCTTCAAGCTCTGTGGTTGTTCCTGTAATAAAGGGAAATGCCCCCTGCATTCCTAGCACCATCAGAAAACTACAAAATCAGTTGTAGGACACATGCACACACATACACACACACACAGACACACACAGACTTTGAGTCCTTTGCTGGAACAACATCTGAGCTTGCTCTAATTAACATCTAGCCATATTTTACCTCTCCCCCTTGGAGCTATCCAAGGTCCTGATCCCTTTGCTATACCTCTTGCCCTTACCCAAACTCCAGACATCCCTTGTATTGGAGTTATAGCCGGTGCAGACTTGAGGAGCCCTATAGGCAGGCCCATATGGTACCCTTACCCAGGGGAAGGGGATGAATGGAAACTCAAGGAGTTTCCTATGGCTGCCATGGCACCCCTAGGATGCAGAGCACCTACGGTAGCCCAAGCACCATAGCACTGGGCTATCAGCAAGCACCTACAGTACCCTTTGTCTACAGCCCACAATATGGGGCATGCTTTTAACTTTTCAACCATGCATTTGAGCATTTTGAATTGAGCCCCGGTATCCTTCCACTGAACTACAGCCTAAATATCTATCTGTTCATCCCCTGCTCTCCAATATATTTACGGTATTCACTTCCTAGGGAAGTGGTCCTGCAAATATGATCCTGGCCATCCCATGCATTTAGTCCAAAAAGGAATGAACACAATCTGAGTCCACGTTTCCTCTGCCCTCCTTGAGCATTTCCTGCCACAAATGTGACTTTTTTTCCGGGGTGGGGAATGCATTTTCAGACATCCAAGGCATTGTCAAGTCTCTTCTGGTTTTCAGGGGTCTACCAATGAACAGAACAGCAAAGCAAAAAAGAGAGAGGTGGTGCATTCCGTAAGGGTCGAGGCAACATGAAATGGAAGCCCTACTAGGCACAGAAGTTGAACATAGACAATTCGCGGAGAAACGGTGCCAAGATTTAAGGAGGGGAGGGGACCAACGTGACAAAAGGAAGAATGAGAGACGTGGTTAAGAAGAGAAACTCTGAATGCGCCGGGGAAGAGAGGGCTGTCAGAAGGCGAAACCAACAAAAAGCAGGCGCTTTCTGCCGCATTCCGCATGCTGGGAAGTTGTCACTCGACTGAAAGCCAGGCATTCAGTGCTGAAAGTGCTTAAGTCCTCTGCCGTAAAAATGCACTCGCCGGCATTCTGTTCCTTTACCAAGTGTCACTGGGATCCTCCAGAACCAGGCTACTGTGTTGTAAAGAGATCAATGTTTATACTGGCTGGGGACGATGCTCCTTTTTGCACTCCCGCACAGCTCATGGCGCCATTCAAAGGTATGCAGGAACGCACACACTTGGAGAAAGACTCCCTTAACACTGCCAGGCATTCGTTAACTTTCCCCAATAAATGTGTTCCACAAAGGAAGGGATTTATCCTGTTATTGTGGCGGCTGGAGGGGGCAGAATGGCTGTATTTGAATGCCTCAGTAGGACATGAAAGAGCTGGCGTTATGAAAGGGTGACAACATGATTAAACAGCCATTCACACAACGACAGGTACAAATTGCCCTAATACTCCCATCCTTCAGTGTGCCTTGGAGGAGACAGCTCAGCTCTGCTGTCATAGGTTCTCCCTTTTGGGGGCAATCTCACCCAGTCTCCAAGCTCCTTGACAATCCCAGAGAATAATCCCAATCTGGAGGTAGGCTGGCACAGTTAGGCCAGCAAAGTTTGGCCAGCACAAGGGCCACCGTAAAGCAGAGGCGTTTCTACAGGGAGGGCTAAGCTCTAAGTTTTGCAAGAAGCCTTACCCTGTCATGTAAATCCCTCCTCTCCTTTGCTGCTGTAGCCAGTAAGCAACGCCAAGATGTTGCTGTTCCCTGTGAGGATTGGCTAAAATGGTGCAGGAGAGGAGTGATTTCCACTGCAAGGTAAGGCTTCTTGCAAAACTTAGAGCTTTGCCATCCCTGTAGAAACGCCACTGCCGTAAAGTATGTTTGGACCACTCTCGGAGTCAGATGTGCGCCATCCTCCCCAACTCCAAGAGTAGTCCAAACATGCTTTATGCTGGATTGCACCCTCACACACACATATGCACACACACACACACACACACATATGCACACACACACACACACACACACACACACACACACACACACACTTTTACTTTCAGGCATGAATATTCATACGCATTGTTTATCCTCATCAAAACACACTCAGGTGCCTTGCTTGGGATTTCTTGGTAATGTTCCTCTTTCTTTGTCTCAAGGTTGCCAGAATGACAACGCTTTCAACTCCTGACAGAGTTAATGACTTCAGAGTAATGAAGTTAAGAGGATTAACAATCAAATCCCCCAAGCAGCCTGTCTCTGGGTAGTAGCTTCCCCCCCCCGAAAGATTCATATATTTATTTTTTAAAAAATCATAATACATTCAAAATCATAAAGGCCTTCTGAAATAAAGGAAGATGTCAGATCCATAAATTCTCTACTGGCTAATAGTTTCTTCCCGAAGCAGGGGTTTGTATTGTGAATGAAAAGGAAGAGCAATGGTTACAAATGAGCCTGAAATGCCAACCGTATGGTGTGGAAGTATACAAACAGCAGAATCAGGTGGTGTGGCTCTTCTTGGAGGGGAGGTCACTGCATGCCTGAACATCATACGGGTTCTACCAAATGGGCATACCTTATGCTAAAGCTTTTCAGGTTTTATAGGGTCTCCAGGCTGTTGTTATCCTTTCACCCTTTTCCCCTGGGAGAAACCAGTTGTTAGCCAGAGTGGTAGGCCAGAGTGGTAGGCCATCATCATCATCATCATCATCATTTTATTTTATTTTATTTTATTATTTTTATTGATTTATTGATTTATTGATTTATTGATTTAATTTTTATCCCGCCTTTCTGCCCCATGGGCACCCAAGGCAGCTTACAACATTAAAACCATCATTTTAAAAACCACAAGCCGAACAATTAAAACAGCGTTAAAAACAATATTAAAACAGTTACAAAATTTAAAACAAGCAAGCCCTGTGGATCCTTTAAAATACAAGATGAAGAACGTAAAATGCCAGCCAGCCTGTCAACAACTGAAGGCTTGTTTAAATTAAAAAAAAAGTCTTCAGCCCCCCGCCGAAATATTGCCAAAGAGGGAGCAGTTCTCAGTTCTAAGGGGAGGGTATTCCGAAGTCGGGGGGGGGCACCACCGAGAAGGCCCTCAATAGCATTCTCCATACGCTCGCAGTTGAACCCTGATCTCACCCGGAAAGCACGATCTCTGTTTCACCTCATAAGAACATAAGAACATAAGAAGAGCCCTGCTGGATCAGGCCAAAGGCCCATCTAGTCCAGCTTCCTGTATCTCACAGCGGCCCACCAGGTGCCTCAGGGAGCACACGAGACCACAAGATGCATCCTGTTGCCACTCCCTTGCACCTGGTACCAGTAGCCCACCACCTTTGTAAGGAGGTTGCACAATCCATCATTGCCTCCCAGACTGAACAGCCTTGGAAGATGGGAAGGCAGCCGAGAAGAACCTGCCCACCTTCCCTCCTGCTAGGCAGCTCCAAGGTTGACGGTCCAGTCGTTGCCTTGCTCATCGACTCACGGCCGTGTCCAAGCTTCCCATCAGGCCGAGGTGTGTCTGCTGCTTCGGCCCAGCACTGTGATGGCCTCCGGGCTGGGGCAGGAGCGGCATCAGCCCTACACTGCCGGCAGGACCACCAAGTAAGCCACGTTCGGTTAGGGCCATTTCTGGGCAGGGGGAAGGCCAGGCGGAACTGAGTGGAGGGAGGGCTTTCCGGGGGGTGGGGTGGCCCAGGGTGGGGGAAGGGCTGGGACATGGCAATTATGCTGGATCCAAACCCCCTGTCTGTGGGCCACTTGGCCCCAGAGGCAGATCTTTTTTCTTTTTCTTTTTTTGAATTATTTTTATTAATTTTTTTTAAAAAGATGGGATAGGGTTACAGAAAACAAAGGAATGGGTTAAACAAAGGTAAACACATTAGGTAAGTACCTTGCAATGTATCATAATATCTTAAAAATATCAACAATCCAATTAAAAATATCATCTCTAAGGTTATCTATTCCATACTCAATATATCCAAAATCTTCTTTACTTATAAATTATAAAATATCTTAATAGCCAATGCTGAACTATTTAATCATCGATACTAATTTTTTATTACTTTACAATTCAACATTGCATATCTATCCAATCGTAAAACATTTTCCAGTATTGTTTAATCTTATTGACCTTGCCCTCTCTTAATCTTTCTATTAAAATGTCCATCTCTGCCACTTCATAAATTCTCCCTATTATTTGTTCCATTTTTGGAGTTTCGTCATCTTTCCATTTTTGTGCAAATAGTAATCTAGCCGCCGACCAGAGGCAGATCTAAGGGAGGGCAGAGCTCTAAGTTTTGCAAGAAGCCTTACCTTGCCATGGAAATCACTCCTCTCCTGCACCGTTTTAGCCAATCCTCACAGGGAACAGCAACATCTTGGCGTTGCTTACTGGCTACAGCAGCAAGGGAGAGGAGGTTATTTACATGATGGGGTAAGGCTCCTTGCAACACTTAGAGCTTTGCCCTCCCTGTAGATCCGCCTCTGCATGGCCCCAATCCAGGGAAAGAAAAACCAGGTAATAAAAAATGGGTGACGGACCGCCTTTGGACAAACCACGATGGTCTCTTTGACAGCCGGCTGATGAACAGTCTCTCCTCAGCCACCGTGCCTTTGCCCTGTGCTAATACGCTAGCACAGCTCTTTTGAACTGAGTGCCTTTGATTGCTCCAGCTGGGTGCATGAGTAGATGCTGAATATTCCCGAGCTCCCCAGCCTGGGCCTACTCTGCAGCTGTCAATTGGAATCAAGGCGAAGGAGCAACAGTTGGCGTTGGGGGGAAGCCATCAAGAAGGTTAGCACTGCGTGCGTGCGTGCGAGTGTGTGTGTGTGTGTGTGTGTGTGTGTGTGTGTGTGTGTGTGTGTGAAAATTGCACTTTTGCATTAGCAGTGGACAGAACGACGGCACAATGCAAAACTCACTGTGACCCCCTTGTGCAAGGCTGGAACGCAATGCCGAGGCACCACTTTTGCAATTGTCTTGCACAATATTCCAAGCTTGTGTCGAATGGCACACAGGCCAGTAATAATAAAAATAAAAATAAAAATAAAAATAAAAATAAAAATAAAAAAATAGTAGTAGTAGTAGTAGTAGTAGTAGTAGTAGTAGTAGTAACAACAACAACAACAACAACAACAACAACAATACTTGGATTTATATACCACCTTTCTTAGGTCACCAGATTTCTCTAATGACTATAACTCAAGGCGGTTTACATAGGCAGACTTTATTCAGAAACCCGGAGGTTTTTACAATTTTTACAGAAATGTTCTATCTTTCAAGAACTACACACATACAGATGGATCTTTCTGGATTTAGTCCTTCTTTCTGGCCCCCCGTTTGTCTTCTTGCTGGCTGATAAGCGGCTTCCCTGCTCCCACCAGAGAAGCGGCTGAGCTTTGGCACAACTCCCCCGCACACAAGGCAGCCGAAGCTCAGCTGTTAATCAGTCTCAATTCACGAGGTCTGCCGCTCACAGAGACTTCCGGCTGTCCCGAACTGGCGACCTTCAGATCTTCAGCTCTTATCTTCAGGCAAACGGAGGCATTAACCCTCTTGACTAAATCTTCTGCTAATCTTCTGCCCAGTAATGGACCAGATCCAGCACAATTTCATCTTGAGCAATATTGTCGGCCTTGCGGGAGTTGTCCCAAAATGGCTGACCCGGGTAAATTACAGGTGTGATCTTCGAATCGTGAGCCTGCCAGAGAAAGGCCCCCCCACACCCCTTTATTATTCCTGCATCTTCATTTAATTTTACCGAAATCTTTTAAAGTTTTACTGTCCCTGTAAAATGCCGCCATTTTATTCCTCTTAATTATCGAGATTGATTTTATGCCTCATAACAGTTAAATGCCCTTTGAAAGCATTAAATGTCGTGGACGAAGAAAGGCTGAAGCAGAGCATCCATCATTCCCCCCCCCCAAAAAAAAAAGTATCGGAAGAGCGTTTATCTGACTGGCTTCATGTGGGCAATTATTTTCAGCCCTTTAAAATTAAGAAAAGCAAACAGCCACCTCCAAAAAGGTAACTCCGTAACATCCCTGAATTAAGCAGTAGCAATGTGGGACGTGGTGGCGCAGCGAGTTAATCTGCTGTTGCTGGGCTTTCGACCGCAAGGTTGGGAGTTCAAGACTGTGTGACGGAGTGAGCTCCCGTTGTTTGTCCCAGCTCCTGTCGACCTAGCAGTTCGAAAGCACATCAAAATGCAAGTAGATAAATAGGGACCACTTCGGTGGGAAGGTAATGGCATTCCATGCGCTACGGTGTATAGTCATGCTGGCCCCATGACCACGGAAGCTTGTCCTCCGACCAAAACGCTGGCTTTACAGGCTTTGAAACGGAGATGAGCACCGCCCCCTACCGTCGGTCACGACTAGACCATTTGGTCGTGGGGAAACCTTTACCTTTACCTTTATCTTAATGTGGCAATAGACTAGGAAGAGAGTATTCATGTGAAACTAGGGAACTGAGCCAACAAGAGGTTCCTATGAACCTTGCTATGCGTCCTATGCATTCATGCAAGGCTTTTCCAGCATTTCTTGTAGCTGCATTGGAAACTATGGAACTCTCCGATGTTTCTGCTTGGGAGGACATCTGGAATTTCTCTCCACCTTGTGTGAAATGCCAGTGCCTACTGTAAGCCACAACAGAGGCACATCAGCACCAGGATTACAGCCCAAAGAATCCATGTGCACTTTTCTTTACCAGCGCGCAATCCTAATCTGAAGTTAGGCCGGCACAGTTAGGCCAGCAAAGTTTGGCTAGCATGAGGGCCACAGTAAAGTGCGCTTGGACCACTCTTGGAGTCAGGGAGGATGGCGCACGTCTGTATGCTGACCCCTCTGACTCCGAGGGTGGTGCAAATATTCTTTATGAAGTCCCTTGTACCAGTCAAACTGTGCTGGCCTAATTGTGCTGGCCCAATTCCAGGTTAGGATTGCATCCAGTGGTGGCATCTAAATGATTTAAGAACAGGAAGTGTTGCGTGAAAAACAACAAGGAGCCAGTGAGAGTGCAGTGGGCGGGGTCAGCCCTAACTTTAACAACAGGAACTCCGTTCCTGGGCATTCCTGCAAGATGACACCACTGATTGCATCCCCAGTCTTTTGGTAGGAGGAGAAAAAAAACACAAAAGCAAAACCTGCTCCTACACTGACCGCATTTGATGCCTCCAGTTATTCAGCCAAAAGCCGAAAGGAAAGCATGTTCTTCATAATCTATTTGAGCCGATCAGGATAACTGCACATGATCAGCTGTGCAAAGGCCACTGGCCACCAGCGACTTGCTTGCACAACCCCTATTCATTTCCAAGCAGCTCATGAGGGTCGCTTGGTGGGCCAGGAAATGACTTCTGGGGGAGAGGCATGCCTTCGGCTGGCTGCGCAGCAATTTTTTCCTGGAGCCGGGTTTACGAAGTGTTCAGGCGCCGTGCGCAGCAAGGATCAAAATTGATAAATTTGATCAAAGAATTGTTTAACTTTATTACAAAGTGTGAGCGCTAAAGAACTCGGCTGGAAAAAAAAAAAAAGAGAGTCTTGGAATTCTGATTGCCTGAGGGGTAGGTAATGTTCTTTTTTATTCTGAGAGTGTTCATTTTATTACATTTCCCCCCCTCGGAAACTGATATAAATAACACCGACAAGTGCTTGGCTGAACAGAATACTAGTTAACCTATAATTCATTCACGGGGTTGGTTTAATTTCCCTTTTAGCAGCATTCTGTTCCTGGCCTCCTATGACCCCCCCCCCCGCTCAGAAGGCCCCTCGCCATCAATTCAATTCAACTCAAAATATTGTATAGGCATAATGCAGTGTGCAAATGCTCCCAAAGACTATGGGAACTATGGAATCACAGATAAAAGGGAGAGAAGGGAATGGAGGAAAGGTAAGATGGGCTTGAGTCAATGTCTCTCCCATCCTCCGTTCTGTCTTCTCCATTTCACCACCTGGAAATGGGGTGTCATCAGTACCCCCTCCGGCGTCAGACTATTGGTCCACCCAAGTCAGTGTAGTCCACACTGATTGGCCGGCACTTCCCAGAATTCCTTGCATGGATCTTTCGCAGCTAGAGAAGCAAGAGATTGGATCTTGCAAAGAAGGGACTTTGTGATTAAAGAGAGCAATTGTAACCTGGAGTTAGGCCAGCACAGTTAGGCCAGCAAGGTTTGGCTGGCACAAAGGCCACCGTATGTATGTTTGGACCACTCTTGGAGTCCGAGAGACCAGCACACAGACATGCGCTTTCTTCCCTGACTCTGAGTGTAGTCCAGACGTGCTTTACGGTGGCCCTTGTGCTGGCCAAACTTTGTTGGCCTAACTGTACTGGCCTAACTCCAGGTTAGGATTGTGCCCGTAAAGTGTGTTTGGACCACTCTCGGAATCAGGGAGGATGGTGCAGTTCTCTGACTCTGAGAGAGGTCCAAACAAACTTTATAGTGTTCCTTGTGCCGGCCAAACTTTGCTGGCCTAACTGTGCCAGCCTAACTTCAAGTTAGGATTGCGCTCCATGACAAATGTGATTCCAGGGGACTGAATCTGGGAGCCTGCACATGCAAAACATGTGTTTTTGTGTTCTGTGTTGGTCTTTCCCCCCTGTCTTTACAAGAATATCACTCTAAAACTGACAGTTTGCATCTGACGTCCATTATTACTCCTTCAGAGACTAGTGATCCTGTGATTAGCCAGTAAATGGTGTATCCCCAGCACATTTCACAAACATATTATTTTCAAACAACCATAAAACTACCATTAACCAAATCCCATTTATCTGGCATGCCTCCTTCTCTCAATTAACTGCGCATCTCGCACACAGCTGAGTGCCAGTTGAGACTGTACACCCCATTTATCTGAACGCTTGGAGCATCTCTTGGGGACATCGCAGCATTGGTGCTCAGTTTCATCATTGTTCCCAACTGGTTTGCCATCCTGCTTCTTGAAAATATCCTCTCATTTCCAAATTGCAGACCAAGGGAGCAATCTTGC
Organism: Lerista edwardsae; assembly: GCA_029204185.1. Taxonomy (NCBI): domain Eukaryota; kingdom Metazoa; phylum Chordata; class Lepidosauria; order Squamata; family Scincidae; genus Lerista; species Lerista edwardsae. Next base: position 9,283,404 of record JAJKFI010000023.1, on the reverse strand, counting down.
TTCATGTGAGCCAATGGGAACGTGGCAATTCCATTGGAAAAAAGAGCACTGCAAACCAAAGACCGAAGCAATTATGTGCAATGCAATGGAGCCCATCCTTAGATGCTTGCGCCCTTTCCACCAATTTTATGTTTTCACCCTTAATTTTTCAGTTGCACTTTGTGGCTCGGTAGAGATAAATTTCTTATTAGCATATTTTATAATGTGCTATGCTTGCAATTAGCAGAGCGCTGACACCCTCTTTCCAGCTCGGAACACGCACTTTAATTCAGGCTTTAAAAAGAAAATCTCTGGGTGCGCGAAAATAAAGACATCCATATGGTATTGAGCAAACACGGAGCAGACCTTGTGAAGCTGGGGCCAAAGAGACAGAGAACGTGCCGGATCTGTGGGCTGTAACTTTTCAGAGATGGAGAGAAGGCAAAAAGTTTGCGAGGACGGAAAGGGGCTTATGACGTTGACAACGTGCTTGAGGTTGAGGGAATTGGGTATGTTTAGCTTGGAGAAGAGAGGGGCTCTGATAGCCCTCTTGAAATATCTGAAGGGCTGTCATAAGGAAGAAGGGACAAATCTGCCTTTGACTGTAGAACCAGGTCCAACAGGTACAAACTGCAAGAGAGGAGATTCCAGCTGGACATCAGGAAGAATTTCTTGATGATCAGGGCGGTTCGACAGCGGAACAGATTGCCACTGGAGGGAGGTGGCGGATTCTTCCTCACTGGAGACCTTCCAGCAGAGGCTCGACAGGCACCTGCTGGAGATGCTCTATGAGGATTTCCTGCTACAGGCAGGGGGTTGGACTAGATGACCTTGTAGGTCCCTTCCCACTCTAGGACTCTATTATAATTAATAGTTTTGCGAAATCATTTCACGGTCACTAAAACAAATGGCTTTGTAACAAATAGGCCTTAAGCCAGTGGTGTCATTCAAATGATTTAGGAACAGGAACTCACTTTTGATTGGCACTTGTCGGGAACCCGGAACCAGCCACGGAGCCCGTTAGGATCCGGAACGCCCGTTCTGGTCCGTTCCCCCTGAATGACATCACTGGCCTTAAGCCCATGTGATCAGTGCCCATCACAGTGTGATCAGAATGTCATCACAGGACAACACAAGGGAGAGATCCAGCCATGTGAAGCAGCCCTATCCTGCATCCCTGTGGCTAGCACCATCACAAGAGCTTTTCATCACGGTGGGGAAGGGCATGCGCTTAGCTGGCATTGGGCTCCCAAAACTGCTGGCTTCTGCAGGAAGGGACCCCTGTAGCTTCCACCCACACATGTCGGAATTCTGGACTGTGGAGCAGCCTAACAGGGGTCTTGCTCAGTGGTGTCATCTAAATGATTTAAGAACAGGTACTCACTTTTGATTGGCACGTGTCGGGACCCGCCCACCGGAAATGACGTCATTAGCCGGAAGTGATGTCGTGGCAGGAAGTGACATGAAAAAAGCCCTTTTTGAGGTCTCAGACAATTTTAAACTGACCCAACAGTTGCAACAGTATTCCACAGCACCCTCAGAACATGTTAAGGAGGACTGGCATCATGTTAAAGTGACCCAACAGTTCCAAAAACCCTGAGCAGCTCATTTTTCAGTGGCAAGGCAAAGGCAAGGCTCCACTCACTGCCTGCCTGCCTGCCTGGCTCTGAGAACGTGCAGGCAACTCAAACGTGCAGGAAATTTAAATGTTGCAGGGGGCGGAGTCAACGAGTGGGCGGGTGAATGGGCGGGGCCAGCCATAATCCTAGGAACCGGTACTCACGTACCCCCGCGTACCCCCTGCATGACATCACTGTTCTTGCCCAAGGTGCTGGAATGGCTCGGTTTCCGCACATTTTTTTCAGACCCAGAAATGAGGCTGGAGTGTAGTGACCCTGAAACACCGTCCTGCTTGGGTGAAGCCAGCGAGACGGTGACTTTTTGAACTGGCTCAGAATGAGTCAGGCTGCCTGATGATCATGCCAGCGAGCTGTAGATTACAGATGCTTGTCATTCTCAGGCAGGAGTTTGCAATCACTCGCTTTAAAGAGTCTCTCTCTGTGTGTGTGTTTTGTGTGTTTCTTTGGTAAATCTTTCCCTGAGTGGAGGGAAAGTAAGCAAAGATCAAGCATTACTCATCCACAAGTGATTGTGCATTGTATGGAAAATTTACTTCTCTGGGTTCTCCAAATCAAGGTTATTGTGCTTGCTAAGGAAACAAACATCTTTTTTTTTTTTTTGCTAGGGGAATGCTTTTCTTAAGCTGTCGGCATGTTTTGTTATTTATGAAATAGAGGATCGTACATGTTGTACACAGCTCTTGGCATAGTATATGCTTCCTGTATGCTTCCCAGCTCCTTTTCACTGCTATTGCACAGATCTGCTGGATGATTGCAAGCAAAGGGACTGAATTTTCAAGTCCAGGTTGTGGCCATTTTGAAAGCAGGACAAGTTTGACATAGAAATGTATGCATGGGAGGGATAGAGTCGACAGAGGGAGGTTCTTTTCCTGCTCTGACACCAGAACCAGGGGACAGCCACTCCGATTGAGGGTTGGGAGAATGAGAACAGCTAAAAGTAAATACTATTTTACCCAGTAGGTAATTAATCTGTGGAACTCTTTGCCACAGGAGGTGGTGATGGCATCTGGCATCTGGCATTCGACCGACTTCTGGAGCAAAAGTCCATCATGGTCTGTCGGCCATGATGAGTGGTGTGACCTCCTTACATTAAAAGTAGGCTTCTTCAGAATGCCAGGTGCAAGGGAGTGGCAACAGGATGCAAGCATCTTGTTGTCTCATGTGCTCCCTGAGGCACCTGGTGGGCCACTGTGTGATACAGGAAGCTGGACTAGCTGGGCCTTTGGCGGGGCTCATCTTATGCGCTTATGTTCTTAGGTCCTGTGAAGCTCAATCAGGATTATTAACCCCTGCTAACTGGGCAAGAGGCACTTTTTCAAGTGGTGTCCTCTTATATTTAGCAGGGGGAGAGCAATTGTCCCTCTTCACCCCAGCACAGTGTCTTTCTCGTGGCTGTTGCTGGTGGTGTTCTCCATTCTTTTAGATTGTGAGCCCTTTTGGGACAGGGAGCCATTTAGCTTTAATGTTATTATTTGTCTGTAAACCGCTTTGTGAACTTTGTGTTGAAAAGCGGTATATAAATACTAGTGATTGATTGATTGATTATTATCCCCATATTGCAGGTGGAAAGAGTGAGGCTGCATGGAGCAAAGTGCCTAAGGCCACCTAGTGGTGAAGGAGAGAAGTGGGGACTTCATCGCTGTAGCTGAGTCCCTTATCTCCAGCATCTTGGCAGGGGAGGGGTCCTAGCTCAGCAATGGAGCATGCATTTTGCATGCAGAAGGTCTGAGTTATCTCTAGGTAGGACTGAGAAATACTCATCTGAAACCCCAGAGAGACATTGCCGGTCCTATGGTGGCTGCTGCATCGCAGTACATTGGCATCAAAATGCCGGCCACTGTATCCTGCAGGCACCCAGAGGTCTGCTCAGGGTAAGGGGACATTGGTTCCTTTGCTCCATATTGGGCTCCAGTAGATCCTATGGGTCTACTTGGATCTGAGCCAGCTATTTCCCTGGTGCTGATCCGAGGAGACTTGTGTAGTGCTTCGAGGCCCAGGAGGGGGGAGAGAGGGCAGGGAAAGTTTAGAAGTGTTCTTTCTGCTCTGCTCTGATCTTGTAGCATCTTTTCTCCATTCACCTTTTGTGCAAAATTGTCAACACGGTGGAATCAAGACCTCGGAATGTGTGGCAGTGAGCCGCTTGCTGCGTTTTGCCATCGCGGACAGGGTTGCTGAATGCCTTTTGCCTCCTCTATTTGCAATGCAACCTTGTAATGATCACCTTATCGCACTCCGCATGTCAGCGGAGAACCATATTAGCAAATTAGCAGAATGCAGACGAGAAGAGAGGCATTGTGAAGTCGAGGACAAAACCCTTATGCCCACCAGCAGAGGGCACTGTTTTACCACATTTGACACGCTCTTCACCCCAAAGCGAAAATATTGTAAACAAGCATATTTTATTTAAAACGTTCATCTCTTGTAACAAAGTCTTACATTGGGTTTAAATACTTTCCTTCTTTGTCGGCGCACAGTACATTACTCCGCAAGTTGCACATGAAAACATGTCCTTGAGCCATTTATTAATACCAGCTGATGGTATTTACCAAGCAAAATGACTTACCTTTGCAGATCTGATTACAGGTTTCTCTGTGTATGGGGAAGCAAACAGCTTGTTCAAGCAATGCCCGGGCTTACGCAATAAGAATAGAGAGCTATCATGGCCCACTCTGTTCTGCTCATGAGATTACTGCTGGATAAAGCTTGACAGACCTGGAGCATGGCGCATTAATGCAACAGAGTGGCTGCAGCTCCTAGCTGCTCGAGACACACGGGATAGGCAACTGTGCTGTCTGATGTGCCCCTGCACACTGTCTCCGTTGCGATCTCATCGCAATACTTCCTGTCAATTTTTAGCTCTTCCACCGTGTTTCATCTCCCCAAACAACCACAAAGGACACTTTCATCCAGCAACACCTTCCAGGAAATAATAGAACCATAGAATCATAAAGTTGGATGGGACCTACAAGGTCATCTAGTCCAACCCCCTGCCTGTAGCAGGAAATCCTCCTAGAGCATCTCCAGCAGGTGCCTGTCAAGCCTCTGCTTGAAGGTCTCCAGTGAGGGAGAATCTACCACCTCCCTTGGCAATCTATTCCACTGTCGAACCGCCCTTATCGTCAAGAAATTCTTTCTGATGTCCAACCAGAATCTCCTCTCTTGCAGTTTGTACCCCTTGGACCTTGTTCTATTACCAGAGGCAGGTGAGAACACCCTTCTTCCTTATGACAACCCTTCAGATATTGGAAGAGCATCACTTTATGATGTCACAAGGACTGCACTTCCAGCTAGATGCCACTTCCTGCCACAACATCACTTCCAGGCTGATGACATCACTTTGGGTGGGTCCCAACATGAGTGCCAATCTAAAAAGTGGGTCCCAGTCTAAAACGTTTGAATACCACTGGGATAAGGGATACAAACATTGTACCAACAGTGGTGGTTGTCATATCTTTGGCAGAGCTGGGCAACTATTGCTTTTGTTTTCTTTTCTCAGATTTGCTTAATTGTGCCTTTTTGTAGATTTCCTACAGGTAGCATGACTTTTTCTTCTCTGTGCTTTTAACTAAGCATGATTAAGGGGTAGCTGACCTATGTCTGTGGGGAATCGCAGGAAGAGAGAGAGAGAGAGAGAGAGAGAGAGAGAGAGAGAGAGAGAGAGAGAGAGAGAGAGAGAGGGAGAACATAAGAACATAAGGCCCATCTAGTCCAGCTTCCTGTATCTCACAGCGGCCCACCAGGTGCCCCAGGGAGGAATGAGACAACAAGATGCTTGCATCCTGTTGCCACTCCCTTGCACCCAGTACTCTGAAGTAGCCTACTACTAATGTAAGGAGGTTACAACCCATCATTGCTTATAGCCCACAATGGACTTTCTTCCAGAAATCTGTCCAATCCCCTCTTAAAGGCATCAAGACCAGATGCCATTATCATCTCCTGTGGCAAAGAGTTCCATAGATTAACTACCCGCTGGGTAAAAAAAGTACTTCCTTGTATCTGTTTTAACTCTCCCAACCCTCAGTTTTAGCGGATGCCCCCTGGTTCTGGTGTTTTGAGAGAGGGAAAAGAACATCCCTTTATCGACTCGACCCCTTCCATGCATAGTTTTGTATGTCTCAATCATGTCCCCCCTCAGGCGCCTTTTTTCTAGGGGAGAGAGAGAGAGAGAGAGAGAGAGAGAGAGAGAGAGAGAGAGAGAG
>JAJKFI010000023.1:9234966-9245987 GCA_029204185.1 Lerista edwardsae | reverse complement strand
CACACACACACACACACACACACACACACACACACACACACACAAGGACTGGACTAAAAGCTTTTGGGGACTCTATCCAGCTCGTGGGCCTTATATTTGCCATCCCTGCTCTAAAATGCCCTAATATGAGCCCAGGCTGCAAAAGCAATTGTCTGAAAAGGTAGCAATCCTAGCCACACAGGTATTTGACATGCCTAGTGCGGTGTGTGCTTGTGTGCATGCATGCATTAATGCACCACTTCAGTTCAATTTGGTATATGTTTTAATTCTGATGAAATCTGCTATGATGTGCTCATGGATCCCCCCCCCGCACGTGTCACAGAGACAGATGTCCCATCTAACCAGGCGATGCTGCTTTCTACATGTATTTGAATCAATTAATCAGTGAAACTGGGTCTGTGAAAACTCAATCCTAACCTGGAGCTAGGCTGGCACAGTTAGGCCAGCAAAGTTAGGCTGGCACAAGGGACACCATAAAGCTTGTTTGGACCACACCTAAAGTCAGGGAGGATGGTGCACATCTGTGTGCTGGCCTCTCTGGCTCCGAGAGTGGTCCAAACATGCTTTACAGTGTCAGTTTGTGCCAGCCAAATTTGGCTGGCCTAACTATGCCAACCTAACTCCAAGTCAGGATTGCGCTCTCAGTGTCCTGGGAAGAGATGGTGCTGTCCATGAACAGAGAGGCAACTGTGATGTGTGTCTTACCAAGAGAAGCAACATTTTGCATAGATGGTCTGTTTCAGAAGGTCAGGAATGCTGTATGCACGTGCACAACGGACCGGGCATGCCAGGAAACAAGAAGAATTGGCCGTGCATTCTGGGAGAGCCGCAATTCCGACAATATCAGGAATGAAAAAGTCAGAGGTTGTTAACTTGATCTTTCTGGGACAGGTCCAAGTTTGCCTTTGGGAGAAGGAAGGCATCGAATCAGCTCACCCTGGCTACCCTGTGCTGAAAAGGCGATCATGGCCTGAGAGCTAAGACTAATGGATATCCAACTTCAAGAACTAAAAGGCGCTGCAAATAGGCGTTGTTTGCCTTTACAATTGCAAATCCCTGTGGCAGTTGGGAAAATCCCATCCTATCTGGCCTTAGTAGTTACACCTCATTTAAGGAGGGCGCTGTCTTTAGCACGCTGTAATGTTCTGCCGTCTGCAGTTCTTAGAGGCAGATATAATGGAGTTCCTTTTTCAGACCGCTTGTGTTCCTGTCCGATGAAAGTGATTGAGACTCTTGAACACTCCTTCTTCTATTGTCCTAGATATTCAGAGTTTAGAAGCCAACTGTTTGATGACTCCATATGCCACAATACCAGTTTAACTGATTCAATCCAACTTAGAATGCTTTTAGAATCAAATGATGAAATCTTAATTCACAAGGTTGCGATATTTTTAAACTTTATTGTAATTTCTAATCAAGAAGGGCAGATTGACCTGGCAGATGTATAGATGTATTGCTGTTTGCTTCTGCCCAGGCTGATTGTTTTATTTATATGCCAATAAAGGTCTTATGTATGTATGTATGGTCTGAAAGCGACGGCGGTTTCCAACTCTTTCCGACCAGGAATGTCAGCCAAGATGTGGCCATAATGGTCTTTCTGGCTCAGGAAAATGAGTCAGGATGATGGCTAGATTTGAGCCTCCATGTTTAGAGGCAGCGAACACCAGCTGTTGGGAAGTCGCAGCAGGAGACGGCAGTTGTCGTCATGTCCTGCCTGTGACTTCCAAGAGGCATCTGGTTGGCCATTGTGGAAAACCGGCTACTGGCTCCAACCAGCCTTGGGTCAATCAGGTCTCTTTCTTCAGTTCATTACATGTCCATCAGCTTGCCAACTGACCAGAAAACAATGGCCTGGTATGCGTTTAGCAGCAGTTGGGATCTCTGCAGAAACGAGCAGCGGAAGCTTTCGACAGCATGGCGATAACACATTAGCACCTGCTCATGCCTGCACGAGAAGCAGCTGCTGAAGGCACAAGAGCAAAGGATGGATAAAGAGTTGGCAGCCCTGACAGTGCATGTGTACCATGCGATCCGTCCAGATTTTTAACAGATGGGAGACAATCAAATGTTTGGAGACCAGACAGTGTTGCAATCAGATTGTGAGAGACCGCTACTGCAGGAGGGAAAAAAAAATACACTGGAGCTGGAAATAATGTTTCGTTCTTCTTGGCTGCACTATCTTGGCTTCCCCTGGCAGACAGAAAAGGTCCAGGAGAAACTGGTTTAATGTTCATTTCAATCTTGGAAAGAGCATAGACTCAAGTTATGCAGATTATGGACAGAGCGGATAGAGGGATGTTCCTTTCCCTCTCACACAACACAGAACCAGGGGACAGCCACTAAAATTGAGTGTTGGGAGAGTAGGACAGACAAAATACTTATTTACCCAGTAGTCTGTGGAACTCCTTGCCACAAAATGTGGTAGCCCCCAAAAAGTGGGGAACATGCTGTCTTAAAAATAATTGGTATGGCATTTTTTTTCTAGTTTTCAGGGTATGTTTCCAAAAAGACCATATCTAACCCATGTTGTTTCAAGCCAGATCCAAACTGTTCCATCTGCAACTTAATCCAGATGGTTAACATGAAAAAGCATGATTAAAATGGACTTTAAATGGCACTCGGAGTGGCAGCACCCTTAGATGAGCACCAGCTGTTCAGCTGTCTGGTGTTTCTGAAGTTCCTTCTTGTTGTGTTGCGTTCCTCTGAAACACCCATGGGACTATTAAAGCTACGGATCATATGTGTGATAATTCTGTCACGCTACAAGGAATCCTCCTTCAGGGTACCTCATATGGCAGAAAGTATACGTGATGTATTCCAAAATACCTAGCATAAACAAATTGTGCAGATACCCAGCAAACAAAAGTGCTGTGGGTAGGGGAAAGAAAACCCCTTACCATTCATTAATCTGGGTTCATTAATCTTTATACTCCTTTTGGTAGATTTTTTTTTTCCTGACAATTGATTCAAATGACTCAATTGAGCCCAACGTAGGGAAAGGCCAGCATCCGGGAAGCAATACAACAATGCTTATTGCAGAATAATTTTACTTTACATTGCCAGCAGAATTGTTCTGGGACTCAGCGTGCAGAGAAGAGAAGGGGATGCACAAAGGGGAGAGACTGGAATGTGCATCCTCTAATGTTCTGAGCCAGAAAACCTTGTAATAAGAGCCGCTTTCATTTCATGCAAGAGCCCCCTTGAGGTGGTCATGTCATGGGTCCTGAATAAGCATCTGTGCTTGAGGTGGTCAGCACCACGGACAGCTCATTGCGAGTCTGGTTAAGGGGTGAAAAAGTAAAGGTTTCCCCACGACCGAATGGTCTAGTCATGACTGACTGTAGGGGGTGGTGCTCATCTCTGTTTCAAAGCCTGTACAGCCGGCGTTTGTCCGAGGACAAGCTTCCATGGTCATGTGGCCGGCATGACTCTACGCCGTGGCGCATGGAACGCCGTTCCGTTCCCACCAAAGTGGTCCCTATTTCTCTACTTGCATTTAGGTGCTTTCGAACTGCTAGGTTGGCAGGAGCTGGGACAAGCAACGGGAGCTCACTCCGTCGTGCAGTCTTGAACTCCCAACCTTCCGGTCGGAAAGCCCAGCAGCAGTGGATTAACCCGCTGCGCCACCACGTCCCCTAAGGGGTGAACCAACAAGTAAATAGTAGGCAGTAGTGGTTCTCAAACTTTTCAGCACTTTTCAAAATGACAGTCTGTCTGGAACCCACCAGAAGTGACGTCACGGTTGGAAGTGCACAAGCAAAACAACCATGGCATCTGGACTAGATGCCTTTCAAAGGGGCTTGGACAGATTTGTGGAGGAAACGTCCATCGTGGGCTACAAGCCATGATGGGTTGTGTAACCTCCTTACATTAATAGTAGGCTACTTCAGAATGCCAGGTGCAAGGGAGTGGCAACAGGATGCAAGCATCTTGTTGTCTACTGGGCTCCCTGAGGCACCTGGTGGGCCATTGTGAGATACAGGAATCTGTAGGTGGGCCCTTGGTCCGATCCAGCAGGGCTCTTCTTATGTACTTAACCACACAGCTTTCCTCTTTTCCAGCATTCCATCTTCCCATATTTTCAATATAATTGCCCTAGGTGCTTTGTGGCCCACCTGAAATTGACTTGCGGTCCCAACCCACATTTTGGGAACCAATGGTCTAAGAGACTTTTCTGTGACTTCCATTTACATGACACAAGACACCCAACCTATGCATGCTTTCCTGGAAGTAAGCCCCATTGAACACAATGGGATTTACTTCTGAGTAGACAGGGCTAGGATTGGGCAGTTGGTGAGCAGCCGACCACATGGGATGAAGATGAGGGTGGCCTGCCATGCTGAAGGGCATGAGAAATCCACAAGGAAAAGATAACATTGTTGCACCAGGAATGTGAGATAGAGATACCATGGCTGATGATTGGGATGCTGATTACAGGATGAGAACCGTTAACCTTCCTTTGATGATGACTGCAAATAAAGATAAAAGCATTCGAGGTTGCAGGAGTGACGGAACGATTTGGTACTATCAGTTGCCTAGTCAACAATCTCTCGGAGATGCCTTGCCTTTGGAATTATTTTCTTTCTCCCGCTTTTAGATCTAATCCCAATTACATGATTGCAAAGTGTGTATTAATGCAACTTCTCTTTTGTCAGTGTAATGCCCTTATCCTAGCCTTGGCACATATCATTGCATATTCCAGGCTTCACATAAGCAGGAGATTTGGCCTGTAATGCTACTGAAAGTGTTGAAATGTAGAGGGAGGGGTTGTCAGTGAAGGCATATTGTCCTATATCGTGTTTGAGTGGACACCAGGGCTCAGATCAGCCACCAAACTCTTTCACACTGCAAGTAAAGCTTATGAATGTCTACTTTGAAGTAAATCCCACTAAACTCAGTGATCCCCTAGGCCAGTGGTCCTGAGCTTCTCCTTGGAAGTTGGGAATCACTTAAGTCATTGTGGGGAGGGGGGCTAAGAAAGCAGCATGATCCGCAGGGTTGTTGTTTTTTTTAGCAGTGCTGACCTCTTGGGAATTAGGCTGGCACAGTCAGGCCAGCAAAGTTTGGCCAGCACAAGTGACATGGTGAAGTGCGTTTGGACCAATTTTGGAGTCAGGGAGGATGGTGCACGTCTGTGTGCTGGCCTCTCTGACTCTAAGAGTGGTCCAACATACTTTACGGTGTCCCTTGTGCCAGCCAAACTTTGCTGGCCTAACTGTGCCAGACTACCTCCAGGTTAGAATTGCACCCTAAGCCTGGGAAAGAATATGGATCCATTGGGTGCATTCTAGAAAAAACCAGGATTTTTTTTAAACACACACACACACACACACACACACACACACACACAAACACCAAAACAGCTACCCCCCTTTTAACATGACCATAGATGTAAGTAGGTTTGTTATCTTCATGATCCAATTTGCCTCTTTGATCAACCAGGCAGGGGTGCCTGGAATTAGGCTAATTGTAACCTCTGGAGAAACTGCCCTAATTATAAGTGCAACAGTTTTGATACTGGGAAACCAAACAAGACCGGCGTGACCTTGTGATATTAGAGGGTATAAATAATGCAAGGCTGAATTACAGTTTGCTACAAATTGGACCAAGGGTCATAAATGGAGATGACTGGAAATTAAAATGCCTTTCGGACATGTGACATCAAGAAGGACAGTTTATAGGAAGCATAAACATGAGTAATGGCTTAGCAAGACTCGAAAGACCTTCATTTGCATTTGTCGGGCAGGGCAGTTGTGTGAAGGAAGGATCTCTCTGGTGCGATGGTGTGATGGGAAGTCAGAGGAATTATGTAAAAGCAGGAGAGCAAAGGAGCCACTCTGATTTGCTTCAGCCAGCCTTTTGATCTCTCATTCAAGAACTGCTTTTAAAATTGCTCCTTCAAAATTATACATCTCAGTGACTAAGCATATGTAAAGTGGAATTGACCTGTCTATGCATTTCCTGAGGACTTCCCTTGACCAAAGGAATGAGAAGAAACATTATGGCATGCTGACCTTTTTAGGCGCAGGTTTTGTGTGAAATTAGCAAATGCAGGAGAGTATAAAAAGAGGACTGATGAACCAGACCAAAGAGCTGTGTAATTCAGCATCTTGTTTTGCATGCAGGACCCAATGGGCAGATCACAATCAGGAGATTAAGGTGATAGCCTTTTGGCTACCACCATACCCGCGGCAGCCCATTAGTTTAGCACAGTGCTATTTAGCAAAGGGACGTGGTGGCGCAGCGGGTTAAACCGCTGCTGCTGGGCTTTCCGACCGGAAGGCTGGGAGTTCAAGACTGCACAACGGAGTGAGCTCCCGTTGCTTGTCGCAGCTCCGGCCAATCGAAAGCACCTTACTGCAAGTAGATAAATAGGGACCACTTCGGTGGGAAGGGAACGGCATTCCGTGCGCTACTGCGTATAGTCATGCCGGCCACATGACCATGGAAGCTTGTCCTCGGACAAAACGCCGGCTCTGCAGGCTTTGAAACGGAGATGAGCACCGCCCCCTACAGTCGGTCACGACTAGACCATTCGGTCGTGGGGAAACCTTTACCTTTTTATTTAGCACAGTACACTGTGTTTAGTACTGTGCCCACTGTGCTGAGTCAAGCAGAATGACTACTTGCAACTTGGAAGCTACACTGCAAGGAATGCAGGCTAAAATTGCATTTGCCCTCTATGCAGCTCTGTCGTTTCATGCCACTAGCAAGCATCTTGCATCGGGAATAGCCTGCAGCATGTGAAATTATGGATGACGCTCCAAGCATGCTGGTTTCTTTCTGTTATTACTTCCAGGGATGGAACACATCCGGCAGAACACATGTCTTTCTCTTCCTCTGCTTGATTGAATTCAGCGATGTTGCTTGCCGTGGAGATGGCAGCGGCAATTTGTTCATTCGGAGGCTGCCATCACGATTTGGTGTTATGAAATCTCTATCAAAATTAATCCGCATCAAATGCATTTCAGACAAATAGTGTTGCTGAAATGGAACCCTGTTTGGAAATGTAGCAAAACATCCATTAAGGTGTAATAAAAATGTTGTTTTAAAAAAAAAAAAAAGAAAGAAAGAAAATCAAGAGCAAGATTACATTTTAGGAGACAAAAAGAGTTCCTAAATCTGACTTTGCTTCATAACACTAATTCACGTGGGAGGGGAATTTGCAGAGCAGAAGAAGCAGGTAGCAAGAGATACTCAATATTTTTCCTGCCAGAAATTTTCCTCTGCAGTTTTTTCCCTTGAAAACTCACCTGTTCAAGGCTGGATTATTCTGGCCAAACACAGCAAGTCTTCAGAATAGGCTGTGGCTGGTCAGTACCATGGACAGTTCATTGGAAGAAGGGTTATAAAAGGGGCTCTCAAACTGGGGGTTCATGCCCCACCAGTGGCTCAGGCACCTCTTGCTTGATGATGTTGCTTCCGGCTATGACATCACTTCCAGGTTCATGACATCACATCTGGTGGATCCCACTACCATTCTAAAAAGTGGATCCTGGTCTAAAAAGTTTTAGAACTACTGGTTTAGGCTGCTTCATGACCACATATACACATAAGTTTAACTTGCTTATGTCCCATATATCAGATACAGATAGGAGAGATATCTGAAAAGAAATGGAATACTATTGTTCAAATCACCGCGAATGTCCATTTTGATGTGCTGCTTTGGGTTGATACCATCAGCTACCAGGGAGGGAAAGCATAAAAGAGAAGGCAATCATAATCTATAGCGCACCTCAGGAATATATGGGTGTCTTATGAAAGGAAATCAAACAAACCCATGCACATTCAAGAAGGTATATAAATTCAAGGAGCTATCCAATGAGCAAACCGGCATATATCTCTTGGACGTCAGAGAAGTGATCAGGTGATGAGATAACGCCCCGGTCCAATCTCCATCATTCTTGCCTCATTTTGCTCGGCTTTTGTTGCCTTCGCTATCAATTTGTAGGGATGCAAAAAAGTTTCCCCGTTTATCAGCGCTGTCTCCAGTTATGTATTCGATCAAGAGGGGCTGTCATCGGGTGACAGCCAACCCTGAGCAGGACGCACTCCTGGAGTTATACCGAAACAAAATTAATTTTTAAAAGACTGATATTGAATCAAATGGAATTCTTTTTTTTTTCCCATAAAGGATAAAGGGGAATTTTTTATGGCTGGCTTTGAAAGATTTAGGTGTCAATCCATTATGTTCAGGAAAGGAAAAAAAAGTAAAGGAGGAAAAAGTTGGAAGGTGGCTCTGTCGGAAGAAGAGGCCTCGAACTTGGCCTTGCTCTGACAGTGTTGGTATTGAGGCAGGAGGGCTCAGAGTTCTGAGGGTGGCTGTAATGGACATAGCTTGGGGTGTCAGCAGTGCCCTACCGGCTGATTCCAGAGCACACAGGGTTAACCCCAGAACTCCTGCTGTCCTCCGGAGCACAGCTGTAGCCTAGGCAGGCTAATGAGGGCTGGCTACAGGCAGAAGTGCTGAGTCATCCAGCAGGCGCAGATGGGTGTGGCTGATTAGCTATCGTCTGCCTAGCAACAGTCTCTGATAGGCCTGCAGATGTATAAATGTAGAGGCAGGAGCCGCACAGCAGTGTGGGGGTGTGGTAGGAGCAAAGTTTGGTGGAAGTGGAGAGACTGGACTGACAAACCTGTATCTGACCCGTGTGCATGGACTACTGACGACGAGCTTGGATTCTGATTTGGCTTGGCGCAACTTGGACCTGGACTTCTTAGCTCGGGACTGATGTTGAGTGGCGTGGCTGCTGTGCTTGAAGAGGTAAGGCCCGGCCGTGTTCCCTCCATTACTGCACCGGGGCTGCTTAAAGGGGAAACCAGTCAGCCTAGTGTGGGCATCAGGACCCTCAGGGAAGCCCAGCAGGAGTTTCTGGCAAAACAGTGGCTACAGAAGCAGTAGCCACTAGACTGTAATCCTGGGTAATGATGTATTAGAAGAGGTGGTTTGTTTATCCTGCACCCATTGTAGGATTGCTCTGCCCCAACCCACTGGTGGGTCCCGACCCATAGTTTGTGAACCACTGGTCTGTCCTATACATCTAGGCATCCTCCCATCCATATTCTGATCAGCTTGTGACCAGCTTAGCTTTCCATGCGCACAGGCAGCGGCAGCATTCAGCCGGTACGCTGGGCGGGACTTACCTTTGAGCGGCAGTCCGCCTGTTGCATCACGCCGCGTTCCGCAGCTTTCCCACCCGCCCCGGCGGGTGGGAAAGTGGCGGAATGCGGCGGAACGCAACGGGTGGACTGCCGCTCAAAGGTAAGTCCCGCCCAGCATACCGGCTGAATGCCGCCGCTGCGCACAGGCCCATCTCCCAACCACACAGTTGTGTTTCAATATTTAACATCATCTTAGATTTAGGAGCCAAAATAATGCCAGGCTGTGCTGCTGGGAATAAATACTCTCGAAACCATTTCATGTCGCTTCAAGGGGCGCTAACTCCCTAGCCATGATTAAGCCCCATAATGAAGTCCAATCAATTAATCTGCGTAAAAGTCTTGATGATAGATGCAACGAAAACGCAAAGCATTATTAGAGACCGCTTGCAGCCGGTGTTGTACGCATGAAGAATTGCTGCGTAATGAGATACAAATTAATAGAAACAAAAAGTGTGTGTGGGGGGGGAAATTACGTGTGCTTTTGATTGTGCTTGAGTGAAGAAACAAGGGCAGGGAAAAGATGAGGAAAAATATCATTTTCGCTGCCATGCCTAGATGATGACCTAGAGCAGTGGTCTTCAACCTTTTCCAAATCTTGTGTGTTGTCTCGTGTGCTCCCTGAGGCAGCTGGTGGGCCACTGTGAGACACAGGAAGCTAGATGGGCCTTTGAACTGATCCAGTGGGGCTCTTATGTTCTGGGATAGCAAATTCTGCTTTATTTACCTCATATTTACCTCAGAAATTTTACCTCAGAATGCCAGATACAAGGGAGTGGCAACAGGATGCAGGCCTCTTGTTGTCTTGTGTGCTCCCTGAGGCACTTGGTGGGCCATTGTGAGGCACAGGAAACTAGACTAGATGGGCCCTTGTCCTGATCTAGCAGGGTTCTTCTTCTGTTCTTAGATAAGGAATCAGTTTTGTTCATTAATTAATTTATTTATAGCCCACCTCTTTGACCTTCCAGGTACCCATCAGTTATGTGCTACAAAAACCACTGGTTTTTTAAAAACTCTGTGGGCTGAAATGTCAAGGCCATATTAATTGCCAGCATCTCATCCATTGTATTAAAGTCTTCTTTATCTCACCTGAAAAGCGATAGATTTTCTTCTTATAAAACTTTCAGAATCCCTTTTTGGGACTCCTGTTCCATCTTGCCATTCCTTTAATGATATATAATCATCATCTGTCTTGGGAGAGACAGAGCTCTGATGATGGATCGCCACCTAATAGGTTCTGGGAACACTCGGATGACAAGTTGAGGTTATACATCAGCCGGCCTGATGCGCACGGTGTCTGGAGTCCAGAGGATATGGATGACCATGGTATCGATGTTAAAGAAAATGGAGGTGTTGTTGGGGGAACTGGGGAAGGGAACTTTAATCCAGAGGAAGGCAATGCAGAAGATTTAGCCGAGAGGGTTAATGCCTCCGTTTGCTCGAAGATAACATCTGAAGATCTCAAGGTCGTGAGCTCGGGACTGCCGGAAGTCTCTGCGAGCAGCAGACCTTGGAAACTGTGGCTGATTAAAAGCTGAGTTTCAGCTGCCTCGTGGGAGGAGGAGTGTGCTGAAATCAGCTGCATCTCTGGTGGCAGCAGGGAAGCCTCATCAGCCAGCAGACGACAGACGGGTGGCTAAAGAAAGAAGGCTAAATCCAGAAAGAAAGATCTGTAGGAGTGTTCTTGGAAGACAGAACATTCTGTAAATTGTAAAAACCTTCGGGTTTGTGAGAAAGTCTGCCTATGTAAACCGCCTTGAGTTCAATCATTAGAGAAATCTAGTGATCTTAAGAAAGGAGGTATATAAATAAATGTATTATTATTATTATTATTATTATTATTATTATTATTATTATTATTA
>JAJKFI010000023.1:9222786-9234956 GCA_029204185.1 Lerista edwardsae | reverse complement strand
ATTATTATTATTATTATTATTATTATTATTATTATTATTATTATTATATGGTAGCCCTTGTGCCAGCCAAACTTTGCTGGCCTGACTCCAGGTTGGGATTGCACGCTCAGAGAGATTTAATTTCATCTGTGTTGATTTTTGCTACAAGGAGGACCCATTATGAGGTCTGGAAAGAAAATCCATTGTCACACCATTTTGGGCTTATTTTGTCTTAATCCACCATTTTCAGCCAGAAATGAGGATCTGTTTACTATGGCTGGAGCAGTTAATGGACTGTAAGGCAATCAAACGCTAACTGCTGATGGGGTCAGCTGGTCACTCTGAGAAGTTATAATTATGTGCTGTTGAAGGCCATTATTTTACATCTCCGAGTTCCTTTCCCTTCTCAGAATTTCTGTTAATCTTTCTGTAGGAGTTGAGCAAAGTTGTTTTCGGAGTCGGGTTGCTCTGCCTGACCCAAAACTTTTCTGATGATGTGCTTCAAGAAGTCTAATGAGTCAATACCCAACTTAATGAGGGAAGTGCTCGTTGCTTCATGAATGCAACTTATTATCTAGTCAATACACTTTCATGCCACCTTTTATAAGTGACCTTTTCCCCAGGTGTTGCGCCAAATAAACCAATAATGCAACATGCTGCAATTGCTGAATTTTTTTTCCTGAAATATACAACACAGCAAGCACACCATTCCATTAAGAGAACAATCCTAACCTAGGGTTAGGCTATCACAGTTTGGCCGGCACAAGGGACACCGTAAAGCATGTTTGGACCACTCTCAGAGTCAGGGGGGAAGGCACACATCTGTGTCCTGGTCTCTCTGATTCCAAGAGTGGTCCAAATGTGCTTTATGGTGTCCCTTGTGCTGGCCAAACTTTGCTGGCCAAACTGTGCCAACCTAACTCCAGGTTAGGATTGCACCCACAATATTTGCTTAGTTATGGGGGAGCGCAATTGTCTTTGAACAAGTGTGTTTGGACCACTCTTGGAGTCAGAGAGGATGGTGCATATCTATGTGCTGGCCTCTCTGACTCCGAGAGTGGTCCAAACATACTTTACGGTGTTCCTTGTGCTGGCCAGACTTTGCTTTATTTACCTCAGAAATTTACTTCAGAAATTTAGAAATTTACCTCAGAATGCCAGATATAAGGGAGTGGCGTTTGGACCACTCTCGGAGTCAGGGGGATGGTGCACATCTGTGTCCTGGTCTCTCTGACTCCAAGAGTGGTCCAAACATGCTTTACTGTGCCAAACTTTGCTGGCCTAACTGTGCTGGCCTAACTCCAGGTTAGGATTGCCCTCTCAAACTGGTATAGTCAGTCTTTTAAGTCCAAAGCAGGTGACAAATAAAGCCCACCAAAAACTCATCAAGGAAAAGACCTCATGTACATATCATAGGTGAGATGATTCCACAAATGCAACATGGCCACTGAAAAGGCTCCTTTACTGGCCTGATCCTTGCCCCCCTGGTGATCACTGATCTGTGCATTAAAATGGGGTGACCCTAACACTCTGAAAAAATGCAGAAAGAGTTTTGTCTCTTAACATTTCACAGCAAAAAATCAGAAAAATGTTTTTTTCACCCCAGTGGTGAGTTAATGCACCACTGGTACCCCTGGGCGAGTCAGCAAAGGGCGCCCGCTAGGACTCATGCCCAGGTTGAGTCATGGTGGAATGGAGAACTTAAGTCTCACCATGGGAGCCAAGTTTCCATCCCTGCCAATTATGCTTTCGTGGTAGTAAAGTCACTTCTCATGACAATGCCAATGGCTGGGCTCAAATGGCACACTGAGCACATCTGTTCCCAACAGGAAAGGCACTGCGTGTCAACGGTTAACTATAACTCTTCCTCTTTGTCCTCGAAAGCTATAATCCATGTGGAGATGTTACAGAAATGAGATTCATTTGCAAGACTGTTGTATAAATAGCGCTGGTGGAACATCTACCTTGCCGGAGCACTGCCAATTCCCCCAGATTTCCACGGACTGCTTACTGAACGGGAGCATTGTATATGGCTTTCGGAGGCAATTTCTATGATTGCTAGCCTGTAACATAATCATATCCCAGAGCCAGCGAGGCCTGGGCCAATTTCCCATCCCTTACCTCTCCATTCTGACAAACCTATATCACTGGGTGTCCAGGAAATAGACAAGATGCATAGGGCAAGGACGAAAGAGCGACTTAATTGACTTATTTTCATCTTCCACATCCAACATTTAGTCACAGAGTGACTAAGCAGGGAAAGAAAGGCAGAAAAAATGAGGGATGGCTGGGGGCATGTGAAGTTTTATAAGAATATAAATAATCTCAATTTTGAATCTGCTTTGTCTCCACTCTCTAGCTGTTGTGTGCAGCGAGCGCTCTTACTTTTCTCAATTAGATTTTGTGTCGAAAATAATTCTGCCCCTCACTTGAAATTATCGATACCCTGAATAGTATTTCTTGTAAAAAGGGAGAATGCGCCTTCTCTCTTGCTCTTCAGCTGAGAGCACAGCAAAACGGCCTTGATTTCCTGCAAGCAGACAATGCCACTCAAACATGAATGGGATTAGCTGTTGTCTAAAGCACTGTCGAGCGGAACAGGTATATGCATCCTAAGTGGTTACTTGCAGAGGCAATGTTTAGGGGGAGGGGGGTACTGTGTTCCAGAGCCCCCTGTTGAATTAAAGGCATCCTGGAATCAGGGGTGGGCACTCGATTTGTTGCTGGTTTTTCGCAACTCATGTAAACCTTGTTCCCCGGTGGGTAATGGATTTGCGGAACTCCTTGCCACAGGAGGTGGTGATCACATTTGGCATGGTGTCTTTAAAAGGGGGATTGGGCACATTTCTGGAGGAAAAGTCCATCGTGGGCTATAGGCGATGATGGGTTGCCTAACCTCCTTACGTTAGCAGTAGGCTACTTCAGAATGCCGAGTGCAAAAGAGTGGCCACAGGAGGCAGGAATCTGGTGGTCTCGTGTGCTCCCTGAGGCACCTGGTGGGCCACTGTGAGATACAGGAAGCTGGACCAGATGGGTCCTTGGCCTGATCCAGTGAGGCTCTTCTTATGTTCTTAATCTAAGTGGGCTGGGTCGCTCAGGTAATCTCGTATTTACCTCAGAATTTTACCTCAGAATTTACCTCAGAATGCCAGGTGCAAGGGAGTGGCAACAGGATGCAGGCATCTTGTTGTCTCATGTGCTCCCTGAGGCATCTGGTGGGCCACTGTGAGATACAGGAAGCTGGACCAGAAGGGCCCCCTTTGGCCTGATCCAGCGGGGCTCTTCTGATGTAGGTAGGATGTACTGACTTGGACCTGACTTGAGTCCTGGGAGTCAGTAACTTCCAGAGTGATGACTTGGAATTTGACTTGAGTCCTGAGTCTCTTTCGTGTGTGTTTGCTTGCTTCCTTTTTACCTGTTGCTTCCCCATTGCCCCAAAAGACTTTGTGGGCGATCCGGAAGGCGAGCAGGTGTTTGTAGATTAACCCTGTGTGCTCCGGATTCAGCAGGAAGGGAAGCCAGTGCTGACCCCACAAGCTACCTGGATCTCCTATGTGCCCATCACACCTCCTACTGCTGCCCTTTCACACTAGCTGTGGACAACAGCCATGACCATCGGGGTGTAGCTACACTTCCAAACACACAGCAGCACAATGGTCCCGTCATCCCAAGTCTGCCTCCTTCGTTCCGTTTTGCTTTTGGAATCACCGTTCTCATGCTGCAGAAAGAAAAGCCAGCAACTGAAGATGAAGATTGGGCGATGCTTTTGAAGTCGATCAGAAGATGGAAATGCTCAAAAGGAAATCATCCCTTCTCATCCACTTTGACAGATGCCACGTCTTTGTATGGAGAGATGTGTTAGTAAACCCATTCAAAATAACGAGCTCCGTACCCCTTACCTCCTCCTCCTCCTCCACCACCAGTTCTATTATCTCGGTGCCTCCGATATCAAAAGCAAATCAGCTTTTCAAGTAAAAGCTTCCATTTGCTTCCCTTTGTGTTTTGGTTAACCTTTAATGACTTCTTAATTCTGCGGTTTAATTTCTGATGGGGAACACTGATAACCAGTTCTTTTTTATAAAAAAGAAAAGAAAGGAAATCAAATCATATCATTTTAAAGGTCTCCGACACGGCAATAATTTCTTTCTTCTTCCCTCCCCTCAAAGGAGCGCAATGTGTTTAAAGCATGTCAGTTTTTAAAAAGCAAAAGAAGAGGGAAAAACTGAGCACTTCGGCTGTTGATCAAGCTGTGCTTTTCGAAGGCCCCCGCAATTGACATCCTGAAACGGCTTCTAAGATTTCACTGGTGACTGATGTCAAATGCCTAGGGTTTTAACCAGGGCAGGATACTTGGGCTGAGAATTCACGTTGGACCTGCAGAAAGAGAAATGTGGGTGTTTCTCTTTGTGTGAGCACTAAAGAATCTTTTGTCTGTTTCCATCACAATCAATCAATCAACCAATCAACCAATCGATCGATCAACAGTATTAGCATAGACCTTCCAATATCTGAAGGGCTGTAATAAGGAAGAAGGGACAAATGTGTTCTCATCTGCCTTTGACAGTAAAACTAGGTCCAATGGGTACAAACTGCAAGAGAGGAGATTCCAGATGGACATCAGGAGGAATTTCTTGACGATCAGGGTGGTTCGACAGTGGAACAGATTGCCACTGGAGGGAGGTGGCGGATTCTCCCTCACTGGAGACCTTCAAGCAGGGGCTTGACAGGCACCTGCTGGAGATGCGCTAGGAGGATTTCCTGCTTCAGGCAGGGGGTTGGACTAGATGACCTTGTCGGTTCCTTCCAACTCTAGGATCCTAGGATTCATTTTCTTGGTTTTTTGGCCTTAACTTTTGATATAATAAAGATATTACACTCAGATCTGTTCCATTGGATTCTGCATTAAATTCTGCATGGAATGGTATATAACATGATGCTACTATTCATACATACAAAGGTTTTCACAGTTTTGGCCACTAGTGTCAAGCTCAGCTTGTTGCCCCACTAAAGCTTGTTGCCCGATGCAATTGCACCCCCCCTGCACCTTAGCTAAGAAAAGAAGCCCCTGAGTCAGAGTATGTGGGACTCCTGTATCAGCTGGTTCACATCTGGGAAAGTGGCTTAACAAAGGGACACATTTTCATACATAGATACATTGAGTAGTATGCATACTTTAAGATTTGAATACAATGTTATTCAGAATCATTGTGAGAAGCCAGTATTACGGGGAAAGGAAAACCACATCTCATCAAAAGATTATTTTATCCAACAAAGGAGATTTTCCTCCCTTTGTGTGCCTTGCGTGTACAATGCCAAATTTAAAATGCTGCCCTCTTCCACCAAGTAGTAACGTAAGCCAGTTGAAAGTATCTTTGTATTTCAGGTCCTTCAACACGGTCTTTCCCTTTGGTCTGAACCCCTGCTGTTGAAAAGTTATTTGCTCTGGGATCAAATTGGGATCCTGAAAAAAAAAATGAAGGCATTTATGTTGAGAGAGGATGAGAGAGAGAGAAAAGTCTATATGAAATATTTATAGGATTATTGTTACAACAAGGGAGGAAACGGTATCAATACGATTACGCTATATAAATCAGATAAAAACCTAGAAAATCTGCTTTGGGAAGGAAAAAAAAAGCTGAAAAAAGAGAACTTCCAGGGTTTTTATGTATACACTAGACTTTTGATATTATGTTCTGTTGTTTGGCTGTCCCAATATACAAGCACAGCTTTCTCTCCCCCTGTAATATTTTCTATATACGAAACAGTTTGACCAACGCAAGAAGCCTCATTTCAAAGTCTCCACTTGGGACTGATACATTTTGAATGCGTCTGATTACCTCCAGGAACGATACTCGGGCTTATGAGATTCCAAAGCGGTTTTCTTCTTCATGCATTGTATTTATTTCCTGAACCTTCGACCTCATTACCATGCAGTGGTTACCTGAACTTCACTTTTTCCAATAATAAAAATCCGTCTTCCGAGTGGAAAAAAAGAAAACCAAATTTGAAACGCAGACCCCGGCTCATGGACAATATCTGTAACTAACTCAACATTACTGTTTGGATAAAATGGTTATGTTTTGGGTAGATTGGGGGGGTAATATTGGAGAGTTGCTATTGAAGGAATATTATAGCTAAATCGCCATGCATTATAGATTGGGCAATGCATAATTTTAAACTAGGAAAGCTCAATAGTTGAGAAGTTTCACTTCAGCTGTTGCATGTCTATATATTGTGCTTGGTTCTATCACTTCCAGGCAATTGATGTAGGAGCTGAACTGGGGAATCAAGAATAACGCATAGAATGGTCACCTGAACATTCCCACTGATATCTCAAGGCCAAACATCTCAAATTTGATCCTGCTAAGGGTGCAATCTTAAGCTGGATTTAGGCCGGCACAGTCAGGCCAGCAAAGTTGGTTGGCACAAGGAACACCTTAAAGTATGTTTGGACTGCTCTTGGAGTCAGAGAGACCGGCACACAGAGGTGCGCCATCCTCCAAGAGTGGCCCAAACGCGCTTTATGGTGGCCCTTGTGCCACCATAACTCCAGATTAGGATTGCACCCTAAAGGTTGTCTACACACAGGTGGTGACAGCATTCCAGGGTGTCTTAGCCCTATTTGAAGAAGCCAAAGTTTGAACCTGTGACTTTAGGTGTGGAAAACAGCTGATCCAGCACTGAGTTATTTTCCTTCCAGTTTCACAGCAATTTTTAGATTAAGCCAGTCCATATAGCAGGAACGTAGTATGTGATTATTAAATGCCCCGTCGTGTGGAATGCAAATAAGAGGCATTGAATTCATGTAATAAATGACCACTTAAGCTGTACCCATGGTTGAACACAGCTGTTGTGCCCGAGTTTGGACTGCATCGGGGACAATTACGTTTTCGTAATGATCTCACATCGACTTTCTGAATGTAATGAGATTGGAAGTTGGCCATGACACAGGTTAACATCCTTGGTCTTATGAAAAGTGCCACTGGACTTTTAATGACAGCTGGTCAGGACCCTGGCTATACATTTCATCGAGGAGGTGGCACTTTGCCGAAAACACACATTCCCTAATGCCAAGCTGGTGCACCGACTCAAGCACTGATTCCAAGGAAAAGATGACATCTAATGAATCAACTGTGCCACTTTTCGCAACACCTGAGTTTCCCCTGGAGGTCTTCCATCCAAGTGTCGACCTGACCCAATCTTGCTTGGCTTATGAGATCTGACAAGATCACAACCCAAGGTAGCCTGCCTGTTGGTCATGCCAACAAATCTCATTTGAGCTGGAATTCTAATGAGGAAAGGAAAGTTTTGCCTCTAAATCACATTAGATGAGTACATATATAGCCCACTTTATATAAATAAGTAAATAAATAAATAAATGACTGGCAGTGTTGGAAACCAGATCCAGTTTGAAATAGGTACATTTGCCAAATCTACTGACTTATGATAAGGTACAATTCAAAAGATTTGCCTCGATTTATACTTCAGCACATTATGCACACATTTAAAACAAGGTGTCATGCCATTCAAAAGACTGGCCTCAATTATTTTAGAAAAAAAAATAGGAACTATTGTGAAGTTTATCTATTACTTTTTCACCAAAAAGTTGGAATATTAAAATAGTACAGGTGGGCTCCCAATCTATGGATCCTGTAGCGGCGATTTCAATAATGCTTGGATGGGATGGGAACTTACCTTTCTTCTTATTTCGGCCACTGAAAAACCTTCCTGCTGGGGGTAGAATGAAAGAACCTGACACTGAACATAGGCTTCCCTCTTATCCACTGTTACAGGTATCTTGATATCCAGGTATCCAGCAGGTATCCAATCTGAGCATGGAGCTTTCAGCTGTAACAGGCCCATTTCATCCTGAACAACTATGACCCTGAGCGCAATCCAAAACTGGAGTTAGGCCGGCATAAGCTAAACCAGCAACGTTTGGCCAGCACAAGGGCCTAATTGCCACTGTCAGCTCATCTTTCAGTCTCATATTTGAAAGGATCCACACACACTTTCCTTTAAAAAAAAAAAAAAAAACCTTGCTCATTAGGCTGCAGCAACATTCATTATGAATGCATGGCTGAGTACTGATTTGCAGGACTGCCGACGTAGCGCTCGCCGATTTTGATCAAACTGCATGTTGACATAAACTGCATATATTATATAAATTAATCATATTCCTGCCAGCTCATCAGAAGGATGCTGAGGCTTCTCTGGAGGAGTTTGTTTGGAAAGTTGGCTTTTGGGAGAGGCGCTTTAAAAAAGAAATGGCGGCATTTAACACCCCAACAAGTTCCATCAATTATTATTTGCCTTTTACTCTGAACAAAGAAAAAAACATGACCTTTACCAATAAAAAGAGGAGATGCTGGAAGCCATGGGGAAAGAAGGTATGAATCACACTTTGGATGTATCCAAAGTGAAATGATGTATCCAAAGTGAAACAGGAGTGAAACCGGTTTCAGCCACCTGACTTTCCAAGAAATCACACAAAGTATAATTCTACAAGGAGAGGAACAAGGTGGGGACATGATGAGACAGACATGTATAAAATTCTGCATGGGATGGATAGATAGATAAGTGTTTTTCTCCCCTCTCAGGGGACATTGAGTGGTGGGAGAGTTCGAACAGGCAGATTTCTTTACCCAGCATGTAACTGGTCTGTGGAACTCCTTGCCACAGGACATGGTGATGGTAACTGGCCCAGATGTCTTTCAAAGGAGATTGGACAGATTGATGGATGACGTGTCCATCACAAGTTACAAGCCATGATGGGCTTATGCAACCTGCTGGCTTTAGAAATAGGCTAAAGAAGTAGGCATTCAAATGCCAGTGGCAACAAGATACAGGCAACCTTGCTATCTTGGGTGCTCTCAGATGCATTGGGGGGGGCACTGTGAGATACAGGAAGTTGGACTAGATGGGCCTTTGGCCTGATCCAGCAGAGCTCTTAATATGTTCTTATATAATGGCTTGTGGAGTTGAAGACAGACACCTGCAGCAGTGGGAATAGAATAGCTGCATCCTGATGTGGCAGAATGGGCCATATCTAATGGGATATTAGAAATACACAATCACTTCCCAGTAATTTGCTGGGCTTGAGCATTTGAGTCAATGTGCCAGCTTGGCACTGGGGAATGTTTCACTGACCCTAAACTGACCCTACGAAAGTTTGCCCTGAAACATCCTGCCTCTCAAAGGACTAGAGGGCACGGGGACAAAAGACATGGAACTCAGGTTTGTGTGTTCACACCTGGGCAATTGCATGCAATGTGCATTTCCATTTCAACCTGTTGCCACTACAAAGTTTGGGAGCAATTTAATGGCAATGCAAATATCAAAAGGCCTATTTACTCCCTGAGAAGAAAAGGTCTGGTACTTATTAAAAAGCAAGGTCTTTCTTTTTTCTTTTTACGCCCAAGGAAACTTCTGATAAGTCTTCCTATGTTCTTAAATTAGACCCCATGTCAGATTGGGAAAAAAAGGATATCCAACAGTGCTGGAAATTGACTTTGGGGATATTGCTAATTGTGAATGTACTTTCCCCCCATAGTGTGAAGCGCATCAATATTTTTACACCTTCTGAAGGCACCCTACTGTACCAGTTGGGAAGAGAAAAAACTTTTGATTGACTAGTTTTCTTTAAAAAAAAAAAGATAAATATTGTACTGTAGCATTTTGCTGGGACACTTTGTCCCAAAATAGTGTCCCAAAATGATGGAACAAACCACCTTAGCTTTCCTATAGGACATATTTTTCTCCAAATATTACATATCCAGAAGCACATACTTGATTTATGGACGGCAGAGGATAGAAGAAGCATCTCATTGATACACAGATGGAGACACACCTGGGCTGTAGTTCAGACTCAATATTTCATGCATACGAAGATTGCTCTACTTTTTTGACTCATTCATGAGAGAAGGCCCTTAGTTACATGACAACATGTTATACTGTATCAGAATTTTGACACATCCAGCTCTGAACTACCTGCTTTGACACCTGTCTCTTGTGTATGCCTGAGAGCGCAATCCTAACCTGGATTTAGCAACTCCTGGGAAACCTTGGAGCAATGAGATTTTTGTAATTTTCTCCTGGAAAGTTGAAAGCATCAGGTCTGTTACAGTAGCCTGTCAACGAAGAACTCAAAGGGCTTTTTGTAAAATGAGGCTTTTGCGCTGTAGACATATGTGTTAATCAGTGCCAAGACATTAGAAGGACTGATTAGTTTTGTGTAATGTACATCCTCCAGGGTTTGGGGTGATTCAATTTCTTCCAGTTTGATTTGTACACCCTTTGTTCCTTTGAAGCAATCGGGCCAGAATCTTTGAGCCTGTCCATTGATCTCCCCGTTTCTGTTGTGATCGCGGCAAAGAGTTTTTGAAAGTGCCCCGCTCTTCCCAGTTTTGCATAAGACGACCGCAAGGAGTTTGATGGCAAAACTTTAATAAAGAGAATTTTAAGTTGCATGCTGTAGTAAGGTGATGTCTCGGCTTCAAAGATCAAGCTGAGATCGTGATGCAAGTTTCTTCTGTTGAATAAATGATGCTCGGAAGAAATGGGAGAGAAGCTGAGTTGATACAACATGGTGACTTTAAAACGCACTAATTGCTGTTGAGCATCCATTATGTAAAATGTGTATACGGTTAATTCCTAAAACATAATTGAGATGTTTTCAGCACTCGGAGACATGGATTATAAACAAATTAGACCCGGATCCATCTGGCTGCCTTTGAGATCCCGTATGGTCCCAGACACAGGGGAAAGAGCAGCGTTGGCTCCTGCAGAGATGCTGGCTGTCAATCAAGATCCGATGAACCTGGCCCTTGAGGCACAACTGGAGCTCACCCATCTGGAGATGTTCCTTCTAAGGGTTCTGCGATCCAGGGGGACTCAACCAAAAAGGGCTTAGAAAGCTGGACCCTGACCCCCATTTCCTAAGAAACCTCCTTAGCAGCCTGGTAGGGCAGTAATTCTTTCTGCCACAATAGCTGGCTGAATAAGAACATAAGAAGAGCCCTGCTGGATAAGGCCAAAGGCCCATCTAGTCCAGCTTCCTGTATCTCACAGCGGCCCACCAGGTGCCCCAGGGAGGCATGAGACAACAAGATGCTTGGATCCTGTTGCCACTCCCTTGCACTCTGAAGTAGCTCACCACCTTTGTAAGGAGGTTGCACAAGCCATCATTGCCTATAGCCCACGATGGACCTTTCCTCCAGAAATCCGTCCAATCCCCTCTTAAAGGCATCCGGACCAGATGCCATCACCACCTCCTGTGGCAAAGAGTTCCGCAGATTAACTACCCTGGGATAGTTGATTAATTATCCTGGGATCATGCTTGCTTGGTTCTTAGGAACTGGAAGCATTTCTCTGCAAAATCTTGCCAAGGGGCAAAAATGAGAATTTGCCCAGAGACCAGAATATGGCAGGTGATAGCTTTACTTACAGGGAAAGTCTCGTCCTGCACATTGATTTTGTGAGTTACGTCACAGAGGTTTCATTATGCCAGAGCTGCCCCAGGAGCAGCCTGAAGGGCTGCCTGCATCCCCCCCTCTCAGCTTGTGTGCATGCCAAGGCTGGAAAATGCTGCCAAGAGGCCAATAACCAATTTGTCAAGAGTGTTCTCTCCAAAGCACCTCTGTAAAGCAACAGCTCTCCAGCTAGCCAGCCAGCATCTTGAGCCTCTATTAGAGTTATTTCCACCTAGCTCTGTTCACCTTCGCCTCCCCTAAGGATATTGCAGCTGGAATGCTCTTGTGTCAAGGGGCAGGTTTCTGATTAGCCCTAATGGCTACAGATATTGCTTTGATGGCCTCTGATGGCTGGTGGCTACTAGGCAGTAGGCACACCAGCCACCTGCTTGGGTGGGCGTTGGAGCAAAATAATTCAGACCAAACTGGAAGAAGTCGCCAATAAAAGAGGAAGCTGAAGATCAGAAGTCACAGAAAAAAATTCCTAGATGCATCCTGCCTGAAGAATGATTTAAGGGCGCAATCCTAACCTGGAGTTAGGCTGGGACAGTTAGGCCAGCAATGTTTGGCCAGCACAAGGAACACCGTAAAGTATGTTTGGACCACTCTCGGAGTCAGAGAGACCAGCACACAGCCGTGCGCCATGCTCCCTGACTCCGAGAGTGGTCACACCACTCCCTTGTATCTGGCATTCTGAGGTAAATTTCTGAGGTAAAATTC
>JAJKFI010000023.1:9162410-9192651 GCA_029204185.1 Lerista edwardsae | reverse complement strand
AAGAAGAAGAAGAAGAAGAAGAAGAAGAAGAAGAAGAAGAAGAAGAACAAGAACAAGAACAAGAACAAGAACAAGAACAAGAACAAGAAGAATTGGGTATTTTTTTAAAAAATGGAATTTTCCCTTCTGTTTCACAGGAGTAGAAAGAGTGTGGAGATTTTTTTAGTGTTTGTGTGGGGTGGGGGAGTAAAATCCTTTACTTATGTTCTGAAATCTGGAATTCCTGAATTCAAAGGATTAAAATCCAAGAGAAATTAGGACATCAGAGTATTAGAACATCTTCTATTTTACAGCCCCTTCATGGTATGTATTTATTCACTTTTTCCAGTGCTTGACTATGTAGATGGTCCAAGCTTCAGTACTTGGAATTCTCAGGTCGGGTTGGGAATGATTCCTGTCCAAAACCCTGGACATACTGCTGCTAGATGAGGCATGGAAGACTAAGTTAGACCAGTGGTCTCCCCAAGCACAAGGTAGCTTCACGTGAGCATCTATAGCTCAGTGGTAGAACATTGGTTTTGCATGTAGAAGGTCCCAACTTCACTCATGGCATCTCCAGTTAGGGAAGGACCCACCTGAAATTGTGGAGAGCCTCTGGTGGTCAATGTCATCAATACTGATATCAATGGACTGGACCTGCTGAAATCAACCTCCTACCTAAGGGAACTGTTCCTCCTTCCTCAAAGGATCCTTAGTGTTTTGTTTGTGTTTGTATGTTTTTTTACCAATCGGCCACCCATGTTACCAATTTACCCATCCCAAGTTTTTATGAACAAAGCCAAGGCAGGCTTCATCACCCTGTAAATCCCACGTGGGTCCTCATGGCTTTCCAAACCCATTTGAAAGACTCAAGGACAAAGGAGATAAATTGGATATCACTGGTGCTGGTATCAACTCACAGGGCACCAAAAATACCGGCCAATTACAACGGCCACAAGGCGTTCTTCCAAATAAATCCTCACTGTTCTCATGCTCCTTCCCCGCCGAGCGTAAACATATTGGCTGCGATTTGTCTCCAGGGTATGTTCAAGGAAGGGAGTGTTGGTCTCCAAATGTTGCTCAGAGAGCAAAGGAATTCAGCCGGCAATGTTGCATTCATTTATCTTCCTTTTGTTAGGAAGGCAAACACATTGCCAGCGCGACCGTGAAATGTGAACTACATTATTGCAACCCTCCCAAGACCTCGGCTACGATTATGTTTGGAGTTGTGTGTGCTTGGCACGGCAATCACATCAATTCCAATGGAGGATCCCCCAAGGTTTAAAGATTCCTCATTGAGAACAAAACAGCATTATGAGCAAAAGGTTGGATTCTACCAAATATTTTTTTTTTGTGTGTGTGTGTATCTCCATTTTGAGGCCTGAATTGTTAAGAATATTGATATAGGCGAAAGGTTGATACGATCTGAAGAGAAACCAGAGTAAAGCAACTTGTGACATTTACTCATAACCATGTAATGTTAAATTATTTTAACAGGAGGTCTGGCCAAGTGGAAGAGCTGCCGCCTCTGAAGTCTGACGGTCACCTGGGATGGCAGTTCGAATCAGCCGCAAGTCACCGTGAAGTCCACCGGCCTTTGTTCGCCTCCTCGCACAGCCAAGGCAGGAGTGCCTGTCAAGCCAGGCCTAGAAGTGTGAGCAGCCAGAAAGGTGCCAGACTGTGACCACACACAGGAGGATGGTGCACATTTGTGTGCTGGCCTCTCTGACTCCAACAGTGGTCCAAACATACTTGATGGTGTTCTTTGTGCTGGCCAGACTTTGCTTCATTTACCTCATATTTACCTCAGAAATGTACCTCAGAAGTGTACCTCAGAATGGCAGATACAAGGGAGTGGCATTTGGACCACTCTCGGAGTCAGGGAGGATGGCACATATCTGTCTGCTGGCCTCTCTGACTCCAACAGTGGTCCAAACATACTTTATGGTGTTCCTTGTGCTGGGTTAGGACTGCACTCTGAGTATCTTTCTGCCACTGCATTGAATGTAAGGATTGCATGTAAGGATTTTTTGAATATTGAAGGTCCACTAAAAAGCAGATCTGAAGCCATCAGACATTTTGACAAGAAAAGAATTGGTCAAATGCCTAATGAAGCTGCCCATTAACCATAGGAATTTCATAACTCTTGGTTTGGTATTGCAATATAACGTGCTTCTGATAGCGATTCTCCTTCCTGGGCGGTCTTCAAGGCAAAGCTGGATAAGAATCTGGCAGCCGGCATCCGAGTCAGAGCAGGGCAATGGCGTGACTCACTGGGTCCCATCCAGTTCTTTTGTCTGCGATTCTAAGTTACAGCAGCGCTGGAGGCAGTGAACCAGGAAAAGGCTGACACTGATGTATTGCCGAGGCATGCAGGAGTTAAAGAACTGGGCTAAAGGGATAGGGATGGTCGAATGAAAGGAAATGTGGTAGAAAGAAAGGAGGTGAGCAAGGTGAATTTCATAATTTGTAACCCAAAGTGGAAGGAAGTGGATCTTGAAAGGTATTGGAAAGGGATACGGCAGCCTGCATTCAAGTAGACAGTATGAAACGTAGGGCGCAATCCTAACCTGGAGTTAGGCAGGCACAATTAGGCTAGCAAAGTTTGGCCAGCACAGCGGCTACCTCACAGTGTGTTTAGACCACTCTCGGAGTCAGGGAGGATGGTTGCATATCTGTGTGCTGGTCTCTCTGACTCCGGAAGTGGTTCAAACATGCTTTACGGTGTCTCTTGTGCTGGCCAAGCTTTGTTGGCCTAACTCTGCCAGCCTAACTCCAGGTTAGGATTGTGCTCGTACTAACCCAGAGTCAACCCACACCTGATTTTCCTTGTCTTGTCCTTTCCTCCCCCCTTATTCATGCCACACTTGTTTAGACTAAAATGAATCCCAAAAGTCTCCCGCATTTATCAATTTGGAGTGTGTTTTCACATTCTCAGTCCAGCATTTGCGAATCTCCCATTCAGCCTGAAGTTTATTATCCATTTATAAGCAGCCGACTAAACAGTAAATTATGTATTTGAAAGCCCTGCTGGCTGACATTTTCAAAGTTCACTGGGCATT
This sequence comes from Lerista edwardsae, assembly GCA_029204185.1. NCBI lineage: Eukaryota > Metazoa > Chordata > Lepidosauria > Squamata > Scincidae > Lerista > Lerista edwardsae. Next base: position 9,189,610 of record JAJKFI010000023.1, on the reverse strand, counting down.
TTTTTATTTTATTTTGAGTTGTATAAAAACAGAGTCTCAATGTGCTTCTAGCACTCAAGGTCTGAAACCCGATTCCCATTTAGTTGTCATTGAGAGGAAAAAGTGCGACGGGGATTCATTAATATTTCATGGCCGAAATGCGCTGTGCTTTGGCACGGCCATCTTGTCATCGTTTGTCCGACATCGCAAAGAGCAGGGTGTAATTAGAGAGGTGTACTTGAGTTGATTGTCTGTCATTGTCTGTTCCAAACACACATGGTGCTGCTAAGTAAGGCTTTAATTAAGTGTTTGTGTTATATTCCGGCACATACGGAATGCTTAAGTAACACACTGAGGGCTGGCTCTGGAGTTCAGCATGCAAGCTCTTCCAAGGTGACAGAGCTACCCCAGGGATGGGAAGTCAAGCCCCCTGATTTGGACTTGAGCCCTGAAAACAGGCGTTTTTCGTGACTCATGTGCAACTCGATTTAACACGTGTCAGTGACTCAGGCATAAGTCGAGACTCAAAGCAATGACTCTAAAATGAGTCATGACTCAAAGTGGACTCGAGTCCTGACTCCCTTTAGTATGCATGTGTGTGTGTGCGCGCGCGTGCGCGCGTGCTTGCTTACTTTTTTTCCTCCCTGTCACTTCCACATTGCCCTGAAAGACCATGTGGGTGATCCAGAAGCTGTCTTTCAGATCGACGGCAGCAGCAGACATAGGAAGTAGGCAGCGGTGTCATGCAGCCGGAACGCTGTGCGGGAGGAATGGGTGAGCGGCAGCCCGCCCGTTGCGTTCCAGTCCGTTTCGCCGTCTTCCCCGCCCCCGCGAAACGGTCACCCGTTCCTCCCGCCCAGCATTCCGGCTGCATGATGCCGCTGGAAGTAGGGCTGGGGAGAAAAGGCGGAAGCCTTAAGATGCTATCTTTTTTTGCTCAAGGACTTAGCTTGTTCCTTGAAGTGACTTGGGACTCAAGTCAAAATGGGATAATCAACCTATACTTCTTTTTAAGGTGGTGTTCTGCTTGAAATAATAATAAAAAAGGGGAGACCAGTTCTTTGAAATGCTTCGTGTTCATTCAGTAGGTGGTTAAAATCAGTGATGTCATGCAGGGGGAACGCGGGGGAACTCAGTTCCACTAGTTAAAATTAGGGCTGACTCCGCCCACTTCACTCTCCCTCCTCCCCCCTCCCAATTCCTCTGCAAAGAGCTTTTCTTCTTGGTTGGCCGGCACTCAGAGGGTTAAAGGGAGCGACTCCGGATTCCTAGGGGGGCGAAGGCAGTGATGTCATTCAGGGGAACGGACCAGAACGGGCGTTCCGGATCCTAACGGGCTCCGTGGCTGGTTCCGGGTTCCCGACAAGTGCCCATCAAAAGTGAGTTCCTGTTCCTAAATCATTTGAATGACACCACTGGTTAAAATCCATTTCTGGGAAGGCTACACTCATTTGTTAAGTTCAGTTTGAGAAGGGAGCTGGCTGGGCTGGGCAGGTTTTTCCAGCTTCTGAAACTTGGCTTTGTAGAAGCTGTCAAGGGTTTTTTCTTCCCCTTTTTGAAAGGGGCCACAAGATGGCCCAGACTGAAATAGGCCTCCCTTTGCAATTAGGACACAAACTGTCTCAAAGACAGCGTGGCATTTCCAGATAATGAAATTCCATTTTTTTTTCTTTTTGGCTGTCTCCTGTGTTAACCCACAAATTGAATATAATACTTAAGGGGAGCTGTTCATTACATTTGTCCTGCATAGATTCTGACCTTTCAGAAGCCATTAAAATACACAGCCATGCAAATGTGGCAAACCACCCCCCAAGGAACAATTTATCTTGGACGTGACCTCTTGATCTGACCTTACCAGAAATAGTCTCTCTTTGTGCCGAAAAGGGTCCCGCACCTCTCTGAGTTTGCTCAAAAGGAAAAATTCACACAGTCAGAATCCTCAGACAGCTATTCCTCAAAATAGCTGTATGGCCCAGAATTGTGGCAGAACTGCCTACATTGTGATTGTTTGATATCGATGTTGTGAACTGTACTGATTTGATTTAGGGTGCAATCCTAACCTGGAGTTAGGCCAGCACAGTTAGGCCAGCACTAGGGACACCATAAGGTATGTTTGGACCACTCTTGGAGTCAGAGAGGCCAGACACAGACGTGCGCCATCCTCCCTGACTCCAAGAGTGGTCCAAACGCCACTCCCTTGTATCTGGCATTCTGAGGTAAATTTATGAGGTAAAATTCTGAGGTAAATATGAGGTAAATAAAGCAAAATCTGGGCAGCACTAGGGACACCATAAGGTATGTTTGGACCACTCTTGGAGTCAGAGGGGCCAGCTCACGGATGTGTGAGCCAATTTCAGGGCAGCAATTTGGAAATCAAATATTTCCATACGGCCGTGATTATAGCAGCTACCCCAGATTGTCCTATTTGCATGGGGAAAGTGGGATGTTGTGCAACCCCATTGCCTCACCAGCTTGCTCAAAAGCAGCTTGCTTTTCTGTTTTATGAAATGGCTCATGGACATGCGCCGTGTCGAAGGGCGGGTGCCTGTGTGGCGCAGCTCCTGCGTTGTTGCTGCAATTACATCATGTTGATCAATAGCAGTGCAACGGATGCAGCAATTTGTCACATAAATCACCGCCACATAAGTGTAGCTCTGGCACTTATGCTGCTAAGGCAAGTAATGGAGCATGTGAAAAATGACCCTTTTACGAAGGTTGGCATCCTGGCAAGCCAGCCCTGAGCATTTTGGGGGCTGGGTTTCCGTCAAGCTGTTTGAGAACTTGAAGAAGAACAGAAACTAAGAGCGCAATCCTAACCTTGAGCTAGGCTGGCACGGTTTGGCCAGCAAAATTTGTCTGGACCAAGGGCCACCGTAATGCATGTTTGGACCACTCTCGGAGTCAGGGAGGATGGTGCACGTCTGTGTGCTGCGCTGTCTGACTCCAAGAGTGGTCCAAACATACTTTATGGTGTCTCTTGTGCCAGCCAAACTTGTCTGGCTTAGCTTCAGATTAGGATTTCTCTTTTAGTGGGGTTTCCAGCCACCTCCTTAAAGTTATAAGCTTGTTCCAGAGCATCAGCACATAGAAAGTCAACACTATCCCATTAAGCGCATTGGCTGATGTTCTAGATCCCCATTAGCCTCTGAAGGAAAAAGATCGCAGGGCTTTTTGCTTTCCGCAGGCATGCATGGATGACCGATCTCAAGAGCTGAGTAATTCACACGTCCTAAATAATTGATTCCATTAATTTCCTCCCTCTTTGACGGTTCCACGAATAAATAGACGGCAATTTTCTTCTAATCTGTTCTCTATGCAAAGTTATTTAACGGCTCCTGTGCCTTCATAAATTGAATTTCTGGATCTGAAACAAGTGGGGCATTTCTGATTTTTTGTGTCCTGCATTGTGGTTTCCCACAGGCCCTGATGGGTGGAAGGTGGGGGAGAGAAGACCGGTGGAGTGGACTAGGCCTGGGTAATTTAGGCAGGATTCTGATTTCTGATTTTTGTGAACAACAAAAACAAAGAAAAGCCCAGTTAGTCTGGACATACCTTACACGTGAGCTGGCTGCTGTAGAAAGCTATTTAAGCTCCACAGAGAAATAAAAAGCATTCTTTTTTTTTTTTAGACTAAAAATAACGAAGAGTTGTGGAAAAAGGATTAATATAAGCTCGGAGCCGGCGCTGGAGGCAGCAACTGCTGCTTAAGGCAACTCAGTGTTAATGTGTTCGGAGCATATTGTTTCCTAATCTACTTGGGATAAATGTTTAGGGATTTTATTAACATAAAACAAGATAGCGTGAGCAAATTTGATATCAATTAACATACTAATTAAATGTCACTTAGTAGCTTTTGCAATTACTAGATATTTAATTAACCAGTTGAATACCTTGGGATGTTCGGCTTATTGTACGTGGAAAGGAAGGGCAAGTGTGATGGACCTGCAGCCATCGGCAGCATGGGAAGGAGGCCTTCTTGATAAACAGAGAATCCACATTTGGTGCCAGCCTGATTGTGTTGAACAACCACCTACTTGCGGGATTAATTTACTAATAGTACTGAGCACCACTTTAGAAGCTTAAACGTACCTCGAGTGCTTAGAGACCCAAATCCTTGAATGGACATATATATATATATATATGGAAATTGATTTTCATTGAAGCTACATTGAAAATGCATGCCCTCACTTAGGAGTTGTGAACTGTGCTTTTTGCAGCCAGCTGCTCTGACAAGGGCATAACCAGATGGCTTATTTTTGGTGCTTTTGAGCAGGGACTCTGAGTGCAATCCTAAACTGGAGTTAGGCCGGCATAAACTAAGCCAGCAAAGTCTGGCCAGTGTGAGGGACCCTGTAAAGCGTGTTTGGACCACCCAGAGTCAGGGAGGGTGGCTCATGCCTGTGTGCTGGCCTCTCTGACTCCGAGAGTGGTCCAAACATACTTTATGGTGTGCTGGCCAAACTTTGCTGGTTTAGCTTATGCAGGCCTAACTCAGTTTAGGATTGCGCCTTCAAACTAATATGTATTTTGATTCATTTCTGGTTCAGCCAGGACAGAAGCGACTCTGGTTTAAGTTCTGAACAAACTTATAAGCGTTCAAGTGTCCATTCAGCACAACCTTTGAAATTGATTTCATTTCAGTTTATGGAAGGCCTCTTGATTGTATTAGCCCAAATCCATTAGTACTTGACAGCAAATACATGAACAAAAACAGTTGAATATTCAATATTGGAACATGCTTTAATTTGTCCTGTGTGTGTTTTAAAGCTGCTTCAGTTTAATTGCATTTATTTACTGTTGAGCTTTATATGTGTTTTCCTTCTTTTTTTAATCGTCACATTTTGCCTCTTGGGAAACCTTTAAAATGGGAAGGTGAGTTATACATTTTGGACAAGATGGACTATCAATCTGATCCAGCAAGACTTATGTTCTTATTCCTCTGTTTTGGGGTGAGTTATGGAATGACTGAAGTTGACCCACCATCACAGAAAACCATTTAAAATAAATGGTTTATTTCAAGGGATGACATTTTTTAAAAAATAATAATAATAACCACTCTCTGTAGTCTTGCCCTTTCAAATGCACATTTTATTTCTTCTTTTTAAATAAAATAATTTGAAATACTTCAGGCTATTTATCTTAATAGCCTTCCCTGAGGCTTTAACTAACAATGTCTTTTATCAGAACACAAATTGCTGCTGTTCAAGGATTGTAAGAACAAAGGCAAAATCATAATCATAATCACGAAACAGGGAAGCTGAGGACTAGGATGGCCTGAGAACACTTTGCAGAGTTTTAAAAAAGAAAGAAAAAGAAGTTTTTTAAAAAATGGGAAAGCTTTCATCAAAATAAGCAACATTTGTGAAAGGATTAAATTTTGGATCAGAGCGCACAGCCAATTAGATGGCTTTTTGTCCCAGCTGAGAAGAGTAATTGGAAAATCATGATTTACACACACAAAAATCATTATCTTCTTGTGATCCGCTGTTCTTTTGAAAATCCTTACTTCTTCATCGCTCAATTACAATCTGAGAGATTAGGCGTCTCAATATATTCTAGATTAAAGGTCACCCATTACGACAGGCATGGCTTAATTACGAGATCTAAATAGGTCCTATGGCCAGCACTGGTCTGTTTTTGCAGCTGTTTTCCATGAAGTTAAAAGAAACCCCTTAAAAAATACCAAGGAAACCGGAAACACTGCATTCCATGAGTGATTTCTAGAGATGAGTAGATTTTTGCTCCATTCTGTTCCTTCATTGCGAGCTCAATCCTAGCCTGGAGTTCAGCCCGCACAGGTAGGCCAGCAGGAGACTTTAGAAGGTCACTTCTGGTTTTTAAGAAAACAAGAAGTGATGTTTTAAGACCTTCTGCGGCCCAGGAGGCTTTCCTAGGCCTCAGAAAGCCTTCTAAGTCCTTTAAACATCATTTTCAATTTTCCGATTTTGTGCACTAGTAGCCTTTGAAAACGGCAAAACCATGTGGTGCATCTCTCAATGAAGACCTCTGAGAATATCTGGAATGTAGCACATTTGGACAACTCTCGGAGTCAGGGAGGATGGCAAATGTCTGTGTGCTCCAAGAGTGGTCCAAACATACTGGTGTCCCATATGATGTCCCTTGTGCCGGCAAAACGCTGCTGGCCTAACTGTGCTGGCCTAACTCCAAGTTAGGATTGCACTTTCAAATACTGATTTCAGCAGAGAACCAAATAAGGTTAGCATCATAACAATACCACCAGTCCTGGGGGATGTAGTTCTTACACAATCCTGAAGGGGGTGCTCCATGGGTTCTTTCCAATCTGTGGGTGGAGCTGGTGTTTCAAGTATCTTGCTTTTGTAATTGGCCTCTGTGTTTGTGTGTGTGTGTGTGTGTGTGTGTGTGTTGACCATTTTAGCACCTTGTCTGTGTGCCGTGAGATGAAAAAGGTTGAAAACCCCTGATCTAAATAAACATTAATCTAATTTTGAGGCTTAAAAGTTTGGCAAGGTGCATTTGTTGCTAGATCAGCCTAGTTTTGAACAAAAAAAAATCCTTTTAAATTGTTGGGGAATTTGCTGGAACTCTACAGTAGATTCCTTCTTACTTATAGTCGAACCTGTAAGTCTTGTTTCCAAAAGAGGCCATTATCAAATTGCAAAGATCAGCCACCAGCGTTGACCTTCAAGACAAAATTGTCTTGCTGGCAGTGATGTTGCTCCTGCGAATATTGCTCAGAGGCAACAGGTTCATTGAAAATTGAGTTCCATCATATTTGACATTAGTTCACATTTGATTGGCTGACAGTCGAGATTATCTCTATGGATTTACGATTGTCAGTGCTGGCTGAAAGAGCTGATGTAGACTTCAGCGGCTTATGGGGTAGGTCTCTCCATTTTCTTGTCAACAGGGATAAATCTGAATCCATATCCTCTTGAAAGAAATGTTTGTTGGAGTGTGGGCATCTTCTTCACATTCAAGACAATACTGAGATCAGTGCCATTGTAGTGAGCCCTTCATAGCTGACAGATTTATGACAAATTTGGCTTTCTCTTGACAAACTACATTTCACACGAAATGGGTCTTGGGTCAACATGAGGGGAACTCCCCCAGTCCATTTCTCTTTGTGGGTTTGCACACTTTATTCTGGCAAAGCTAAGACATACTAGAATTAATTCAGTACATGGAGCAGGCAGAATTTGTCACAGCTTCCACAGACATGGTCAGGCCAGCAAAGTTTGGCTGGCACAAGGGCCACCATAAAGCACATTTGGACCACTCTCGGAGCCAGGGAGGATGGCGCATGTCTCTGTGCTGACCTCTCTGACTCCGAGAGTGTTCCAAACATACTTTACGGTGTTCCTTCTGCTGGCCAGACTTTGCTTTATTTACCTCATATTTACCTCAGAAATTTACCTCAGAATGCCAGATACAAGGGAGTGGCGTTTGGACCACTCTCGGAGTCAGGGAGGATGGCGCATGTCTCTGTGCTGACCTCTCTGACTCCGAGAGTGGTCCAAACATACTTTACGGTGTCCCATGTGCTGGCCAAACTTTACTGGCCTAACTGTGCCGGCCTAACTCCAGGTTAGGATTGTGCCCCAAATCAATGGGAATATTTGCTCGAGTGGAGAACATAGCCATCGTTCTTCATAGCCCCTCTTGAGATCAGCAAATCAAACATTCAGCACTGTAGACTAAGGAGGGATTATCCCTGGCTAAACTTTACAGGAGTTCATTGCAAAAAACCTCCCAATAAAGCAATCTAAATGGTGTTATTCTTGAAAATGCTGCCAATTTTATGTCCAAATTTCCTCTGCCCCTTATTTACAGTATATGGAATCCAAATTGGCAGCATGAAAAGGCTAGTTTGTTTGCCTAATTGTATAAGGGAGGGGGGTGCCAAGGAAGCAGAAACAGAACTGAACTTTAGACTTGATTATGGCAGTGTGTGGGAATCGGACTCTGCCATTATGGTATATTGTTAATGCCGCATTAAAGAAAATAGCAATTTTTGATCATTACAAGTTTTGCTATTTATATTCTGACAGATGCTGTGTCAGGGACCCTGGGAAATTCTAAACATTTGGAAGATGACTGTCAGACTGTCGAATTTATGTCTACACATCCTTTTTGTTGGACGCAATCCATTTTTTTTTTAAATACACAGCATCTTAAAATGCGAATTCCGCATATAGAATATATACATAGACGTTTCAATTCTGGGTTTCCGTTCCTCTTTCTGGGTGGCCTTCTCTCAAAACACAGGAGGAAGCTAATGGAATGGATGAGTTTTGGGGGACTGAGTGATGATTATCTGTGCAACATAATGTTACTCAGCATAAAGCTAATTCAGCAGTATAATTATACTGCATCTGGGCGAGAATGATTTAGGATAGCATCCTAACACCCAGGCCTTATAATTAAGAGAGAATGGGATTTGGCTAATTTGAGAGGACACCTTTCCAAACGTTTACTTGATCCAGTTGGCACAGGCAACAGTGGACTTTATGTGACTGAAAAGTGAACAGGGCCCATGTTTTATATTTTCTTGGACATCGTCGGAACGGAGCCTGTCACAAGCAGTGTGCCAATTTCTCCTTCCCTTTTTAAGTGCACACTATTCACTGGCCTTCTGAGGGATTGCCTGGGTTTAATTACACACTCATTGTGGCTGCGTGCCTGGATGTGTAGGAAACAGCCTCTTTACTTTTAATATATACGTACTTTATCAACCTAGTGCTTTTCAAAAGAAGACAGAAGCAAAACCGGCATAAAATGTGTTCAGATTAACTCTCCTGCCAGCTTTCCGTTATGGGGCATCTAAATCTCATCGATTGCCATGGAACGGCAGGCTTGGAGAGTAACAGCCTGTTTCTAATTATGTTTTCTTGGAAGCAAGGCCTGTTGGTATCAGTCAGGGCTGGTATCAGTCAGGGCTGGTATCAGTCAGGCCAAGTGTGATTCAGGCGAAGCAGGTCATTTAAGGTGGTAGAATGTAGGACCTGGTATTTGGTTGTCCCACCTGCTCTCTGAGGCATCTGGTGGGCCACTGTGAGATACAGGAAGCTGGACTAGATGGGCCTGTGGCCTGATCCAGCAGGACTCTTCTTGTGTTCTTAAGTCCCAGATTAGGTTGTGAGTTATTATAGCTCCCTCCCCACAGACAGGATAGCAAATTCTTTTTTATTTTAGAATTTTGCCTCAGAAATTTACCTCAGAATGCCAGATCCAAGGGAGTGGCAACTGGATGCCAGCATTCTGTGGTCTTGTGTGCTCCCTGACGCATTTGGTGGGCCACTGTGAGATACAGGAAGCTGGACTAGATGGGCCTTTGGCCTGATCCAGCAGGGCTCTTCTTAGGTTCTTATGTCCTTATGGCCAGTAGCATAGCCAGAGTAGGGGTGTGGCCTGGTAAATACTAGGTCCTCACAGGACCTTAGAAGAAGTACAAAAATCTGAGAGGCGGGAAACAAAAACTACCACTTGTCTCCTCCAGATCACACAAGAAGAATCCCTCTTTCAAAATATTGGCCCAACAGAGGATATTATTTTATCTACTCTGGAAGAGTATTGCTGCTTTGCCTTGTAACTGAGCTATTAAATTGTAAAGGAGACACAAAGTAATTGGATACAGGCACAATGACACCATTCTTAAATCTATGACGCTTTTTGTTTCAACCTGATGCTCACACATTAAACATGATCTGTAAACACAGACTGAGATATCAAGCTCTGGAATCTTTCCAGCAGTTGGATCTGGCTTGATGCTACATGCCCACCCTTTTTAACTATGATAAATTTTCAAGTGGTTTTATAAACTAATGTTCTGATGACGGGAGCAGTCCACATTCATGCCTGTTTTGAGCGGTGGAGCTTCCACATCTGCTGTGGAAATGAATCAGAAGACCTAGCAAAAGTAGAAAAGGAATTCATATGGACACCAAATCCCTTGCAGGAAACCCCTAGATCAACTGTTGAAGAAGCTCCAAGAGATCGTTTAGTCCATACATCTATTTTCATGCCTAAAGGATCTCTGATAGCCATGCGCCTTTCAGTATCTTGCACCCACATTTAAATGATCTTATTCCCCTTTGGCTACAAGGCTGGACAGACTCCTTGTAGCTCCTTATCTGCCATCAGAAGAAGCCAGCAGAGACTCTCAGGAAGCCACCAGAGTGCAGCAGGAAGTGCCCAAAGATCTCTGAATGCTGCAGAGACCTTCCAGAGGCTGCAGGGACCTTCAGAATGGCACCTGCGACCAGCAGGGACCTCTTAAACATGGCCGGCGGGTGCTTCTGCCAGCCATTTTACAGGGGTTAGTGCTGGTGGCAGGTGTCATTCTGAAGGTCCCTGCAGCCTCTGGAAGGATTCTGCATAGTGGATAACAAGGACAGAGGCACAGATAACAATACAAGGAAAGTAGCAATTCTGCCCTTCACAGATAGCAAGTTTGCTTATAAAGAGGACTGACTGCACAGAACTTTCAAAAGCATAGAGTACTTCCAACCCTCTGAAATTTTGGGGGTGGGGCTGGGGCTTCAATTCACCATGGGCAGAGACAAACACATTAACTGGACCCCCAAATTTCAGGACCACAAGCAGGTAGAACATCTAGTTGCCTGAAACTGGACCAGCAGTTCCAGGATTCATCTCTTCCCTATTGCCTAAAGGTGAAAGAGCTGACTCCCCATCAGGATATAAAAACCTTACGATGGGGGAAAATGAGTGTTTGCCCAGTGCTTGGAGAAAGAAATCCATGATAAAACAGTAATTGGTTTTTCACTCGGCAATGCTGAAAGTTTATTGAAAAGCAGCCTGCCCTGTCATTTAAATTTTCAATTAAGTAAGCATGTTCTGTGGACATATCTGCTATCATATTCCAGTGATATTTATTTGGTGCCTGGCCTTAAACGACTGCGGTTTGATTCACATTCTTTCTCTCTGCTTTTTGTTTACGAGATCCAGTAAATGGTTCTGGGGCAGAACCCCACAATAAGTTCGGGTCGGCTTGAGATTAATCTAAGCCAATTGGAGAGATTTAAAAAAAAGGTAGGGAGAAGGCTGGAAAAACAAGGTCATTTAGAATAAACAGACAATCCCAGCTATGTGTCAGAAAAAAAAAATTTGGTCTATGATAGTGTTATTCAAACTGTGTGTCAGGACCCACTTGGTGGGTCGCGGTATGTCTAATGGGTCACAGAGAGCTGGGAGCAGCCATCTTGGAAGCTGTAGGCCTTACTCTTGCTATATTCCTTTTGTGAGTGTTAACAGTTTGAATTTTCAAGTGAGGGTTTTTTAAAAAAAAAATGTTTTCAGTTCTGTGCTTTCACATATTTTGTCCTAGTCCTGCTTTCTGTCAAGGATGTTTCCTGGTTGTACAATTGCTGCAGTCCAAGAATGCCAGCTTGCATTTCAGGAGTGTCATTTGATTATGTTACAATGATAGCACTTCCTGCTTGATGATGTCACTTCCTGCCATGACATCACTTCTAGGTCAATGACATCACTTCTGATAGGTCCCGATATGAGTGCCATTCTAAAAAGTGGGCCTAAAAAGTTTGAGGAACACTGACCTATCATGTCTAGAAAAAGCAAGGGGAGAAAAGAGAGGAATTTGCAAGGGAAAAAATTTCCAGGATCTTCCAGGACTTTCCAGAGAGAGGAGTGAGAACATTCACACAGGAATTCAAGATGATGCTTTCATGCTGCCCCTCCCTAGAGCTAAGCAGTCTCTTTCCACAGCTGCCTGTACTACCTAATAAACACTAATTGCTCTATGTTGCAGCATCAAGAGTTTCCATTGAACTGATAAACATGCAATGCAAAAGCTCTTGTTGGAATCATTACGAGATAGCCTTGCGCCAAATGAGATTTGCGACATGCGTATAAGAATTGAATACAAGACACCACAGAATTCGCACCCCGGAGATCATTCTAAATTGAAGCATATGAGCAGACAAAGTAACAGATTTGCTTTAATTTCAAACAAAACAAAACAAAACAAAAACACAGGTAATTGTGTCTGTCAGGTGGAATTAAATCTAAGACGGAGAGGTTTTGAGGAGCTCCTTCTCTTTCAAAGAGCCTCATCTCCCATTGATCTCAGTTTCATTTTGCTTCCTTGAAGCACTTTCAAAAAAACCAAACTAGGCTGGAACCAAACTTTGATGGAAGAGTTATAGTTTTGGTAGTTTACTGACATCAGATGGCCAGACACACTGTTAAGGTTTGTGCAAAGAGCATTTAACACCCCTTCTAAGCTGACTTTAGGCGCCATTGGGTAAACAAAGGTGTGGGCAAGAGGTATGGACTGATGGTTCAGATGCCTGTACTCAGCGTCGTCATCCACAAATGAACTCCCGGAACGCTGGGAGGGACGTGGGTGGGACTTTTGCGTGATTGGCAGCCCGCCCGTTTTGTTCCGCGGCTGCCCTGGCCTCGAGGGGGGGCTGCCCCCAGTTGGCGCCCCCCCGCTTCTTGCCCAGGCACCTGGCATGCCCCCCCACCTGTCTCCCCCAGCAAGCAGGCACCCCTTGAGGCCAGGGCAGCCGCGGAACGAAACGGGTGGGCAGCCAATCACGGCGAAGCCCCGCGTAAGTCCCTCCCAGCGTTCCGGGAGTTCATTTGCGGATGACGACGCTGCCTGTACTGCCTGAAGCTAAGCAGGAGAATCGATTGTTATTTTTGTATGGGAGACAGAATGCCAGGCTGGGAGAAGCTGCAAGGCCTATTGTGGCAGGATGGAGTCACTGTGGAGCCTATGTAGCTGGTGTGGAAATGTGCATGAAGCCAGCCGGCCAAAGGATGTAGTATGACCTTGAAGACATGTCCAGGCTTGACTTAGGATTGTCTGCCAAGGCTTGATGGCAGGCAGCCAGAGGAGAGAACCACACTGTGAAGGCTTTAAGTGGGACTGAGGATTTGGTGAATTGCAGACTACTGTCTATTTGTAAAACTCCCAAATATCCCAGAGGTACTGGGAGGGCCCAATTATCCCACAGGCCACACTTTCAGCAGTGCTGTCACTGCACAGAACCCCACTTATCTATAAAGTGTCATTTCAGAAGAAGTGTCACTATTGAAAGAGTGGCCTGTGGGATAATTGGGCCCTCCCAGCCAAGTAACTGGGCTATCCCAGATCTCCAAATATGATCCAGATTTGCATACTTTATCTTCTATCATTTGCACCAGCTACTACATGAAAACAAGGTGCTTATTTGCTGCTCATGGTTTGCCGAATGACATCACTTCCTGCTGAATGACATCGTTGCCAAACCTCATCAGGCACCACAAATGCTGTTGGTCCTGCTATTTGACGTCCATGAGTTTCACCTCCAGAGATTGTATACAACCCATAGGCTCCTCCAGTTATATTAGTAACAGAATTGTCAGTTCTGATTTTGCCATCTGTGCTACCGGGGGGAGAGCTTATCAGCTTTCTCATCAACTTGGTTAACTTCCCCCGCACCCCGTAATATCTTTTGGAAATTAAAAGAAAGCACTGCAATGGATTTAAAAAGCAACAAAATTTGAAATTAGCACAACAGAGCACAGTCGAGCCCTCCCAATCTGCTCCCTGGTATATCAAACTCATTTAGGAATTACACACATGAGGTATGCTTACAAATGATCTTAATTATAAGCTAATTACAATTTGGTGCCGCTAATCAGATGATCGGCTGCATTGATTTTTATCAGCTGATTAAGCCCAATATAAAGTGGTTCTGGATTGCATTTTCTTTGAGGAACACAGTATTGTTTTGCATTAGTTTGGGTAGGCAGGGACCTTAAGAACGAGAAGGGATCGCTGCAATTTAACAATCCTGCATGAATTTCATCCCAGTTGAACCTGAAGCTCCAACAAATATGTAGCAGACTATACAATTGAGGGGGGGGCAGCACATCTGCATTTTTAAAGCAAAGTCACAGTGGACCCCAGTTTATGTTTGGACTACACTGTATTTGTGGATACCTCTGGGGTCTCCAGATTACTTCTTGGGAGGAAAGCTATGGCGAACCTAGACAACTTGATAAAAAACCGAGACATCACCCTGCCAACAAAGGTTTGCATAGTCAAAGCGATGGTTTTCCCAGTAGCAATGTATGGCTGTGAGAGCTGGACCATACGAAAGGCAGAGCGCTGAAGAATAGATGCTTTTGAGTTATGGTGTTGGAGAAGACGCTTGAGAGTCCCCTGGAATGCAAGGAGATCCAATCGGGCAATCCTCCAGGAAGTCAAGCCTGATTGCTCCCTGGAAGGACAGATCCTGAAGCTGAAGCTCCAATCCTTTGGCCACCTCATGAGAAGAGAGGACTCTTTAGAAAAGACCCTCATGCTGGGAAAGATGGAAGGCAAAAGGAGAAGGGGGCGGCAGAGGATGAGATGGTTGGACAGTGTCACCGAAGCGATAAACGTGAAATTGGGTGAACTCTGGAAGCTAGTGGAGGACAGGGAGGCCTGGGGGTCGTGAAGAGTCGGACATGACTTAGCGACTGAACAACAACAACTGGGGTTTCCAAACACCCACACACACACCCCCAACTACTATGACAATTTGAATCATAATTGTGATGCATGAGGAAAGGGTTAACCATATCCTTCCCCACACTGATGGAAAGCAAGTCCTCAGATATGCAGGGTATGTGTTTAAAAGAGTTCACCAAGAAGGGGATTCAGATTAAGACTGCAGTTAACACAAAAACATGGATTTCCCTTACTTTCCCTACCTTTTTCTTTCTTTCCTGACTGTTGAGCTTATTGAACAGGTTTGCAAAAGCGAAGAATATGTGGGATAGCCATTCCATACAATTTTGGCCTCTGTGACTCCAGGGCGACACATACATAGAGATACGATTTTCTTTCTGTCGCATTGCTTCTAAATGCAGCTCTCCAGGGGACTGTTAGAAATATGCATTGGCTGTTTGCTGCATGGCACTATACTCCAAAAGATTGTCTCAATAAGGAAAGGGGGACTTTTAAAAAAGTGGACTCTCTCTCTCTCTCTCTCTCTCTCTCTCTCTCTCTCTCTCTCTCTCCCTCCCTCCCTCCCTCCCTCCCTCCCTCTCTGCATTTGTTTTCCTAATAGCAAATAGGAGGAAGTGGTGTTTCCAGCATGCCTCAAGCATGCTTCTAGTGTGGTTCATTTAAAAATGGACAAAATTGGTGGCCGCCATGTTGTTACCTTAATGTATGGAAGCTACCATGTTGCTGCCAGTCGAAGACCCCTGCCCTAGCCAGAAGTTTTCACAGAAGAGTCGTCCTAACCCCCATTCTTATTTGCCCCCCCCCCCCCCCAATAAAAAAACCCCGGAGTAAAAAAAAAAAAAAAAGGGGTCCCGCAAAAAACTAGTGTGGAAAAAAAAAAAAAAATTACTTACAGGCCTGAATGATTAAGAGCGCAATCCTAAACTGGAGTGAGGCCAGCAAGTGAGGCCAGCAGAGTTTGGCCAGCACAAGGAACACTGTAAAACGTGCTTGGACCACTCTCGGGAAAAGGGGGGATGGCGCACATCTGTGTGCTGGCCTCCCTGACTCCATGAGTAGGCCAAGCATACTTTACGCCGCCCAAAAGCATCACTGGATTTCACTCTGCAAGAGAAAACTTAGAAAAATGAAAATTGTTTATAATAGCAGAGAGGAAAGGGGGGAGATCTTTTGGCCAAGTCCCCTGATAATCTGAGTGCTATTTTCCAAAGAAACTTTTGTTCTTCATGGCCTTTCATGACCAAGCGAATGCTTACCTTGGAGGTTACACTGAAAAAAGATGTAGACTAAATCAATCCACACTGCTGAAGACGGTCTTTCCAGAACTGAGGTTCGCTTCAAAGACTTCAATTGAACCTTCTAGTCAAGTTTATTAGTGAATACTAAAATCCAGCCAGAATGTGCTTTGAAACCCTTTTTGTTGTTGTTCATCGCAAAGGTGTTTTCAAGGAGAGGAGAGGAAGGAGAATAAGTTGAGGGCAGTCTTTTGTTTCTTGTTCTCTCTCTTCAAAGTGGATTTGGTAGTGTGTGACACTTGATACTCTTCAGCAGATTTCAGATGCCTTGATCTCTACCTTTAAACAGCACAATCAATAAAAAAAATGTATGTAACTTTATTTCCTCTTTCCCCACTGGTGAAAAAGTAGAGGGCATAATTGCATGTCATCCATTTCCTTGGGAGGATAAAATACTGGTGACTGATGATGCCTTTGTAAAAAGCTGCATTGTTACAAATTTATAGATTGGGAAGGTATTGGAAAGATGCAGCCTTCAAGACAGGCAGTCTGACTCCCCATCCCAAAGGCAGAATCAGTACAATCCTCTAGAGGGTTTAGAGACAAGTATAATGCAGGAGACGAGTGAAGAACTGAAATAAGGCCCTTCTAGATTTTCAGTGAATGTGTGCATTATTGGGAAATGAGAGTGCAGTCCTAACTGGGAGTTAGGCCGGCACAGTTAGGCCAGCAAAGTTTGGTTGGCACAATGGACACCATAAAGTATGTTTGGACCACTCTTGGAGTCAGAGAGGCAGGCACACTTACATGCGCCATCCTCCCTGACTCCCTCGCCACATTCTGTGGCAAGGAGTTCCACAGGGCACATTCCTAGCCTGGAGTTAGGCCAGCACAGTTTGGCAGCAAAGTTTGGCTGGCACAAGGGACACCGTCAAGCATGTTTGGGCCACTCTCAGAATCAGAGGCAGGCACACTTACATGTGCCATCCTCCCCGACTCCGGGAGTGGACCAAATGTGCTTTACGGTGTGTTTGCCACACTCCTGGCTTGGCACAAGAGACATGTGCTGGCCAACACTGGGTAGGATTGCGCCCTTAAGGCAAAACGCAATGCCATGGAATGAAACAAATCGGAGTGTAGTATTTTTACTCTATCAAACGTTGTGGCCAAAAAACCTGAAAACAAAAACACTATTGTTACTTCACTTCCTGTTGTGATGTCACTTCCAGGGCAACATTTTGCCCTCTGCAGTGGGGCTACACTTTCATTAGCTATGCCCCTGGTGCTGGCCTAACTCAAGGTTAGGATGGTGCCTTCAGAGACACTGTTCCCGCCAGGCACAGACCATCCAAGCTATCTAACGTAACAGCACTGGCATTCCTGGAGGGGTTAGTGCTTGGGGGCATATGTCTAGGATGCTGCCCCCAGCTGGAGGGGCCTTGTCCTGCTTCTGCTGTCACCCTCCAGAGGCGTTCTGAAGCTCAGAGAGCAGAGTAGCAATGAGGGTACAACTGAGGGGGGAAGGGGTGATGTTGCCACCCCTCCCCACCTGACACCCAAGGACATTTCCCCCTCCCTGACCTCTCTAGGTATGCCACTGTCCAATAGATTTGTTCAGTTCTCTCCTTGTGCCTTCTTGCTGAAACTTTTCCATGCATTTCAAACTTCAAAAGCAAACCCACACACAAAGCCATGAAAACAAACCTCACTCAGAGAGCATTTTTAAGGTTAAAAAAATTGTGGAAGAGAGTCAGGCAAGTTCACTTAGAGAGAAGCATCGCCTTCAGTTCCACTTTGAATTGAGCGCAATCTCGGATGTCGGCTCTCAAAGCAATGGGAACTGTTTGATATGCGTTGCCCCTCTGGAATGCCTCTAGGGGCCATGTGAAGGTTTCTGTTTTCCCTCCAGATGATACTTAGGGACTTTATAAATGAATGACTTTTGATCTCTGTTGACTTGACTCGGATTTCCTTTTTCCCTGCAAAGATGTTCACGAGTTTAAAACAAAAGATAAGTCGGCAGGTAATCGGGAAACTTTAGCCAGAAAACTTACTCATTGATTTACATTTTTTTTCTTTGTTTTTAAAAAGGTAAAGGTTTCCCCACGACCGAATGGTCTAGTCATGACCGACTGTAGGGGACGGTGCTCATCTCCGTTTCAAAGCCTGTAGAGCCAGCGTTTTGTCCGAGGACAAGCTTCCATGGTCATGTGGCCGGCATGACTCTACGCCGTAGTGCACAGAACGCCATTCCCTTCCCACCAAAGTGGTCCCTATTTATCTACTTGCATTTAAGTGCTTTCGAACTGCTAGGTTGGCAGGAGCTGGGACAAGCGATGGGAGCTCACTCCGTCGTGCGGTCTTGAACTCCCAACCTTCTGGTCGGAAAGCCTAGCAGCAGCGGTTTAACCCACTGCGCCACCACCTCCCTTTGGCCACGTCTTTGTTTTTACCTTATAGCTAAAAGTGGGAGAAAACTGTGCGTGTGCTTTTTAATGGATTTCAGTATTTTCTAAAAGTTAGACATGCAGAAAGTGTGTGTGTGTGTGTGTGTGTGTGTGTTCCCTGGTCCCTATTCCTACTTCAGCCTTTAGGAAATGGCCATTTCTCTTATGCCTATTACAGTTTACTGCAGCACACTGCCTCAACTAGTCCCTAGTTACAGAACCACTTTGTTTGCCTTCCAATAATTTCTGCCTCTTTGATACAATTGTCCAGTTGAAACATCAGATGCACCAAGACCTTAATGTACGTCCCGTCTGGAGTGATGGATATTTTATCACATTTTTATGGGGGGAGATAAAACAGTTCCATCTCAAAGTGAAAACCCCATTAAAAACAAGAGAGTTACGACTGAGGCCAGGAGTTTTACCATATTTATACCTCAGTGTCTACAGAATTATATTTTAACTGTTTTATCCCGAGATTCTTACCTCCTAGAAAAGTTATTGGGCAAATAAATAAGGTCTATACAAATCTTTAACAACTAGGTAAGCCTCCCTCCTTATGGCAAAAGGCTATTTGGAGGCTTATTTCATCATCATCCTTGTAAACCATCTTTTTTTCCTTTTCTTTTTTACTTACCTTGTTAAAATAATACACGGTTGTGGAAGCTGGTTGAGATCGAGCTAAGCGACCATCTGCAACCAGATAGTTAAGTCAGTTGTAAATCTGAGACGGAGATGTTTCCATAAATAAGCATTTTAATGCACAGCCATGCTAGAGCTGATGTCCACAACTTCTGCATTATTATGGGGCTTTCATAGTGGGGAATGAAGATTTGGTAGAGAACATTATTTTCCAAAGAAGTGTGGTTTAGGGGAGGGGAATTTTTTTTTTGTACAAAGACACATTAATTTCCAGCTCGCATTTCTAGCATCTTGTTATGTCTTGGCATCAAATGACAAGAATGTCAGGCCTGCTATAAGTCTAAAACGCCTAAAAACACAAAACACCACATTGATTCCAAAAATTAAAATAGATTACTTTTCCAATTACAAATAATACTGTGGCTGCATCTGCTGACACTATGAGCACCATCCTAACCTGGAGGTAGGCCAGCACAGTTAGGCCAGCACAAGGGACACCGTAAAGTATGTTTGGACCACTCTCGGAGTCAGAAGGGATGGTGCATGTCTGTGTGCTGGCCTCTCTGGCTCCATGAATGGTCCAAACGTCCTTTGTGGTGTCCCTTGTGCCGGCCAAGCTGTGCTGGCCTAACTCCAGGTTAGGATTGCACCCTTAGATGTTTTAAGACAGCGGTCTCCGAACTGGAGAAAGTCAGTTTTGCTGAAAGTCTCCCCAGCATGTGCCATAGAGCAAAGTTACAGACTGCAGCAAAGCTACAGCCCCCAAGTATCACTATGGCCAGTGGCAGCTTCCCAGAATGCCGTGCACAGGCTGCCGGGGCAACAGAACCCGGAAGCAGCTGGCACTGCCTAGGGACGGTAGTCACAGCTGTCCACACCAGTGGAATGGTAAGTGCAGGTCACCTGTCAGAAGGAGACAACAGACGCCGGATCCGGCCAGTGGACCGGAGTTTGGAGACTGCCTTTACAAGGTAACAAGACAACATACTGTACGTTAACCAAGAAAATTTCTGTATACAAAAAAAGACTTTTCCCAGATCTCTTCCTATAAATGATATGTAATTATGAAGAAAGGAAATGGTTTATGACTTTTATTTGAGAAAGTCTGACAAGGGTGCCTTTAGCAGAGAAGCATCTACATTTATTCAGGGTGTTCCTTTCCCCCTCAATTGGTAAAATTCTCCTGAATTACATTTCATCAAAGCAGATTATTGATGCCAGATAATTAACTTCCCAGCAGACATGCATTAGCATACAATACAGCATCATTGGGCGGGAATCAGCTAACATTTAGAGAGGCACTCACCTAGGCATGCCTAGGAGTTACGTAGCTGATGAAAGATGGCAGTATACAGATGCAGAATTAATATAATAAGATTTCAGGAATCTTGCAGATTCTCGACTGGGGGAATTCAGTGTAGAGTCCCTGTATTTAAACGAAGTTGTTGTTTTTTTCCTTTTAAATGCCTGTACTTCTTAGATCCGCAGTGTTTCAACTCTATTATGGTGAATCTATATCTCAGGTCATTCACAGGTCAGTTTAGGCCAAATCCTACCCAACTTTTCAGAGCTGATGCATAAGAAGAGCCCTGATGGATCAAGCCAAAGGCCCATCTAGTCCAGCTTCCTGGATCTCAAAGTGGCCCACCAGGTGCCTCAAAAAGGACAAGAGACCACAAAATGCCTGCATCCTGCGGCCATTTCCTTGCACCTGGCATTCTGAGGTAGCCTACTACTAACGTAAGGAGGTTGCACCACCTGTCATGGCATATAGCCTACAATGGAATTTTCCACCAGAAATCTATCCAATCCCCTTTTCAAGACACCTAGGCCAGATGCCATTATCACATCCTGTGGCAAGGAATTTTACAGATTAATTCCCCTCTGGGTAAAAAGAAAGTATTTCCTTTTATCCATTCTAATTGTCCCAACACTCAATTTTAGTGGGTGTCCCCTGGTTCTGGGGTTGTGAGAGAGGGAAAATAACATCCCTCTATCCTCTCAAGCCACCCCATGCATAATTTTGTTTGTCTCAATTATGTCCCACCTCAGGCGCCTTTTTTCTAGAAGAGCCCCAAACGCGACAGTCTTTCTTCATAAGGGAGGCGCCCCAGCCCAATGATCATTGATCTGGTCTTGATGCCTTTAAGAGGGGATTGGACAGATTTCTGGAGGAAAGGTCCATCGTGGGCTATAGGCAATGATGGATTGTGCAACCTCCTTACAAAGGTGGTGGGCTACTGGTACCGGGTGCAGGGGAGTGGCAACAGGATGCAGGTATCTTGTTGTTTCATGCCTCCCTGGGGCACCTGGTGGGCCACTGTGAGATACAGGAAGCTGGACTAGATGGGCCTTTGGCCTGATCCAGCAGGGCTCTTCTTATGTTCTTATGTTCTTATCATGTCTGTGTTGGAAAGTTGGTTAAAATTGCACCCTGGGCTATGGAGCAGAGGACTTTCCTCAAATATCACTTTGCCCATGGAGAATGGACTTGGGATGTGTGAACTGTCCATATTTTACAAGGCGAAAGAAAACCACAACATCACAATCCTTACAATATGATGGACAGAATACCCATTAAAATCTGACTGAGCAGACGATGTGTTTTCTCTCCGGCAAGCAAACCCATTCCAAAGCGAACGGCTTTAAAAGTTCCTTTGAATTACACTTTGCAGGCAATGACAAAAGAGCTGGCAGATAAATACATCGTATAGATTTGGGGTGAAGGTCTCAACATGTCAAATGATTAATGCGTGACGAGGATTCTAAGGGAGAGAAAACACCAATTAAGGAAAAGAGGAAACTGGAAATGATTCGGTGATCACGCCTTCGACATATTTCAAGTTATGACTCGCGGAAGATGTCTTTCCCCAATAAAAGTAAACAATGATGTTCTTCCATGACCCCAGACAATGCAGGGGCTTCAAAAATGCACAATATTTTAACTGCGGGTTAAATGTATGCAAAGGGAAAGCAGACTGAAGCCGAAATGCTGTTCAGCATCAACAGGGGAAAGGCCTCATATCGTTTTGCTGTGGACCCCAGACATCTAGTTAGTATCCCCAAAGGGATTCCCTGTTGTCCGATCATGTCTAGTTAAGCCCTCAGGCTATGAGATTCAAGCTCCAGAGTTCGGTCAACCGGGTTGGAAACTCCATTAGAATGGCTTGACAGCCATTCACATGGTGTAATTTATTCTGTTCCTGAAGCTGGATCTCTGACAGAGCCTTGTGGTGGAAAGTTTCCACCGGTCATTTTAAAGGGGTCAGTTCTGGTCTCAGGTGCCCTTCTGAAGGTCCCTGCAGCCTCTGGAAGGTCTCCGCAGAGTGGATAACAAGGTGCAGATACTGAGAGGTAGGTAGCAATTCTGCCCCTCAGGGATAAGCTAGCTTGTATACAAACAGAACTGGCTGTATTCAACATTCTGCAAGGGTCAGAATATATTACATTGCCGTCTTCCCATCGGAATGTCCTCTCCAGTGCAAAGCACAAATTGCAAATATGTATGTGTACACACACACACACACACACACACGCAAATGCACTGCAAATAAATAAGTGTGCGTGTGTAAGCGCGCGTGCATTTTGTGCTTTGCACTGGAGAAGACATTCCAACAGAAAGACTATGTATCTTTAGGCTCTGTCTGTTTGTCTGTCTGTCTGTCCTACTTTAAAGCCTGGATAACTGGTAAGCCTCAGAGAGGAGCTAAAAGAAATTTAAGCTCCCTTTAAGGGCTACAGTATTCTTTGAAAAAAAAAAGTTACATTGCAATATAAGAAGGACTGGAGCATTGACTAGTTACCTTGTCAAGGAGTTTCACCCTTCACCCCCTCATATCTCACTGCATCATTTATAAACCAGTGCTTTGTCTTGCATTGTACCCTTAAGATGAACACATCTGAAAAAAAGGGGGGGAACGCTGGGATGTATCATGTCCCTGACAGCAAAAACAAAACAAAAAGTCTCAATTTCATCCAGAGTTCTTGAATGGTTTCTGCATGTGCCCTCACCACTTTTCAGAATTACAGTGTAATTGAATTAGTTGCTGAATTCACAGCAAGAAGAAATTGTCTTCCAGGCCTTGAACTCTGGTCCAGAAAAGCTTTACCCAAGTATGCTCTCTCTCTCTCTCTCTCTCTCTCTCTCTCTCTCTCTCTCTCTCTCTCTGATATTATATATGTCTGCCCTGGGTGAAAATCCATTTTTGTTGCCCTGTCCCTGAATTGTTTCGGTTATTATAGTAAAGGATGTGGTTTCCTTTTCAAAATGGTTCTCTGTGATTGACAGGAAGGGATCTTTGCATCCTTCTGTTGAATGGAAACAGAGGAACAAAACAGTAATAGTGTGGTGCCCTTGGAATTCGTCACCATGGGAAGGTCCCTGGGCTGCCTATTCAATTGGGCCAGTCCAGATTTCTTGTGGGAATTGTTTATAACAGCGCAATCCTAACCTTCATGGTGAGTGAAGGCGCAATCCTAACCTGCAGTTAGGCCGGCACAGCTAGGCCACTGTAAAGCACGTTCGGACAACTCTCAAAGTCAAGGAGGATGGCGCACATCTGTGTGTTGGCCTCTCTGACTCTGAGAGTGGACCAAACATACATCACGGTGTCCCTTGTGCCAGCCAAGCTTTGTGGCCTGTGCCAGCCTCTGCATTGTAGGATTGTGCTCTTAAACACAGACGTTGTTGTGTTGTGATAGATGTTCATCAGAGTATCACGCCACGTGGAGAAAATGGAACCACTCCTTTTCATCCTCTTGTTTCTCAGATCTTCCACGGTGAACTTCAAGGGGAGTTCTTGGGAGAAAAAAATAAATGCCTCTCTTAGGAGAATTTGCCTTCATAGCTTGGACCAAGTCATGTTTCTCTGCTCTGATCCATCTGCCTGCAGTTTGATTTGGTTTATGTAGTTGCTTTCGAATGCTCTATTGTGGTCTCCTGCTTGTGCGTCTGCTTTGGCGATAGGGAAAATGGTGTTCTGAGCAGTTGGCTTCGGGGATTTATATCCCTCAGGGGTAATGGCTGTGATTATTTAATTACCTCACATGTCCTACTTAGAGAAGGGCGGAAATGCAGTCATGTGCACCAGGAGTCACGGAAATCGATCGCAGCATCTGTTTCCATCTCCCCTGTTATAGTCTCCTCGGTGCCCTCCTGACACTTGGGCGTCTGGAGCCGGTGTTGACTGCAAGTAAAATCCGCCATTTAATTGGCAAGCCACTTCCTGATTTGTGACTATTTAATGTTAATTTAGTGTCAACAGATTGCTTTGTGCTATTATTAGTTTAGCTTCACCCACCTTGATTTGCAAAAGTGCATTGCCATGCGGTTCAGTACCTCGGTAATCTCCGAGGTTGGGCGATGGTATCTCCATTTTGCAGATGGATTGCTTTTCCACAGGGGGGTGCATCCGAAATAAAAGTCCCCCCCCATTATCTGCCAAACCATGCAGCAAAATTGCTGACAATTTGCAATGCTTTCTTAAAATGGTGCAATAATTCTACCGCTGGGAATGTCCTCTTTTGCCCTTCTGTCTCACTCCCAACTGGCTTTGGGAGTTTGCTGATGCTGTTTTTGCCTTGCTCTGGAGAGCATGGTCGATAGGCATGAACATACCATGTTGCCCCTGCGGATATTGTATCACAATCCTGAACGTTCCCCCAAAGTGGCAGAAAGTTTGCTAGGAGGACCCTCTATGACAGCATTTCTCAACTGCTGGTATGTGTACTACTGAGGGTACAAGAGGAGGTTTTGTGTTTTTTTAAGTGGGTTACTGCAGAATGTCAGGCACAAGGGAGTGGTAACAAGATACAGATGTCTTGTGTGCTCCCTAATCATATGGTGGGCCACTCTGAGATGCTGGACTGGATGGACCTTTTATTTGGTCTGATGCAGCAGGGGTCTTAACTTTGGATGTACTTGTAAAAAAGTGTTATAAAAGTGTTATATGTTGTGTCGTATAAGAGTCACTTATACGACACAACATAAGTGCTAGAAATGTACTAATTTTCTCTTTCAAAATAATGACAATTGAAGGCGATATTAGTGATGGTTTACAGTGACCTTGATCATAATGTGCAGGGGTGGTCAAGGGTCATTTCAAACTACCATTTAAATCAAATCAACTAATGCACATCTGCTGCCCATGGAGAAAGATCTGTGTTGCATCATTGAATATCAAGGTGAGCATGCTTTGAAGAGGCAATCTACTTGGAGTTAAAAAGCCATCTCTGTATACACCTTTACAACGGACAAAAACATTCTGATTAAAGAAAAGTAGATTATCACAAAGGAAAGCAGTGAAATGTCAAAACAAATGAAACGTGAACTTTAGACTTCCCATCAAGGAGAATATTTTCAAGGGAAGTCAGCTGTGATTCTAGAAAACAAGTCTTCCAGCTCTCCATACTAAATGAGTCCTTCCATAGACCCCCTGGAAAGATATGAAAACCCTCCAACTTTGGATTGAATCCTAACAACCCTAAAAACAGCTACCATACAGTAGCCATGTTTGGAGTTTTGCAAGGAGAAGTGGAGCCTTCTTATCCATGGTTTTAGCATCTGCTGATCCGCAGAAGAGAAGGGCTCCTTGTTAAACAAACACATTTCTTACCACCAACACAGCTCCAGCCATTAGATCTGCAAGCAATCTCATTAGCGCTGAGATAAGACCTTCTCTGGAGCCTTCAGGGATCCTGGTAGAAGCTGGGAAGTCACCAGTGACATCTTCCCCAAGGGCAGGGCACCAGTAGCTTCACCCCAACCCAGGCTCGCTGCCTTCCCAGGAGGCAGGACAGGCTGCGGCAGAGCCCCAGCTCTGCCTAAGGGCTTTCTGAAGCCTATAGGGACAAACCGTGACCTCTGTGGGCTTCAAGAAGGCTCTGGACCTGACTGGAACAAGGTTCTGGTCACATTCAGAGGCTCTGGGTGACCTGGAAATATTACATCACTTCTGGGTCGCATGGCTCCATGACCTTCTCTGTCTCACCAGCACAGAAGGTCATAGCCCATCCTTATTGGACATCAGGGAGAAGGTACTGTTTGAGCCCCGATTCTGGTGGGGGCAAAAGTCCACCCCATTGGTCCTGAGGCCCAATGTAGCTCTTCACACAATGTGTGGCTGATAGCAGCACTTATTTAAATGCCTGGATGCTTCTAAAGATTCATTTCTTCCTTTACCCCTGCAAGGCTTGTAGCAATTAATAATTTTTTACGGATCACCCCACCATGGCATTAAACATTGATGGCAAGACAGAAAGTCTACTTGTACGCATTATATTCCATATTTCCGTCCCTGCAGGATGCTAACGGTCAACTTTATGACGGCCCTTTATGGGCGCCATGGAGGAATGGTTGGTTTTACAGACCACTTTGCAGCCATAGCAACTGAGATCTTGATGGCTCATCAGAGCCATGTGCGCCGTCCCTTTAAGAGGCAGCCAGGCTGATCGGAAAATGACCAGGATGCTCCTGGACCTTGAAAACTTGGGTCCCTACAAAAGAGACCAATCATTTCGTGATTCGATACCTCCCCCTTGATGGGGAGGATACCTCCCTCCCTTCATTGTTCCATGAAGGAACTGAGCTGATGGGGTGAGAGGGAAGTTTTTGCCTGTGAACTCCCAGCAGTGGCGGACCCGGTTGATGCTCCACCCCCAGGCCAGGTCCACCAATCTCTGTCCCCGGCTCCACCTCCCTGCCCCTTGCACTGCCCCCACTATCAATCAATCAAGAAATATTTACATACCACTTTTCAACATGAAGTTCCCAAAGCGGTTTACAGCAGAGGTGGATCTACAGGGAGGGCAACATTCTAAGTGTTGCAAGGAGCCTTACCCTGTCATGTAAATCCCTCCTCTCCCTTGCTGCTGAAGCCAGTAAGCAATGCCAAGATGTTGCTTTTCCCTGTGAGGATTGGCTAAAACGGTGCAGGAGAGGAGTGATTTCCACTGCAAGGTGAGGTTTCTTGCAACACTTAGAGCTTTGCCCTCCCTTAGATCTGCCTCTGGTTTACAGGCAAATAATAATAAAGTTAAATGGCTCCCTGTCCCAAAAGGGCTCACAATCTAAAAAATGCAGAACACCACCAGCAACAGCCACTAGAAAAGACAGTGAGCTGGGGTGAAGAGGGACAATTACTCCTCCCCCCCCCCGCTAAACATAAGAGGAACACCACTTGGAAAAGTGCCTCTTGCCCAGTTAAGCAGGATCCCAGCACCCACAAATGCTCCATTTTGGAGCAATAAAGACTTTTCGGAGGATGCTGCATGTCTGTGTGCTGACTTGAGAGTGGTCCAAACATACTTTACAGTGTCCCTTGTGCCGGCCAAACTTTGCTGGCCTAACTGTGCCGGCCTCACTCCAGCTTAGGATTGCACCCAGAGAGAGAGAGAGAGAGAGAGAGAGAGAGAGAGAGAGAGAGAGAGAGA
>JAJKFI010000023.1:9150374-9162400 GCA_029204185.1 Lerista edwardsae | reverse complement strand
AGAGAGAGAGAGAGAGAGAGAGAGAGAGAGAGAGAGAGAGAGAGAGAATACTCAAGACCTTTTTCCTCTCCCAGAGGTTAGTATGAGGTTATCTTCAATTTTATTTAGTAGTCTATAGCACAGGTTACATGCAGGTTACTTACCATCTGCCCTGGAAGGCTGCACAAAGCATTACAACATTATTTTCACCATTTGTCCTGCCCATGCAAGAACGTCTTGTGATTTGCATCCACTCTGATGGGTTCTCCTGCAGTCCGAGTCCAGGGACTCCAAGCAACGGAATAAGAAATCAATCCGTTCTCGGCGCGAATGGGGCAGGAGCAACAGGCGGTGTTATTAAAACACTTTGTCATCACAGTCCCCGCTTAATAAAAAGAAGGGCTCTTGCACTTTTAAAAAATGTGAGTGGACAGGGATCATGCACCTCAACGTTTTATTAATATCCATAAAACGTATGGATCGTGGTGTTTCTAAATGCAAATCATAAAACATTAAGCTTTGGAGGTACTCTAAACCCAACATGCATTAAAAAAAATAATGCACCATACATTGTCTCCTAAAGTCTTTACAGCTGTTCTGCCAAATTCCCTGCTGGGCCTCCCCAAGGGCCCCAATGCCCACACTAGGTTAACTAGTTTCCCTCCAGAGTGGCCTCAGAGATAGGCAAGAGGGAGGGGGTTCAGCCACCCACTGGGCCTCCTCTCTTCCAGCAGCTTTGCTTGGGATCACCGGCTGGCCAGCCTCCTCCAGACTGCCCTCATCACTGGCTTAGCTCCAAACTAAGTCTAGCACCAACAAACCCCACCACCAAACAATAGGCAGTCAGCTTGCCCAAGCCACAACTGCCTCCTCCACTTGGTGGCTCCAGGGTCGTGGCAGCCATACAACAATTCCCAATGGTTATTCCCCACAATAACCTTACTTTCTCCAGTCCAGCAATCCATCCGTCCATCAGGTAGTCAGTCCAGCCAGTGCTCCATCAGTCCAGACCTACCTGGTGCCCTCCTCCAGCACCTATCCAGCTCCTGCCTCCAGCTTTATACTGAGGCCAGCCAATGAGTGGGCAGGCTTTAATTCCTCAGCCACACCCATCTGCACCTGTGCTAATCTCCTTTCAGAGCCAGAGCCCTTATCAGCCTGCAGCTGTGCTCCCCAGGCTTGCAAAGACCTTGGGGGTTAACCCTATAATCCCTGGCTTATCTGGGACAAGGGGCCATTGCTGATACCATTCCCTCTCCTTGGCGTATCTCCTGCCTTTTCCAGTACAGTCTACTGAGTAGCTAGACAACCCTGTTGGACACAAGAAGAGTATGCAACCTTTGAGATGGCAGAGTAAATAAATCAAGAGTAAGAGTCGGTAAATGAAAGGGACCAGGAAGTTTTAACAGCTTCTACTTTCTGAAATTGACATACAGCTGGCAATCCATTGAGGGGACTTATTCCCAATTTATTGAACTCTGGAGGGTTTCGACACAGTATGTTGCCAGTAATAGAGCATGCATGTTGAAATCTGAGACATTGTAGATGGTCTGCCTCAGTGGTTCCCAAACTTCTTAGAAGTCACTACAAGCGTAATCAGTACCTTCTCCAGTCCTTCAGTCGGTCAGTCCATCCAGCAATCCATCAGAACAATCCATCCATCCAGCACCTACCTGGTGCCCTCCTCCAGCACCTGCCAAGTGCTTTACTCCCTGCAGCTCCTGCCTCCAACTTTATACAGAGGCCAGCCAATCGGTGTCTGTTGATGGGTGGGCTTTAATTCATCAGCCACACCCATCTGCGCCTGTGCTAATCTCCCTTCAGAGCCAGAGCCCTTATCAGCCTGCAGCTGTGTTCCTGCTGCGGGAGTTCTGGAATTAACCCCATAATCCCTGGCTTACCTGGACAAGGGGCCATTGCTGATACCATTCCCTGACTCCTGGGGGTATCTCCGGCCTTTTCCAACACACCAGCTGGCATCTCAGATCCCACCCGTGTCTGAACATAAAGCATCACATATTCTCAGTGCATTGAGAAATAGCAACGAATGAGTAGGGATCCTGAAGAAATTAGGCTGAAAGCGCCATCCTAACCTGGAGTTAGGCTGGCACAGTTAGCCCAGCAAAGTTTGGCTGGCACAAGGGGCACCTTGTAAACTATGCTTGGACCACTCTTGGAGACAGAGAGGCCAGCAAACACATATGCACCATCCTCCCTGACTCTGAGAGTGGTCCAAGCACGCTTTATGGTGGCCCTTGTGCTGGCCAAACTTTGCTTGAGCATTGCACCCTGAGTTACGTAACAGGAAATGGGAACTAAGGTATTGCACAAACACGGCACCTTTCCTGCATCATTGGTAGACCCACCTGTTAGAAGGGAGCACAACCAAATGGAAGCAAGCCCACTCCAGTCTGCCTTGATTAGAATAGAGTCGGAGGAGAGCCCTTGATGGTAAGAGACTGGGCCGTAGATTCAAAGCTTGTTCCTTTGTGGGCTCTCATTTACTTTTCACTGTCGTACCACTGTAGTTAAACTTCATGATACAGTCATTTGCATGCGGAATGAAAGGTGGCCTCTGTATCACAGCAGCACGATCAGCGCGCAAGGCTTTCTACGAAGGCTGACAAAGGAGCCACTTACCACAAGCACGGTGACGAGAGCAGATTTGGAGAGGGCATTGATGCACTTTCCCAAGGTTACTTGCGTATATAATTAGCCAGGGCAATGGCACACAGCAGCAACAGCCCACTGGGAACAAGACACAGTGAACGAACGGGGATAATTTTTGCTTCACCCTATTGGTAACATTTGGTAATGCCAAAGGTGAGTCTTATCCAATACGAATATACATGCAGAAGACAAGATCACCATACCGTAAAGAATATCAATCCAGATTAGCTTTCGCATTTTGAGGGGATGTGTTTTTGTAAGCTCAATGATAAACCAAGAAACAAGACAAAGAAAGAAAAGTGTGGGGAGAAATAGAGGGGGGAACCACATTTGTTGCCACGTAGTGTCTGCTTAGGGACGTAGGGACATGGTGGTGCAGCGAGTTAATCTGCTGTTGCTGGGCTTTCCAATTGCAAGGTTGGAACTTCAAGACTGCGTGACGGAGTGAGTTCCCATTGCTCGTCCCAGCTCCTGCCAACCTAGCAGTTCAAAAACACCTAAATGCCAGTAGATAAATAGGGACCACTTCGGTGGGAAGGGAACGGCATTCTGTGTGCTACGGCGTAGAGTCATGCCAGCCACATGACCACGGAAGCTTGTCCTCGGACAAAACGCCGGCTCTACAGGCTTTGAAACAGAGATGAGCACCGCCCCCTACAGTCGGTCACGACTAGACCATTCAGTCATGGGGAAACCTTTACCTTTACCTTTAGTGTCTGCTTATATTCACTCAACAATTTTCAGATACTGAGTTAAGAAGATGCTGCTCCATTGCAATGCAGAACTTCAGTGCTGAAGGCGACCATGAATGGAGAACTAAGTAGGACAGATGCATTCTGGTCCTGGGACACATTTAGTTTCTGTAAAGGAGAACTCTCTGATATTATGCCAAGGCTCTTGGGAAAAGGAGCGCTAATGCTAGGACAATATCGGAAAAAAAATGATACTGCAGATTTATTACTGGTTGCTATTTTGGCTAAGAAGTGGGAGTTAAATCACCAAAGGTAGTGATCTGTTCTGATCTGACCTGTGGGGGAAAGAAAAGAGTCCCTATAAATTTTTTGTCAGATGAGTCTTTTTATTGCCGCCTTCCAACCTGAAAGGAATAAATCAGCCGTCTGGTTGGAAAAGCGAGCCTTGAAGAATGGCTCCATGATCACAGACATGCGATCAGCAGGAAAAGGGTTTCGGTGCCAAAATCCCCCCTTTTTTTCCTTCGTTGGGAAGGGGACCTTCGGCAGCTGTCTAGCTCTCAGAGAGAAAGTCCATCGGCAGCTGGGAATGGACTAGAAACCAAGTTTATAAACCCGATGGGGAAAGTAAATCCATAATTTATGAAATGATGATGGAATACTGAAGGACAGAATGTAAGAGGCCCTTTATTGAGGTCCTCCATCCAACTAGCTCAGTATTGTAAACAGTGAGCAGTGATTAAGAGCGCAATCCTAACCTGAAGTTAGGCCGGCACAGTTAGGCCAGCCCAGTTTGGCGGGAACAAGGGACACTGTAAAGCATGTTTGGACCACTCTGTCAGTCAGACAGGCCAGCACACAGACGTGCGCCATCCTCCCTGACTCCGACAGTGGTCCAAACACACCTTATGGTGGCCCTTGTGCCAGCCAAACTTTGCTGGCCTAACTGTGCTGGCCTAACTCCAGGCTCAGATTGCAGTTGGTCAGGACAAACTCAGGGCCCAATCCTATCCAACATTCTGGAGCAGGTGTAAGGGAACAAACGCTCCCTTATGTTGAGCATGATGCCCATTGGCATGGCAGCATCAGCACTGAAAAGTTGAATAGGGTTGGTGAATAGCTTGCTTGGGGCACATGCTAGAATTTGCATATAAGCAACAGCAAGCAAAATCACCCATGACTGCTAAGGAGCCAGTGGTCTGCAGCTATTTTAGTATAAAATATATTGCATGTGAATTGTGCGAGAGTACACTAATCTCACCTTTTGTGTGAGCCCATCTGGTTCCCAATGAATGTTTTATTCCCTATTAAATATTCAAAGTCATTAATCACAGGTAGCGTTTCTGGTTATGTTAATATGAGACTACCGTTTTTTATCATGCATACTGTATTACGAACAAGAACTAGATTTACTAGATGAAAACACCTTTGTTCTTTCTTTTTTAAAAAAAATGGTAGAAACAAAAGCACATGAGCTGCCACATAATGAACAGAGAAAAACAAGAGGAAAACAAAACTGTAGAAAGCTGACCTTGAAAAATGGACATGCACAAATCTCCAATAAACAATTTTTCATACATGCAGCCACACATGCATGTTGCAACCTAGCAAGTACTTATGGAAGGTCTGTCTGAAGATATATGCTGCCTGGTGCTTACTGAGGCAATCTTTTAGTCCATCTAATGGTCAGCCCAACACTGAGTTGCTCAACCCACCCAGGAGAGAGCTGGTAGCCAGATGGCTACTGCTGGCCACAGCAGTCAGGCAGTTGTGGAAGTTTCCACGGGAGAAGAGGACGTTTGTCCCCTTTCCCTGCATTAGGGTGAGGGTCTACTTCTGCTTGTTACGTGGTACAGAATTTAGGGCACAATCCTTATCTGGAGTTAGACCGGCACAGTTAGGCCAGCAAAGTTTGGCTGGCACAAGGGACACTGTCAAGTATGTTTGGACCACTCTCGGAGTCAGAGAGGCCAGCACACAGACGTGCGCCATCCTCCCTGACTCCAAGAGTGGTCCAAACGCGCTTTATGGTGGCCCTTGTGCTGGCCAAACTTTGCTGGCTTAGTTTATGCCAGCCTAACTCCAGTTTAGGATTGCGCTCTTAGGCTGGCACCGTTAGGCTATCAAAGTTTGGCCAGCACAAGAGTAAAGTATGTTTGGACCACTCTCGGAGTCAGAGAGGCCAGCACACAGACGTGCACCATCCTCCCTGACAGAGAGTGACCCAAGCCTGCTTTACGGTGTCCCTTGTGCCAGCCAAACTGTGCTGGCCTAACTGTGCCAACCCAACTTCAGATTAGGACTGCACCCTGAATCAAAATTCAAGGTGTTTTCAGTGACCTGCACAGGTACTCTCGCCCAAGTGATAAAACAGCACAGCACAAGAATCTTGATACAGGCACACATACAATCGCATTGCTTTTTTGTAGTGTTTCATTAGTATAGCCCAGCCCTCAGGCGCATCACTCAAACACCACACCAAACTAATCTGCTATCTGAACAAGGCTGCTCAGAGTCAGACCTGACGTGGTCCGATCAACCCTGTGGGCTCTTACCTAAAGCCCAGCGAACAATGACAATCAAAATTGGAAGTCTCTAATTGAACAGCCCACCAGTCACAACCCAGTTTTCTCTTCCTATCCCTGCTCTTGTCATTGTTGGCTGCTGGTTTTGTTGGTTAGTCTTCCATTTTCTTTTCGCTTCAGATCTCATCCCCGCATCCCTGGTTTTGTGTTGTGTTTCAGCAGCCCTAACTAAATGCCAACGAGGCCAGAGTTAACACTTCAATTAACTGCTTGCATTCGGGGCCAGACATGTTTAGCACCGCAAGAGATATTCTCCCAGTTGGCAGCAAATAACCATCCACCGAAAGGAGGCCACATGGGCTTCTCAGCGGTGTTTTTAAGTAATTGCCTTTACACCCAAACATCTGTTGGCAGTAAACATCCATGATTTATGCAGCCTCAGTAGAAAGAGAGATCTAAGCCTGATCTTCCCTCTTTATTTCCTTCAGAAACTGTCTCACTATTTTCCTTCGCCGCTTATTTATCTCGCCGGCTCTGTTGTTGGAGGGAGGGAAGGTTGGCTCAGGAGTCCTGACGGTTTCAGAGGAACGACTTGAATCACGTCAGCCCTGCCAGTCCTAGAGGTGGGCCTTTTTGTCTGGTCTGTCAAACCTCTCCATGGTTTTCAGCTGGCCTCCTCCAGGCTAGCCTTCTCGATTGCCATTCCCCCCCCTCTGTATTTTTTTTTAATCGGCTGCCCTTGGTAACTTCCTTCCTGTCTAATGACTACTTGAGAGGATTCATAGTTACAGAAAATCAATCTTTTAAATGGTCTCGAACACGGCGCTCCGAATCTCAAGGCGACTAGCTCAGTCTTCGCAGATTAAAACAGGACTTGATGCCATCCAAGGCAGCTGCAGTTCTGGTTTCCCGGCCGCTGGGTTGACCGTGTGTGGGAAGAGCCTGGTGGACTTACAAAGCTGTGATGTGCAGTGCAGCAACGCTTTCTCCCCCAAGAGCAACTGCAGGCCTCTTTGCATCTTGTTGGGAGAGAACAAAGAGGGCCGACTCTGGTTTCTCAAAAGGCATTGCAAGGCAGTGTGCTTGCATGTCAGGGCAGGCTTCCAACACTTTCCTTATCTCATTTTCTCGCTCCGTCGCATGAGGCTGAGAACACAATCCAAGGCGCCCTTTGGGCCAATGCATGTGTGTTCCAATGCATTGTGTTGCAGCCAAAGAGGTGCTGGGCTGACACAAGGACTCCTGCGCTGGCCAAGTTCAGAACGGGGCCTGGAGAGGGGGCCCTGGGTGACAGGGTGGCCTGGGAAGTGGAGTGGAGTGCAGATGCTGCCATCAGCGATGTCATGCAGGGGGTACGCGGGGGTACGCGAGTACCGGTTCCTAGGATTCCTAGGATTCCTAGGATTACAGGCTGGCCCCACCCATTCACCCGCCCACTCGTCGACTCTGCCCCCTGCAACGCAGCAAGCGGAGCCTTGCTTTGCCTTGCCTTGCCTTGCCACTGAAAAATGAGCTGCTCAGGGGTTTTGGAACTGTTGGGTCACTTTAACATGATGCCAGGCCTCCTTAACATGTTCTGGGGGTGCTGTGGAATACTGTTGCAACTGTTGGGTCAGTTTAAAATCATCTGAGGCCTCCAAAAGGGCTTTTTTCATGTCCCTTCCTGCCACGACCTCACTTCCGGCTTATGACGTCACTTCCGGTGGGCGGGTCCCGACATGTGCCAATCAAAAGTGAGTACCTGTTCTTAAATCGTTTAGATGGCACCACTGGCTGCCATTAGGCAAGAGCTTGCATCGGCCCAACGCCACTGTGCCTGTTTGCAACCGCAGTGGTCCGGGACAACACGCATGTGTGGTCCCATCCAAACCTCTGTCCCCACATTCAAATCCCTGCCCCTTGGCTGCACAGCACCACCTCAGGCGTACTCAGACTTGCATCTCCTAAGCCTCAGGCACAGATCCAAGCAGGCCTATTGGGGAAGCTGGTGCTTGCCTCACAGGAGAGGGGGATCTAAGGGGGGGGCAAATCTGTGAGTGTTGCAAGAAGCCTTACCCTGTCATGTAAATCCCTCCTCTCCCTTGCTGCTGTAGCCAGTAAGCAACGCCAAGATGTTGCTGTTCCTTGTGAGGATTGGCTAGAACAGTGCAGGAGAGGAGTGATTTCCACTGCAAGGTAAGGCTTCTTGCAACACTTACAGATTTGCCCCCCCTTAGATCCAGTGAGCTCTGGGGGCAGCAACCCTGCTCTGGATCCAGCGCAGGTTAGGATTGCGCTGGGAATTAGATGAGTCGGGAGGAAACGGTTTTATTTCCCCCCCCCCACTAATTTCCAAAAGCGAGACGTGCAGAAAGCCGTGCTAAGTGTTTGCACCCGCGTTTGCAAATGACTGCAAGCACGCCAATGAGCACAGAACTCTTCCAGCAGCATCCTAGGCATATTTACTCAGAAGGAAGCCTGCTGTGTTCAGTGAGCCTTACTCCCAGGAAAGTGTGCACAGGATTGCAGTATTAATCCCGAAGTGATTTTTCAGCCTTTTCCCAACGCAAAATTGCCTACAGGTGACACGTTCCCCCCCCCCAAAAAAAAACTACCACTTCACAAAAGTTTCACACATACTTCACAAAACTTTCTTCCTCTCCACATCAAATCCGAGCTCTGATCGGAAGAGGTGACACCCTATCGTTCTATCTCACGCCACCAAGGTCTCTCTGTTCGAGCCGGTTTCTTTGTGTTTAATAAGCTAATGGGCTGAAATCACCGGGAATCTCTCATTAAAAAAGGGGTCTGCACTGGTTTCCTTTCAGAGTGAGGACGCCGCTGTCAGTGTGACCTCTCAGGTCCCGTCTCCCCCGTTCCGTTTGGCAACTTTGTAACTCAAAAACTTGACCTCAAAAAGCAAAACTTGTAGAACACATTTCAAAGTTATGCAGGGGAAGGTGCACCTGTCGCCGTTTTTGAAACAGTCTTGAGCTCTGGGTCTCACTTTCATATCTTTTTCACAGAGCGAAGGCACGGAGGGAGGGCCTTCTCACATCTGCCAGCACTTTCTCTAATCTCTGCCCCTCCACTGCCCTCCCCCCTCCACGTGTTCCGCAAAAGTGTTGGATGGTAAGGCCACATCTGGAGTACTGTGTACAGTGTTCTGGCCGCCACACCTCAAAAAAAGATACAGGGGAACTAGAGAAGGTGCCGAGGAGAGCGACCAAAATGATTACGGGGCTGGGGCACCTCCCATATGAGGAAAGTCTACAGCGTTTGGGGCTCTTCAGCCTAGAAAAAAGGTACCTGAGGGGGGATTTGATTGAGACATACACAATTATGCACGGGATGGATAAAGTGGATAGAGGGAGGTTCTTTTCCATCTCTCACGATACCAGAACCAGGGGACATCCACCAACACTGAGTGTTGGGAGAGTGAGAACAGATAAAAGGAAATACTTTTTTACCCAGCAGGCAATTAATCTGTGGAACTCCTTGCCACAGGAGGTGGTGATGGTCTAGATGCTTTTAAAAGGAGATTGGACAGATTTCTGGAGGAAAGGTCCATCGCAGGCTGCAGGCCATGATAGTTAGTGCAACCTCCTTACTTGAGAGTTTGGCTACCTCGGAGTGCCAGATGCAGGGGAGTGGCAATGAGCTGCACATATCTAGTTGTTTCGTGTGCTCCCTGAGGCATCTGGTGGGCCACTGCGTGATGCCAGAAGCTGGACTAGATGGGCCTTTGGCCTGATCCAGTGGGGCTCTTCTTATACGTTATAAAAGGTGAGAACAGGCTCTACGTGTGTACAGTTAATCTCCGGTCAGACCAAACTGGAATTTTGTTCGGATCACCAATTAGGAAGTTGGAACTATTTGGCAATTGAGAGCCCAATCCTATTCTGGAGTTAGGCCGGCACAGTTGGTCCAGCATAGTTTGGCTGGCACAAAGGACCCAAAACTGGGCCGCAATATACTGTCATTTTGAAAAGTGGATCCCGGTGCTATAAGGTTTGGGAAAGTTCAAGCCTTAGAGCCTTAATCCTGACCTTCATTCATGCTCCCCCCCTTGCTGCCCCTCCTTTTCTGTGCCAGATCCTTCTGCCGGGACCTTTGATAGACGATTAAGGTGTCCTCCCTTCCCGTTTCCTCCCTGGACAGCCCTGAAATACATCACCAAGAATGTCTCTCATATAATACCTTCAGCAAAGAGCTGCTCTCGGCATTCTGCAGCCCTGAGAATCACGAGAAGGTTTGAGTAATGGGGTCCATTAGTCGTTTTCTTCACCTCCACATTTCAAGAGCACTGAGAGGCAGCGATAACAGCATATTTGCTAAAGACATGGGAAAGGATGGCGGGGGGAGAGGAGAGGGAAAACTTAATGTACAATTCCAGAGATTTATTCAGGAATGCAATAATGCCACAGGAGTGTGCCAGGGTAGATCAAGCCATCTGTATTTCTGCGGATGTCACAGTCATTGCTTTAACACCTTTGGAGTAGTATGAGAACATAAAGAGTGCAATCCTAAGCTGGAGTTGGGCCAGCACAGTTAGGTGAGCAAAGTTTGGCCGGCACAAGGGACACCGTAAAGCGCGTTTGGACCACTCTCGGAATCAAGGGGGATGGCAAATCGTGCCTGTGTGCTGGCCACTCTGACTCCGAGCGTGGTCCAAACATACACTTGATATAAAAGTATAAACATGCCTTAACAAGAACAGCAACAACTGTAGCCAACGAGTGGGTCCCAAGGACATCCTTCCTAGCTCTTCAAACCGGCAGCCAGACAACAAAAGGTAACTTTGTGGACAGTTCAATTACCCATCGAGCATCTCATGTCCTGCAGTGGCGCATTGAGAAGCCCACAGGCTGGAGATAATGGCTTACTGCTCTACTACTATTGCTCTCTGTAACCGATATTCAGTTGGTTAAAAGGTAAAGGTTTCCCCACGACCGAACGGTCTAGTCGTGACCGACTGTAGGGGGCGGTGCTCATCTCCGTTTCAAAGCCTGTAGAGCCGGCGTTTTATCCGAGGACAAGCTTCCGTGGTCATATGGCCGGCATGACTCTACGCCGTAGCGCATGGAACGCCGTTCCCTTCCCACCGAAGTGGTCCCTATTTACTTGCATTTAGGTGCTTTTGAACTGCTAGGTTGGCAGGAGCTGGGACAAGCGACTCTGTCGCACAGTCTTGAACTCCCAACCTTCCTGTCAGAAAGCCCAGCAGCAGCGGTTTAACCCACTGCGCCACCACGTCCCCCTAATTGGAACCCCAGTTGGTACTCATAAATGGGATCCCATAAAGATAGACGTCCTTTGTAGAAAGATCCATTCTGGGGGCAATACTTGCCAACCATCTCCCTATTTGAAATTCCTCTCCTATCGTGCTTTGGTGAATGATTCCATTCTTAATTTCATAGCTAATTCCCAACGAGCTTGAAAAACCGCCTCTGCTGATTTCCCGAGCATCATCACACAGATTGGTAATAAATGAATGGGTTTTGCTCATTATATTATAAGTATTTAACGGATGGCCACACTGTATTGTATTTAACCTTTTTGAAGATCTGCCTTCCAATTTTCTGCCTCATAAAGGTACTCAGGTTTATTTATGATGATATCGCGAAACAAGCCTTTGGAAATGAAGAGCCCGCTCAGTCCTCCTGGGTACTTTGGAGTATTGGCTGTCCTCGGAAAAAGCAGAAAAAGGTTGCTTTAAAGCACACCAGGTGGGTTCTGTGGTTACAAGGGAAGTGGAGCACAGAGCATCCTGTTAATCCAAAATTTGGCCACAGTTGCTGCATCACAACTGTGGTCAGTGACCGAGCAGGCGTTGGCTACGTCCGGGGCAGGGCGGTGATGAAAGACGTCGCTGTGCTCTCCATGCAGCGTCACCACTCCCCCTGCTTCCAGAATCACTCAATTTCGGAGCGATACAGAGGCAAGGGTGGGCAGGAGGGCCAATCTGTGCACCAGTTTTTAATCCAGACGCATCCAGCTCCCTCGGTAGCACTCATGGCAAGGGCTATCACATATGGCATGGGCGCTATGCCTCTGACTGAGGGGTTGTTTATCAACCACCAGAATAATAATAATAATAATAATAATAATAATAATAATAATAATAATGATGATGATGATGATGATGATGATGATGATGATGATGATGATGATGATGATG
>JAJKFI010000023.1:9123632-9150364 GCA_029204185.1 Lerista edwardsae | reverse complement strand
TGATGATGATGATGATGATGATGATGATGATGATGATGATGATGATGCAAGTATTTATATGACGCCTTTCTTTGGCCATTAGATTGCTCCTCTGGCTTTAATTCAAGGCGGTTTACATAGGCAGGCTTTATTTCTCTAAGTCCGCAAGGGTTTTTTACAAATTAAAAAAAGTTCTATCTTTCAAGAACTACAACATACAGATGGCACTTTTGTGATTTAGTCCTTCTTTCTGACTGCACGCTTGCCTTCCTGCTGGCTGATAAACGGCTTCTCTGCTCCCACCAAAGAAACAGCTGGCCCAGCACAACTCCTCTCTCACAGGCAGCTGGAGGCAGCTCTTATCAGTCGCATTTCTCAAGGTCTGCCGCTCACGGAGACTTCCGGTGTTCTCAAACTGGCGACCTTTGGATCTTATCTTCGGGCAAACGGAGGCTTTAACCCTCTCGACTAACCTCTTGCCCTAAGTGGTTCTCCATAGTAAGGTGAAGCCAGTTGCCTGTGGTGGAAGCTTTTCAGTCATCCCTTTGCCTGCTCATCTCTGAAGTGCCACAGAGATACCTGTACCATCTTCGGCAGCCCAACAGGATAGGTGGAAAATTGCCTCAACGGTCTCCATGGTCTCAAATCAGCCCGTGCATCAATGCGTAATACAGACAAGACAGTTCACTCTGCGGTGGAGAAAGCAGGCAGAGACCTTCTTCTCCTGGTGTTTGCTACAAGAGCCTGGAGTCACCCAATGACTTTGATGGGATGTGAGTTCAAGGTGAAGGAAACGGGCTTCCTGCAGTGCATTATCCATGTATGGGGTTTTGGGGTCAATCCTGACCAACATTCCAGCACTGACAGAATGGGGCATGTGCTGAATCCTGCTGTCGGGGGGCAGACATGGAGGCCTCCTCAAGGTAATGGAATAGTTGTTCCCTTTCCTTGCAGCTGCATTGTCCTTACTCTGGTGTTGGAACGTTGGTTAGGATCATGCCGTTAAAGTGTAGTGATGGCCATTAGCTCGGATGGGTTTATGAGGATTAGATAAATGCATGGGAAAAGCGAGTTCCAGCGATGCAATGTGCCTGGCCTGGTTACACGATCACTCTCTCCGTTTGTCCCAGTTGTACTCTGCTTTTCTAGAGCAGGCCCTCAACTTCGCTTGCAAACTTCCTCGGAGGTCGGTTTGGCGGCAAGACAGCGGCCTGCCCCAGGATCACGCCACGTGCGCTAATCAACTCTCAGGCAGCTGTTTGTTCGTGCAGCTGCAGAGCTAAACAAATCATCTAATTGGCCAATGATTTTCATCAGTCCAGGTGTTAAAAATGAAAAAAAAAATCCACCTTGCTATTTTATGGAGAGCATCACCCCCACCGTTTGTTGGTGACTGAGTCAGATGCACCAAGTGCCATGTAATCAGTGCTTTGCACTGAGATTCAATGGGAATGTAATGGACTGCAGGAGAAGAGTAATCTATCCCTTTTCAGCTGCAGATCTCATTAGACTTCTCTAAAATGCCATAGGCCTTCTTGCAGCCAATGTGCGCCCAGCCTAGCAGAAGTTTTTAAAATGGGACTTCCACATGGGACAATGCCACAGCCTGTAAGTGACAACTACATTGTGTTGATTGAATTGGTTCGTGTGTGTGTGTGTGTGTGTGTGTGTGTGTGTGTGTGTGTGTGTGTGTTCAGAATCATGTCTGTTCCACTTTCTCTTAACTCAGTGGTATTCAAACTTTTTAGATTGGGACTCACTTGTTAGAATGGCACTCGTGTCGGAACCCACCAGAAGTGATGTCATTAACCCTGGAAGTGATGTTGTGACAGGAAGTGACATCACCAGGCAGGAAGTGCTGTCTTTCTAACATCATAAAATAACCCTCCTGAAATGCAGATTGGCATTCTTGGACTCTAGCAGTTGCACAACCATGGAACATCCCTGACAGAAAGCAAGATGAGGACAAATTATGATGTAAAAGCACTGAACTAAAAACAGAATTATAAAAATCCTCACTTGAAAATTCAAACTGTTAACACTCACAAAAGGAATATAACAAGAGTAAGGCCTGCGATTTCCAAGATGGCTGCTCCCAACATTCTGCAACCCACCTGACATCAGGTCGTGACCCACCAAATGGGTCCCGACCCACAGTTTGAATAACTCATACTTATGTCCTGACTTATATGTGCTCTTCTGAAGTTTGGAACAGAGACTACGTTGTTAGGCTATCTACACGTGGCCGAAAACCAAAACCAGCTGTATGAGTGAAGGCGCAATCCTAAACTGGAGTTAAGCCAGTAAGTTTGGCCAGCACAAGGGCCACCGTAGAGCGTTTTTGGACTACTCTCGGAATCAGGGAGATGGCTCATGTCTGTGTGCTGGTCTCTCTGACTCCAAGAGTGGTCCTAACATCCTTTATGGTGTCCCTTGTGCTGGCCAAACTTTGCTGGTTTAGCTTATGCCGGCCTAGCTCAGTTCAGGATTGTGCCCTGACTCTTGTAAGTGGCATTCCTATAGGCTTGTTTTTGGAAGAGAAAGGGCCTAGAGCTATGCATTCCATGCGCCCTCCAGAAAGGAATTGGGTGACATCTGGATTTAGTTCTCCTTCTGGCTTAGAGGGCTGGCAATGCAGGAATGAGAACCTGGAAAACCCACGTAGCCTAACCTTCAGATTTCCAATGTACATTATCAGTGTCGTGCATATGCTAAAGCCCCTTCTGTAAAAGCATCCATATTTAATGAAGCAATAAATCTGCCAGGGGAAATCTATTTACAGAGCAAGCCACACACCACATTATACAGGTTTCACCTGGGCCGCTTGGTTGTCAAAGCATGATGTTAATCTACTGGTCAATTTCAAAAGAGAACAGTCTATAAAATGTCATTTCCTGGACATTTGTTTTCCTCCCCTGTTTTGGGGATGGTGAAATTCCTAGAAGAAGAAAAAAACAGGTCAGTCTGTGTGACAATAATTCCATTGCCCATGCTCTGGTCAATCATTTGTGGCCTTGGGGAATGTACTCTTGGCCAATACTCAGCCTAGCCACCCTGTATGCCCTGGGAGCACATTAAGTATCTTGATCATGGGACAAGTATTCTCTATACTTCTTAGGAAGTCCAATTCTGAAGATGGTATGAACTCATCAACGTGCAGTGGGAGAAATCATACATCTGGAGGAAAAAAAAAACCCCTGGGTGATACACTGCAATTTTCATTTATTTATGCTTTGCCATTCTCCTTCCATATTTTATAGCATACTGGAAAAGACACCCAGTAAGACGCCGCTAATAAATTACTTTGTTATTAATTGTTAATCAGCAAAAAAAAGAAGAAGAAGTCATTAGTAAAGTCTCAAACTGTGTTTGGACTTAAATGCAGGATGGAAGTAGTGGAAGATTAGCTTCAGGGTAATTAGTCCCAGCTACAATGGCACCATCGAGAATGATGGCCTCATGCAATTTTAAAGGTCCACCTTTTCTTACTAAGGTCCACCTTAGTCTTACTAAGTACGGATGTTTGCTTATTTAGGCCCACCACAGTCATGAAAGGCAAGAGTCCCTGCCTAGGGGCACAAATCATAGAGGCTTAATGTAGTGACAGGGCAATCCAAACCCCACCCCTTTGGCCAACGCAAGCTGCATGGGTTGGCTGAGCACTGTCCCTCATGTGCCGTAAAGCAGGCAGCTGAGTGGTCCAAACGCGCTTCACAGTGGCCCTTGCGCCGGCCAAACTTTGCTGGCCTAACTGTGCCGGCCTCACTCCAGGTTAGGATTGCGCCCTGAATGAGATACAGGACTGGATCAGCTTCCACCCTTCAAATAAAGGCTGAGGTAATAAAGCAGCAGAATGTTCATTGCGCATGATCTGAGCCATAAAACAGACCAAAGCATCATTGGGAGGATACATTCATTCAATGATTACAGATCCTCTTTTATCCACAGCCCCTAACTCTGATGGCTGTAGAAAATGGAGGGGGGGGGCTGAAATGCAAAAAGATGTAATTTACAGAGCCTTGCTGGAAATGGATACAAACTCTATAGCAATAGAGATGCAGTTCTTCATTCCCAATAGCAGGCATATAAATCTTTTGCAATGGTTCTAAATGATTGCCTGTGTCTAACCTAAACTCACAGGCAAGCGAGCCAACAGACTCGCATATTGCATTCAACCCTCTGTTCAGTTTCTTTGCATCCATCCATGGACTGCATCTCACTTTCAAACCAGTGGTGTCATTCTATAATGAAGTGCCGGAACGCAGGCGGGACTTACCCCTTGATTGACAGGGGCCCCGCGACGCGTCGCCGCCTGCTGTTCCGCCGCGGAGGGCTTCTTCCGGGTGGCGCGCCCCTCCGCGGCTCTCCGCAGCACCCAGCGCGCCACCCAGGCAAGCGGGCACCCCCTCCGAAGCCAGGGGTGCCCGCGCGGGGCTCGGAACGGTGGCGACGCGTCAGAACCGCGCAGCCAATCACGCGGTAAGTCCCGCCCACCATTCCGGCACTTCATTATAGAATGACACCACTGTTTCAAACCATACCGAGGGCACAATCCTAACCCAATTTCCCGCACTGACATAGCAGTGCCAATTGGGCATGTGCTGCATCCTGCAGTGGAGTCATAGCCACGGAGGCCTCCTCAAGGTCAGGGAATGTTGGTTCCTTTATCTTGGAGTGGTATTACCCCAGTGCTAGAAAGTTGCTTAGGATTGCACCCTGAGCCCTGATTGCTGCCAGGTGAGACCTACAGTTTGTTTGTTGCCCAGTTATTGTGGGACGCAAATAACCAAGACACAAAAAACCAGACACAAACATCCAGGGATGCCATTGACCAGTGCACATTTGATAGGCAATGATGGATTGTGCAACCTCCTTACAAAGGTGGTGGGCTACTTCAGAGTACCGGGTGCAAGGGAGTGGCCACAGGATGCAAGCATCTTGTTGTCTCATGCCTCCCTGGGGCACCTGGTGGGCCGCTGTGAGACACAGGAAGCTGGACTAGATGGGCCTTTGGCCTGATCCAGCAGGGCTCTTCTTATGTTCTTATAACAGGGGCACACAAACATCCAGTATTATTATTATTATTATTATTAATTGGATTTCTATCCCGCCTTTTTGCCCGAAGGCACCCAAGGTGGCATTACAACATAAAAATGCAGTAAAATATAAAATTTAACATTAAAAAACAATTTAAAAACAATATTAAAAC
Organism: Lerista edwardsae; assembly: GCA_029204185.1. Classification (NCBI taxonomy): domain Eukaryota; kingdom Metazoa; phylum Chordata; class Lepidosauria; order Squamata; family Scincidae; genus Lerista; species Lerista edwardsae. The sequence continues at coordinate 9,145,176 of JAJKFI010000023.1, read as the reverse complement.
AATACAATAAAACAAAATTAAAACTAAGCAATAGAATTTAAAAACAACCATAAAAACAGTACCATTTTTGCTTCAGTGCCTCTTTGTGTGAGCACTGCTTTGGGCTGGTACTAGCCAGGGCAGGATAAAAGAAATGAATCAAAAACGGGAAAAAAAGTCAAACAGAAATGAGACCAACACATTTTGCTCCTTGTACAGCCTTACACTCTCCCAGTGGTGTCATCTAATTGATTTAAGAACAGGTACTCACTTTTGATTGGCACGTGTCAGGACCCGCCCACCGGAAGTGACGTCATAAGCCGGAAGTGATGTCGTGGCAGGAAGTGACATGAAAAAAGCCCTTTTGGAGGCCTCAGACAATTTTAAACTGACCCAACAGTTGCAACAGTATTCCACAGCACCCCCAGAACGTGTTAAGGAGGCCTGGCATCATGTTAAAGTGACTCAACAGTTCCAAAAGCATTCGAGAGCAACCCCAGAGCAGCTCATTTTTCAGTGGCAAGGCAAGGCAAGGCAAGGCTCCGCTTGCTGCCTGCCTGCCTGCCTGCCTGCCTGCCTGTCTCTGAGAACATGCAGGCAACTCAAACATGCAGGAAATTCAAACGTTGCAGGGGCGGAGTCGACGAGTGGGCGGGCGAATGGGCAGGGCCAGCCATAATCCTAGGAACCGGTACTCGCGTACCCCCGCGTACCCCCTGCATGATATCACTGCACTCTCCCTAAATGCTCAATTGTGTTGCCAAAATCAAATCTTGGCCATTCCCCCCCCCCCGGTGGGCCGAGTCTGAGCTCTCTTGCCTGACTCCAAAATCCCTTGGAAGCTCAATATCCACCATTCCCCGTTTCCTTCCGTCCCGCTGTTCAAACGCTGCGGTGTGGCAAGGACGGCTGTCTCTGTGCGGGCGCTCTCTCGCAGTAGACATCAGGGCCTGGATTTCGCGACTGTGGCAGGCAGGCAGCCCTGCATGCCGAAGCTCGCTCCTCTTTATACACGCGCTGGATGGTGGGAACAAAACAAGCCTCGGTTGGACGCCTTCTAAACATGCAGAAGACGCCGGTAAAAAAGGCAGCACAAAACCAAACAGCCTTTCTTTCCTAGCTTTTATGGGTCCCACCGGCAGTTCTCATTAGAGTCCTACGGCAATAAAATCCGCACAGGTAGTTCCTTTCACCTGCAAGCGCCTTTTACAACTGTCACGGTGGCAAAGAGTCGACGGCAACATGTTCACACTCCGGCAGTGTGATCGCATAAATCTTCTAAGAACTTGCTATGTGCTCCTCCGAGGGCATTTTGCTCAGATTTCTTGACGGAAGCCACACAGGTTTTCCTCTTCCCCCCCTCTTCTCCTCCTCCTTTTGGACTCGTACATAGTTGGTAATATTTCCTGAAGTTTCTCACCTGCAGGCTTGCGGTGAACTCATTAAAATGAACCTGACATCCTGCGCTTTTGATTTAGTGCTGCCTGGCTGGTGGGCATCCTGCGTTGGAGACGGGGGCATGCCAAATGAAATTGGGGGGGAAGGAAGGCAAGACCCACTGCAGTGAAAGGGATGATGGAAAGAAAGAGAGCTGCCCTCCCTGTGATGTGCCGATGGGCCCTGCTAGATTGGTGGGGCAGACTGTCATTTCCACCATTTGAGGCCATCACCAATGGTCATAAGAAGATAAGAAGATAAGAAGATCCCCGCTGGATCAGGCCAAAGGCCCATCTAGTCCAGTTTGCTGCATCTCACAGCGGCCCACCAGATGCCTCAGGGAACACACAAGACAACAAGATGCCTGCATCTCATTGCCACTCCCCTGCATCCGGCACGCCGAGGTAGCCTATCTCTTAAAAAAAGGAGGTTGCACTAACCATCGTGGCTGTAGCCTGCAAGGGACTTTTCCTCCAGAAATCTATTCAGTCCCTTAAATGCATCTAGGCTAGATGACATCACCACCTCCTGTGGCAAGGAGTTCCACAGATTAATTACCCACTGGGTAAAGTTTAGGTGGCAATACCCATATACTCCAGTTTGCTTCCCTATTGGTACAGAGGGCATTTTAACTCCATGGTGTTAAGTTGAACATCACAAAGTTTACTTAAGGCCTCCGCCTGTCACTTCTGCCGTGTACCCGGAGCATAGTTAGTAATTCCATGGAGGATACTGAGGAACCCAGAGAGGAGTCGACAACTTTTTTCTCTCTCTCCAAAGTGTGGGAATTTGTTCTGCAATGCAATTATGCAAGGCGCTAATTAGACTTTGGTATGGGCAGCACTGCCTGGGAGAGTCGACGATGCCGTCCCCATCATCTGTTTCAGACTCTCTCGATGGCTGGACTCGGCTGGCAGGATAAAGCATTTAAGGGGCTCTGGGGATACCCGGTAGCAGCAGCAATATTTGGGGGAGGGTGGGATTATTTTTAATTAGCGGCTCACTGGGGAAAGGGGGAGTGACTGGTGGCCAACTGTTGGCTGCCACCAGGCTGTGAGATCAACCGGCAGAGATGTTCCCGACGGCCCTTTGAGAGAACTGGGATGACACTTTTGCTTAATTTCCACTTTGGCTTACAGCACTGGCTAAATATTTACTAGGCTGGGAGGATGTGCAGGAGAGAGAAGTGAAATCTATTCCCGCTGCCTTTCCAGACCATCTGTTTCAACTCCTTCAGATAGAACATTAGCAGTTCAGTCCACACGGGTGCTTGGTCTCTCTTCCGCACCGAAGTCATGGATGCACTGGTTTTATTTTGGAGATGTGTCAAAGGGTATAAGAAGGTACAACCCCCCAAAAACACACATGCACGCACGCACGCACACACGCACGCACGCACGCACGCACGCACACACACACCCCTTAGCTGGAAGGAGTAATCAATCCTTAGCTAGGATTGTAATCATCCCCACAAATGCTTCTCTTGTGATGTCCGTGTGTGTGTGTGTGTGTGTGTGTGTGTGTGTGTGTGTGCATGCGCAGGTATGCGCTTATTGCAAGATCCCGTGGAAGATGCAGACTACCCCAATCTACTTCAGTGTGCAGAGATGTGCATTCAGCAAAGGTATGTGGACATATGGAGGAGTGTCGGAGAAGTGGCAGCATTTCAGCAGAGCAGCACCAGAGCATCGTCTGAAATGACAGAAATTAGTTTTTATTAATGGGTGTAACTCATCCTTGCCTAGCCATTAGGGTACAATCTACCTGGATCTCCACCTTTGCTTACAGCAGTGGTTCTCAAGTATTTTAGCACTGAGACACACTTTTCAGAATGACAATCTGTCTGGGACCCACCAGAAGTGATGTCATGGCCAGAAGTGAGGCCAGAGCCTGCCACTTCCCTGAGAGTGCAGCAATAAGTTGGGTTATTTCTCAGCCATTTTCCAATAGCAAAGTGAATTAGAAGGGGGAGAAAGCCCATTTATAACCTTGACACAAGCAAAATAACCACAAATGCCCCCATCTTCCCGTATTTTCAATGATGGCTGTCTTCGGTGCTACGCAACCCACCTGAACTTGGCTCATGACCCTCATAGTGGGTCCTGACCCACAGTTTGGGAACACTGACTTATAGAACCTGTACAAGAGCAATATCCATTTCAGGGCAAGGGTGGGAGCGACGGGACTCTTGTGCATTCGGCATTCCCAGTGTATCGACAGCCTTAGTTTCAAGGAGGAATATCCATTTCTGTCCCATTGTCTCTGCACCATAAACAGAAGTAAAAAAAAAATTATAATAGGGCCAATCAACAGAGGATTCTTGAAATCCACCTTTAAATGAAATGTGATAGAAACAGCCCAACGGGCCCGCAATTTCACATGCCAGTTTCTTTCCGTCAAATGGTTTTGCAGACTATTACGTTGCCACGTTCAGCTGCCACGGCCCTGAGAAGCAAAGGAAGACCAGGCAATGTTGAATTGAAAGCGATATGCGGGTAAACCAATTTGAGATGGTGCGCGCTTCCCCATTTGAAACGCCGAGGAGGAAAATGCACCATCAAGGCTCTGTTTAAAACCCACAATCAGTTTCCCATCCTATTTCCATTTTCTGACGTTGAAAATTATACTCCTCCCCTCCCCGCACAACTGCGGGTATAATGCCAGAGATATCGGTGTCACAAAGGAATGAATGAAACCGAAGGCAACCGAAATTGCTTGATGATGTGGTTCACAAATTGCGTGATAGATTTTTTTTTTCCCAGCTCTCGGTATAATCATAAACAAGGCAAACACTTGCCGAAAAATGAAGGATGCTTTAAAATGTTAATTTTGTTGACGGACGCAGGCACATTTTCCTCCCTTTGTAATAGTTGGTGTCTGTTAAATAGGTGTGTTTATCTCCGATGCCATATTAGGCTGTTGCATGAATGAGCAAATGAAATGTTTGGGGTGCACTTTCTTTCTTCACCCTGTCATGTGCTGATTTCCTTTAAATAGCATGCTGATGGGTGAGCCCATTGGCTCAGTTCACAGTGAGGCTACCTGTATAAAGTTGAGAAAAGCTAGACTCTTTCTGAGCCCACTTAGAGGTCAGGGGCAATCCTAACCTGGAGTTAGGCCAGCACAGTTTGGCTGGGACAAGGGACACTGAAAGTATGTTTGGACCACTGTTGGAGTCAGAGAGGCCAGCAGATTGACGTGCACCATCCGCCCTGACTCCGAGAGTGGTCCATATACGCTTTACTGTGTTCCTTGTGCTGGCCAAACTTTCCTGGCCTAACTGTGCCGGTCTAACTCCAAGTTAGGATTGCGCTCTCAGCAGCCATGTGTGGGGAATATCTTCGCATGTTCCAATGCATGCATGCAGCTCAGCTGGGGAACCTACGTGCATTATCCTGATACTTTCCCATGCATGTTCATAGATGCCCTGATATTAGTCCCATGGAAGTAGCCACATTTTAGGAAGATGTGGATTATTTAAAAACAAAGCAAAACCAAAAATAAAGTCCATGACTCCTAGAATAGGAAAAGAAGAAGTAAAAACTGAACCTGATACCATCTTGGCTAAAACCATGATTGCGATGTGTTTTTCTGGCAGTAGATTAGAAGGGCTGCCAGGAACACTTGCCATTTTCAGTGTGTCACTGGAGTGTAATGTAAAACAACGAGTCGTAAAGGAAAATTAAAATGTTCATAGATTTACAATCATCTCAAGCTTCTGACCAAGCCATGCATTTTCCCCCTGTATGGTTGCTAATTTTATATTGTACACAGTTTAGATTGATGGCATATTTATCTCCTGATTGTCTATTGATGACGGATGGGTAGCAGCCAAGCAGTTAAAAGACACATAAGCCTACAGTATAATGCAGTGTAATATGTAATTTGATTCACTCTACTTAGAACCAATCGTAATTTAGTCATGGATTTTAGTTTTAATTGCTCTCTTTGTCAACGTGATGAGGATTACTTAATCCTGAGTGGTCTTAGTCAACCAATGTTGCATCTGAAATGGCATTTCATTCTTTATTGACATAAATACTTTCCAACCAATTTAAAAAGCAAGGGTATGTATTACTGATTTATTCAATTTCAGGGTGTTTTTAAAAAAAACACCACAGGATTTACCAGGATTTCCAGAGAGCAGCAATGAAGATAGCTAAAACCGTCTTCAATTTCATTTTAATGTCATTGTATTTATAAGTTAGAAATTCTACAACAAGAAAAAAACCACAAATTTATGCACAAAGCATTATGGTCAAGAAATCATCTCTCTCTCTCTCTCTCTCTCTCTCTCTCTCTCTCTCTCTCTCTCTGTGTGTGTGTGTGTGTGTGTGTGTGTGTGTGTGTGTGTGTGTGTGAGAGAGAGAGAGAGAGAGAGAGAGAGCATGCATGCATGCATGCATGCATGCATTTGTATTTACAATCAGAAGTTACAATTAATAGACAATAGCCACTCAGAGATTATTTCTATTGACACAACTGTGGTGGAAGGATGATCTGTTCTCTGCATCTAGTCAATGGTTTTACACACCCACCTCTCCCAGCTAGAGGACCATGCGCCAAGCAAAGATATGTCTAGTGCCATCTGCTGGCTGGAGGCCGAGAGTGCAATCCTAATCTTGGACTAGATGACCTTGTAGATCCCTTCCAACTCTGATTCTTTTCACTGACAGATACTGTCCATCAGCAACCAACGCTGCCTCGGACTTTTGGAGGAGGAGAAATGCTTAGGAGTCCCATTTTGCTCTGGGAAGCAAAATAAAAGCATCCTAAATAATTGACAGCTGCTCTCGGACTCTCTCTGTCTCTTCTTTGTAGCTGATTGCCCATCAGACTTCAAGGAAGAACGGCAGATTTCAAATCCATGGTAGGTTGCCTGACTGCTGAATTCTGGAAGCGGCACATTTCTGAGATCTCCTTTGCAAGGGAGTCTTTTTTCAAGCTCCTTGGCTTGCATGTGTCAGAATGAGACTGTGGTGCTCTCAGAAACAGCTCTTCCCACAGGTCTTGTGGTTTCTTTGTTCCGACACATCTCCTGATGATGCTCACCCCATTTTCTGACAAGGCTTCCAAAAGTCCCAGTCCACTCAAAGACACAGACACCGGTCCTGCGGTTTGCATTAATAATCACACCCAATGTTGGGCAATCCCCCCAAAGCAGTTTTTTGGACATGAGTCGGAATTTCACTATTGTGATCCCATCAACAAAATAATTGACATTTATTTCGACAATTATTTTCACACTCTAGCTAACCGAGGACAAGCAGATTGCCCAGATTGCCAATTCCCCGGCCTCTGTAGATTTTCAGTTGTGTTGGGGTTGTGATGCGGCGACAGAAGAGGTGCTCTTGGCTTTGTAGTGGAGGTCATGGAGAACAAGATGAAAGGTCAAGGCTCTGAAGCTCGCATTACCCCGCATCCGAGCACGGCGACCATTATTGTGGGAAGATCTCGGAAGGGTTCGCAGATGCATTCCATTTAAAGTGAAATTAATTGGCAAAGAAGAAAACGAGAAAGTCTAGCAAACATCTACTAGCAAAATGAGCATAAATGGCTTAAAAAAAAAAAAGAACACAAGCATTTCACTAATGGGGAGATACCAGTAATAAAGAAAGATAATATGGATTTTGGAGTAATAAATAAATATGGAATAATAAAGAAAGAAAATATGAATGCTTGAGGCTCCCTTAGATGAAGACAGATCATCTAAATCAGTAGTCAATAGGGGACATTTGACATTCCAAAACATGAGGGAGCTGCGGGGGGGGGGGCTTGTGAAGTGTTTACCCAGGTCTCCCAAATGTTGGGGGGGATGGTGCTACCATAGTGACCAGATATTGCAATCACCAACCAACAATGGCCTACCGGAACCGTTGCAAAACCATTTTGGTTTTTTTGTTCATGAGAAAAATTCAACCAGCGAGAATTTTTTTTGTTTATAACTCTATAAATAGATCAAACCATCCAAAGTTGTTTCTGTTTGCTATCTACTTTGGCACTGCTTGCCTCCAGGGGAAGACTTTGGGAAAATTACACAACGTTCCAATTTGTGAGTCCTGTGCGGTGGTGTTCGCCGGAGCATTATCTCATCAAGATAAACAAACACCTGCAATGCGTTGGCAGCCAGTCCGATAACACATTGCCAAAGATAAGGCGGTGATCAATTGTTGTCAAAACTTGCTTGAAAGGTGATTTCCATTGCTGTGATGTCCCAACATAGCGAACAAGACGAACAAACAAGCTGGCTCTCAAAAGGGGCTGAGATGGAGTTTGCGAAGAGTTTGGAAAACACCGAACCAACTAGGCCACCGTCGAACTTCCAGAAAGTATGTTGTGGGGTTGCTCCAAACTCTATTTTTTCAGGCCTAGATATTAGGGAAACAATATCAGATAAACACTTGTGATGAATGTCCCATTTTTAACTCCTCTCCATTTTGCCTTTTACTTGGGAACTCCATTATTCCCCAAACATGTGCTGAATGTAGATTCTGCTTCCTGTCAGGAAAAGCTACCCTGAACCACTTTTACCCCCCACACACATGCACACATGGTCATGTGCTTAGTGATTGGGCAGCCAAGCTTGTCCATCTAGGCCAAGGGGCGGGATGAAGTGACCGGTTGGGTTCCACTCCTCAGTGTAAGACCTGATTAAGAGCACAATCCTCATCTGGAGTTAGGCCGGCACAGTTAGGCCAGCAAAGTTTGGCTGGCACAAGGGACACCATAATGCGTATTTGGACCACTCTCTGAGTCAGGGAGGATGACTCACGTCTGTGTGCTGCCCTCTCTGACTCCGAGAGTGGTCCAAACATACTTTACGGTGACCCTTGTGCCGGCCAAACTTTGATTTATTTACCTTATATTTACCTCAGAATTTTACCTCAGAAATTTACCTCAGAATGGCAGATACAAGGGAGTGGCGTTTGGAACACTCTTGGAGTCAGGGAGGATGGCGCACGTCTGTGTGCTGGTCTCTGACTCTGAGAATGGTCCAAACATACTTTACTGTGGCCCTCATACCTGCCAAACTTTGCTGGCCTAACTGTGCCGGCCCACCTCCAGGTGAGGATTGTGCTCCAAGTCTCGGCCCCAATCTGATTTTTCGATAGATGCAATAGATTTTTTTTTTCTTCCAGTGGAGAAAATCAGAGATGCCAGCCTTGTTCCCGAGTTCAGCAACAACGTACAAAGGCCCAGCCTGAATAATCACTGCCTTTCTCCACAGCGGGGAGCAAGGCAAGGCCAGGAAAACCAACACAAGGTCTGTTCTCTCCGCAGTTCCAATTAACATTAAGGGAAATTATACAGGCACATCAAGGGGAGAGAATAGATGTGTTTGCCATAATACCCAGAGGATCTAATCAGCAAAAGAAGACAATATCATTGCTTTAACAGCAAGATCAAGGTTACTTGGTATCTGCGGGGCCCCCCCACTTCCTCCCCAAGTGAAAAAAAGCTGCTTTGGTATGCATCGTGTTTCCAGATAAAGATGAAGAATCTATGCATTGACTGTCAAGTCTATTACCGAGATTATCCGGAGGAAAAATCAGAATTATCAAGTCGTCGTCTTTTTTACTTTTCTTTTTTTGGCTTTGCCCTTTCCCTGTCTTTCTTAATCTGGATGTTTCAGCAATCTCAAGTTGCATCCTGAATGCATTCTGGCAGGCCGGGATCAATAAAGCCCCCTCCAGTGCTTAGATTTCCCCATTAGCTTTCTTGTCTTCATTCCCTGTGGTCCGGCTGTCGCGGTTCCTGCCAAAGAGCGTCGGTAACTTCTCCAGGTTTATTTATTTTATTTTATTTATTTAAGAAATTTCTACCCCGCCTTTCCTCTGCCAAGGCAGATGTCCAAGGCGGCTTACAATATTAAAAAGGATAAAAATAAAGTATAACAGTTAACATTAAAAACAGTTAAAAACAGTATTAAACAATAAACAATCAAGATTAAAAAACACAAACAATTTAAAAACAATTAAAAAATAAAATAAGACACAAGCCCCGTGGATCATAATAACCAGCCAGCCAACCTGTCAGCAATTAAAAGCTTTTTGGAATAAAAAGGTCTTCAGCCCCCGCCGAAATGTAAACAGAGAGGGAGCAGTTCTCAATTCGAGGGGAAGGGTGTTCCAGAGTTGGGGGGCCACCACCGAGAAGGCCCTCTTCCTGGCCGCCACTCCTCTTACTTCTCCTGGTGGCGGCACAGTCAGAAGGGCCCCCCCAGATGATCTAAGAGTACGGGTTGGATTATATAGAAGGAGGCGGTCCCTCAAATACCCCGGACCCGAGCCGTAAAGGGCTTTAAAAGTCAAAACTAGCACTTTGAATTGGGCCCGGAACAGAACCGGCAGCCAGTGTAGTCGCCGAAGCAGCGGCTCGACAGAGTCAAACCGACGTGCTCCAGCAACCACCCGAGCCGCCGCGTTCTGTACTAGTTGTAATTTCCGGACCGTCTTCAAAGGCAGCCCCACGTAGAGCGCATTGCAATAATCTAATCTTGATGTCACTAGGGCATGGGTCACTGTGGCCAGGTCTGCACAGCTCAGGTACGGCCGCAGCTGGCGGATCAGCCGAAGCTGAGCAAAGGCTCCCCTGGCCACCGCCGCCACCTGGGACTCCAGGTGTAGCTGTGAATCTAGGAGAACCCCCAAGCTGCGAACCTGCTCCTTCAGAGGAAGTGCGACCCCATTCAGAGCAGGACGATAGTCCAATACCCAATACGAGGTTGCAAAGCCTCGTTCAGGGGTATTTTTGTGCAACTTAATTAGCCAATTTGGATTTCTCATCTGTCCTGGCCCTTTGACAAAGGAGCCCTCTCGGGACCCCCAGGCATGCCGGATGACGCTCTGAAGGCTTCCCTGGAGTCATGAGGATGGAGCCCCCACACCTGTTTCCAGCCCCCAACCCAACTCTGTGTTTCGGTGCCATGTCAAGGAACCAAAAAAACAGCCCTGGAATGTGGTGACTTTCAGGCCAGCGTATACTTGAAATCTAATTACCAAACGAGATGGGATGTACATTGTGTCATTGGTTCGGAGGTGCTTGTTTATGTCAAGGGGATACGTGAGATCAGTGGTTCTCAAACATTTTAGCACCGGGACCCGTGTTCTGCAGAACGACAGTCTGTCGCGACTCACCCAAAGTGATGTCAATAGCCAGGAAGGGATGCCCTGGCCGGAAGTGATATCATCAAGCAAGAACAATTTTAACACCCCCTTCCAACAAAATCATATCAAAACCATTAATTAACCCAATCAATCAATCAATCAATCAATCAATCAATCAACAGGTACTTATATACCGCTTTTCAACACGAAGTTCACAAAGCGGTTTACAGGCAAATAGTAATAATAAAGTTAAATGGCTCCCTGTCCCAAAAGGGCTCACAATCTAAAAAAAATGCAGACCACCAGCAACAGCCACTAGAAAGACTGTGCAGGGGTGAAGAGGGACAGTTACTCTCCCCCTGCTAAATATAAGAGGAACACCACTGGAAAAAGTGCCTCTTGTCCAGTTAGCAGGGGTTCAAGGATTACAGGCCCATGGAATACATGGATCAATTCTCCTGCTTGGAGAAAGTGTCATCCTTCTCCTGAGGTGAAGTCTGAAGCCACTGGGGCCATTAGCAGTAGCCCCAACATTTTGCCCCCTCCCCCATGTTCACAAATCCATGCATGTTCCCCTCCCCAGAAATCACATTCCTTCCAAGTGCGCAAAACCCCACTGAAATGCCCACATTGTTTTGCACACCTCCTGCGCATAGTTCAAAAGCATTGTAGCATGAATGCGAAAAAACTTTTAATTGCATGCATCCTATTCAAGTAATAAGATTATAATGCATTATACATCAAGCATTGCTGTCGACAAATCTACTGGCCATAAAGATATGGTAAAATATAGATTTAGCAGGAATGTTACGATGGGGGTTTCTTTTTGAAAGGGGGGGGGCTGTTAGTTTATCTCCTATGTAGCCTAATTAAGGCAATGCATCATACTCCATTCCAAATTGTTTTATCTTGCCTGGAGTTTGCTTGATTTGTACTATAGCCAGAGTGAATCTTTCTCCCCCCCCCAACTTGTACACCTCCTAATATTCCTCTTGGGAATTTTTCTTGAAGCCAGAAGGATATAATTTTGTTTTGACTGCATGAGTGTACGAGAAAACATTGAATATCGCCAGTTTTCACTCGACATGCTCTGAATGCATAAAGGTAGAAAGAGACAGAGGAGGAGGGAAAAAAATCTAGCTGCAATGCGAATTGGAGAGGAAAAAAGAAACACACCAATTTCTCCCAGTTGATGTTGTCTCCGCAAACAGTTCCGTTAAATTTACAACAAGGGTCATGGTGATTTGCACAGAGATGGAATCTAAATAAGTTGAAAGGTTAATAAAAAAGAAGCAGGTTTCTTAAAAAGAAAACGGACATCATGTATATTCTGTTGCAATATTTTTTAATTAATTGTGGCTGCAATCCTAACCCGGAGTTAGGCCAGCACAGTTAGGCCAGCAAAGTTTGGCTGGCACAAGCCACCATAAAGCACATTTGGACCACTCTCTGAGTCAGCGAGGATGGAGCATGTCTGTGTGCTGGCCTCTCGGACTCCAAGAATGGTCCAAACATGCTTTATGGTGTCCCTTGTGCCGGCCAAACTTTGCTGGCCTAATTGTGCTGGCCTAACTCCAGGTTAAGATTGAGCTCTATGTCTCCTAGAGGGGGGCTCTTTGGAATATTTGAGATAACATATCGGAGAAGCAAGCTATGGCTGTATGATTTGGATTTGCTCCGCATTAATTTGGATGTGCTTAAAAATTAATCTTTTTATGTCACCATTTCCCATCTGTATATATATTTTTTCCTTCCTGCTTTGGAGCTCATGAATGTAGTCAAAACTACAGCTTGATGTGTTTGTCCTCAGCATCAACACAATGTTCCTCTTTTGGGGGTGGGGTGGGGAGCAGGAGACCGGAAGAAAACAGTTGGAGACATCAAAGTTGGGGTTTGATAACCTTTTGGGGGCAATGCGGTCTTTTCAGGACACTGTTTTGAAAGGTTCTCTTTTTTCAAAGACCTTCAAGTGATCCGGATACATGGAACGCAATAACTTCCCTTTCATTTGAGCTCCATAAATGACATGATCTGGCAATGGAGAACATACACAAATGATCTCACTCAACCAAACAGATTGCCTGGGGGATGAGCTGTCTCTGATGTTCTTTGGCAGGCATCTGGTCAATTCTCTTTTCCTGCAGTTAGTGACATCTGCAGGTCTTCCCCAATGCCGAGCCATTTGCCATCAATTTATTTTTGTATTTCTCCCCAAGAGGCGACTCTCCTTCGAATCTAAGTAGCCCCATAAAAAGGTAAAGGTTTCCCCGCGACCAAATAGTCTAGTCGTGACCGACTGTAGGGGGCGGTGCTCATCTCCATTTCTAAGCCGAAGAGCCAGCATTTATCCAAGGACACGTTTCCATGATTATGTGGGCAGCATGACTATATGCCAAGGTGCACGGAACGCCGTTACCTTCCCACCGAAGTGGTACCTATTTATCTACTTGCATTTTGACATGCTTTCGAACTGCTGGGTTGGCAGGAGCTGAGACAAGCAATGGAAGCTCACTCCGTCGCGTAGTCTCGAACTGCCAACCTTCCAGTCAGCAAGCTCAAAAGCTCAGTGGTTTAACCCGCAGCGCCACCACGTCCCTATTAAGTAGCCCCATACGTGGTCCCAAATTAGGGAGTCTGCTTGGGGCTTTACTCTCTATTGTCACCATGGTATTTTACCAGAAGAATCAACTGCTTGGGTGGACTGATGCACATCAGCATAACCATTGGGTGATACTGCCTCTGTGCCTTCATTGGGAATCAAATGATATGAGGAGCCATTGAGGCTTTCATGTAGATCTGCAGACTTTGGCCTGGCTTAATAGTGCTATTTTGACTTTTAAAACCTATTACGGCTTGGGTCCAGGGTATTTGAGGGACAACCTATTTACATACAATCCTACCTCTACTCTCAGGTCATCTGAGAGGGCCCTTCTGATTGACAGATGAATGCCATCCTCCCTGACTCTGAGAGTGGTCCAAACACGCTTTACGGTGGCCCTTGTGCCGGCCAAACTTTGCTGGCCTAACTCCAGGTTTGAATTGCGCCATTAATAACATTTTGAGGGGGCTGCACGCACACACACACAGCATGCACGCGCACACACACACACACACACACACTCTAATGGCCTGCTAATGAGATGATAATGCTATGTGCGCATCCCAGAAATTCCAGTATAATTGGACAATTGATGGCATTGTTTAAAGCCTTTAATTTGCCGCAGTCGTTTAAAAAGAAGAGAGTAACATCCATTGACAGGTTTGGTTTTAAGCAGGCCTGGTGCCAGCATGTCTACAGTGACCCCAGAGGTTAATGGGGAAAAGAAAAGAAAAAGTCCCTACAGTAAAACATTGGGTTTCGAAAAAAACTGATTTTTGCATTTTTCTCCAGTGTATCTTCAGTGTGTTTTAGGGTTGCCAAATGATGAACAAAACAAATGTCCCCTTTAACATCTCAGTCTGTAATGCCAATAAAGGTTTATGTACTACTACTTAACATCTCAGTCATTTGTCTGCAAAGGCAAAGACCAGAAGCTTGTGACTAAATCTGCAATCAGGTAGGACAGATTGAGTTGAAGTTAGTGGGCCACCCTGGTCAATTTCAGTTGTGACCCAGCTTGTTATAACAACGGGAACCTGAAACAATGGAGGACAGAATGCCTATACCTTTAAACCAGTGCTCTCCAAACTTCATCGGTGATTTGTGTGAACCAGGTTGCTGTGCCCCTGGAGGAACTTCAGTGAAACATGATGTGATCGCAGCAGCTATTTGAACCCCGGAAGACTTCATTAATAGGGCTTTTCCATTGTGGTTTGTTCTCACCCCGTTTCTCTGGGTTTTTGTACACTTGTCATTTTAAAAATAGCCCTCCATGATTTCATCAGTTATTCTGGCGCTTGACTCTTTGCGACTGGAGAGGAGCATGTGCTCAGATGAACTGTTCCGCATCTGTCAGTTGCCATCAGGAAACTGACAGCTCACGCACCAAAATAGCCATGGAAAGTATTGGGGAGGCTCTTTGGGTGTGTGTGGGTGGAGCATTTGGTGCCTCTTTGACAATGGTTCTAAAGTGGCTCCGGAATGTTCTTCCCCTTTCAGCGCCATTTGGGAAACTTGCTTCTTCTTCCCAGCAGCAGAATGTTTTTATGCAGTTGCATAACTTTAAAATTGGGTTTTGGAGATGGTATACGGTTTGAATTGATTTCCACAGTTTAATATTGCAAGTTTAATATTAATATGCCACAGCTGAATATTGCTTATGTCCTTACGTGTTCCCATGATGCAGTGGGGTTCTTATGTGGTATCTTAAATGGTGGTATTTTCTAGCACGATAGTTGCCAAAAAATTAAAAAAAATGAAAGCTGGAAAGCTTTGACCTAGAACACAATCCTAACCTGGAGTTAGGCCGGCATAGTTAGGCCAGCAAAGTTTGGCCAGCACAAACTTTGGCCAGCGTATGTTTGGACCACTCTTGCAGAGGCGTTTCTACAGGGAGGGCAAAGCTCTAAGTTTTGCAGGAAGCCTTACCCTGTCATGTAAATCCCTCCTCTCCCTTGCTGCTATAGCCAGTAAGCAACACCAAGATGTTGCTGTTAACCTGTGAGGATTGGCTAAAATGGTGCAGGGAAGGAGTGATTTCCACTGCAAGGTAAGGCTTCTTGCAAGACTTAGAGCTTTGCCCTCCCTGTAGAAACGCCACTGCACTCTTGGAGTCAGAGAGGCCAGCACACAGATGTGACCCACTCACCCCCGACTGCAAGAGTGGTCCAAATGCGCTTTATGTTGGCCCTTGTGCCGGCCAAACTTTGATGGTCTAACTGTACCAGCTTGTTAACTCCAGGTTAGGATTGCACCCTTAGAGAAGTCCTGCTAGTTAATGTCTTTGAGCAGGATGAACTAATAATACGACCATAGAAGGCAATTGCACCTGAGACTCCCAGATGTTTGCCAACCAAACCATGGTGGTTTTTCCACAAATGAAACTCCAAGACTCTGAGAAACAATCTCGCATCTCCAACTGATTAAGAAGTGTCTGGCTGTCTTCCTCCTGTGAACCAAATTAGTTTAGATTCAAGATGGATTTTCGAGGTTTTGCGCAAACTTTCCAAACTGCTCTAAACCCTTTTTCTCATTAAATCTCTCCCCAGACAGCTGTCTGAAATATCTATCAGTCTCATCAGAATATGTAAGCAAATCATTCCGGGTAAACGACAGGAAACATGAATTTGAGGATTTTCTTTTTTCTAAATCAAGCCATGGTTCGCAGATTCATGTCTCTCTCGTTTCAGCAATTCTACAAATAAGGCAGAGCCCAAACAGCAACATTTAACTCTGTCACCTTTTGAGCTAAACGTGATGTCGGGCTTGGGTTGGAATATTTGAATATATATCTCCTGTAATGAACACTTGGAGCAGAATTAACAGAGGTAAACCAGCCGTTATAAAGTGGATTTGTTATTGAAAATCGTGTCCCCCAAATACTCAAAGCTGAACTTTTTTTTTTTTTTTAGCTTTTTCCAACAGCTAAAACCTTTAAAAAACAGATGTGGTTAAAGTTTTAAGATACTGTAGGCTTGAATGTATCGTAAAGAGGATTCTTGTTGTCTTATGTGCTCCCTGAGGCATCTGGTGAGCCACTGTGAGATACAGGAAGCTGGTCTTTGGCCTGATCCAGCAGGGTTCTTTTTAAGGCCTAGATTGTGTTGCAAGTTATTCTATCTCCCTCCCCACAGACAGGATAACAAATTCTGTTTTATTTACCTCAGAATCTTACCTGAGAAAACCAGGTGCAAGGGAGTGGCAACAAGCTCCTTAGCCAGATGTAATGCAATGCCTTCTGAGGTATTATGGGGCAGGTTTCTGAATATCCCCTTTAATGAAAGAATATGCCCGTGTATGTCGGGGGCTCAAGAAACGCTGATCCACCTTTTTTTTCATTGCCCCCTACATGATTACGCTCGTTATAAGTTTTTCTCCTTTTGTAAGTTCAGGGCTCATTTGAAGGATGAAGTGGCATTGTTAAATTTTCTCCTCAGGACTTCAGATCCGATTCTTATCCAACAAATAGCGGAGTTTTTGTTCTCCATAGTTAAAATTAATATGAAACGTCGACAGATAGAAGAGTACTCTTAATTTTAGTCTCATTCTATTTTACTATTTACTCTAGCTCTGGAGAGGTAGCCAACTGTTTGTTGTTGTTTGTATCACAGTTACTTGCTGGTTGCTTTATGTTTTATATGCCAATAAAGGTTTGTGAATTGTGTGTGAGTGGCAACAGAATGCAGGCATCTTGTTGTCTCATGTGCTCCCTGAGGCGTATGGTGGGCCACTGTAAGATACAGGAAGCTGGACTAGGTGGGCCTTGGCCTGATCCAGCAGGGCTGTTCCTATGCTGCTACGGACCTCCAGTCATTTGCACCTGCCTCTGTTTTCCCTTCCCTTTCCCTTGCAAGGGAGAAGAGGCGAAAATATTGCCCAGTCTATCATTCCCTTGGGGAACAGGCAGCAATTATACAAGCATCACACAATGAACATACTGGTGTGAACCAGCCCGTGGGCTGCGTTGCAGAAAAAAAATAAATCCATTGAAAAGAGAGAGAGAAATTAAGCCTATTAATGTGAATGTGTGTGTGTTTCCCTTTATAACAAAAAAATAAACAAATACCCACAGAAACACATGGAATCTGGCTCGAAATCAAAGGAGGTTGTTGTTTTTTTGAGATGCAAAACGATGCCCGCGTTTCACCATTTCCTGGGCTTCAGCGACAACAAAAATTAGCACTAATTTATGAACACGGCGCGGCTGGCCTGCCAATGCGCGCCATAAATTATGCATGGGCGCGTGGCAATGCTAATGAAATGAGGGCTGCATGCGAACATGACGACTGCACATGAGTTGGGCTACGCTGATTTATTTTCTGGTGGAAGAGGCCGCTGGCCAACCTTTGGCTGGTGGTTGTGACCTGGTCTAATGTCAGGGCCTGGTATTTTTTCGCTGGCCTAATTAACTGGCTTCTTCACAGTGAGGGGTTTGTCCTGGGGAAGGTGGAATTTCCCGGGCAAACTCTGGCTTGCAAAGTTCCTACAAACTGAGGGGGCAGAGGTACATTAGTGTTTGTGGGTGGGGGGTGACGGAGGGTTGAGAACAAAAAGCAGGGTGAAATAGTCTCTCCTCTTTGCATTTGGGGAGCCCTACATGAGTTTGTGTAGCCTCCTTTTATCTCAATGGGAAGTCATCACAATGTCTTGTGGCAGTGAGTTCCGCAGCGCAGAAGCGCTCTCGCCTTTGAGTAAGGCTGAGCAGCCTTACTTGGAGGTTGGGAACTGGCTTTCCACCTCTCCCCCTGCTCTGGAACACCGTCCCACTCCACCCAAAATTACCCAGCGGGTGATTAATCTATGGAACTCCTTGCCACAGGAGGTGGTGATGGCATCTGGCCTAGGTGCCTTTAAAAGGAGACTGGACAGACTTCTGGAGGAAAAGTCCATCATGGGCTATAGGCCATGATGGGTTGGGCAATCTCCTTACATTAATAGTAGGCTACTTCAGAATGCCAAGTGCAAGGGAGTGGCAACAGGATGCAGGCATCTTGTTGTCTACTGAACTCCCTTAGGCACCTGGTGGGCCACTGTGAGATACAGGAAGCAGGACTAGATGGGCCTTTGACCTGATCCAGTGGGGCTCTTTTTATGTTCTTATGTTCAAAACTGCCACATCGTTGGCGAGCTGCAGACGTGTCTGATGGTTTTTTGGAATGGATGGGGTAGACTTCTGTAGCTCTCTCTCAACCCTGTGTTACTTTGGGCTCTCCTAAATACAAGATTTCCCTACTTGGGGTTGGGGATGTTTTGTTCTGGTGGTCTACAATGTTATGATGCCGGTGTTGTCCAAGTGCACATGAGTGCACATAAATGGACCTAAGTGCACATGCACAGAGCATCTCGTCCTTCGGCCCCAGTCAGCAGAATGCCTTCCGCCTGCCCTGATGTGGCTGGTGCTATGTCAATAATAAATTACTGGAATGCCGCCGTTGGGCGGATAAGTATACAGCATGCTGGGGCGATCCAACATTGCAAGGCAAATTGTTGACATAGATCTGAGGAACGACTGAGCACAGCTGGCGCTCAGAAGCAGTCTTACATTCCCCTTCCCTTTGGATATAAGCTACAGTACTTTGCGGGCCTGATACATTCCCACTATTTATAGTGATCGGAAAAATCCTCATAATGGGATTTTTAAAGAAAATAATTACCAACCAGCACTTAATAATTGTTAGGTCAGGTTTTAATGCTGTTATTTACAGCAAGTGGATTATAAAGCAAAAAATAGCTCTCTGTTGGCTGATGATGTGCAAAACAAGAGGAATAACTTGTTGATGCAAGGTAAACCGTATTCTTGGAGCCTGGTTGACAAGTGCGAAGGTCGAAGGTGGAAAAAAAGAACCGGATTATAGAATTCATTGGCGTAACTCAGAAGACTCTGTGTGTGTGTGTGTGTGTGTGTGTGTGTGTGTGTGTGTGTGTGTGACCTTTTGAATAATCTCCTATGTCAGTGGTTCTCAAACGTTTTAGACCGGGGTCCACTTTTTAGAATGGCAATCGTATCGGGACCCGCAGAGAGTGATGCCATGACATCTAGAAGTGATGTCATGGCAGGGAGTGACATAATCAAGCAGGAAGTACTGTCATTGTAACATAATACAATGACACTCTTGAAATGCAAATTGGTGTGCCTGGACTTCAGCAATTGTACAAGCAGGAAACATCCCAGACAGAAAGGAGGATGAGGACAAAATAGGATGGAAAAGAACTGAAGTGAAAGCATTTTTAAAAAATAACTGTCACAAAGCCAATTCTGAGTGAGCAGGAAGCCCTGCTTTCACTCTGAATTGCCAGCATCAGGATGGAATATGACCACATCCAAACTGCTACATGGAATTGTGATATCATCACAGTGATTGGTTGCAACCGTAAAGCAAAGTGAGTCAGAGAAACATTGGGGAAGAAGACCTTTTGTGCCAAAAAGCATGCAAAGGTGAACTTTGGTACAGACCAGGGCAGTTTTCTGCAGTGCATTTATGCACTCTGATGCACACTTAGGGGAGTTCTGTAGGAGAGCGAGCTTGCAGACCTTTGAACAGCTTTCCATTCCTAGCAGGAAGTTTGCAGCGATGCTACAAAATACTGATTACTCATGTCAGCAAACAAGCCTTCTATACTGTGAAGATTGGAGGAGCTTTGCAAAAGAACAATGGATTCTAATCATCCCTCATCACACACCTATCCCCGATTTTAATTAGCACATCAGCTCTATCAGCACTATTCATTCTGAAGCACAGTTGCTAAGATACCCATCCAAATGTGCTGGGATAAGTCACTCTAGAAGGGCCCTGTCACTTAAAGTAATCCCAGCCTTTCCTTCCAGTGATTAGATGGTGTTTACAGGAGCCACATTCCATCGAAAGGCAAAAGCAGGAGTCTGAAATCAACATGGAGAGGATAAAGGAACATTAAAAAAAAAAGGTTTCTCTAGGTTGCATTTTTTCCTCTCCTCTCAAAATTTAGCAACAGCCTGATTAGAATGATTTGTTTTTGAAGTGTCGACAAAGCCCAGTTAAGGATGAACGTTATCCCTGGGTCCCCAATGCAAGGGTTTCTCTGAACAGGCCCAGCCCAAGCAGAGAAGCAAAATTAGGCAAACTGCCTGAGCTTTGAAAATTGCCAGTGAGACACTGGGCGCAATCCTAACCTGGGGTTAGGCCGGCACAGTTAGGCCAGCAACGTTTGGCTGGCACAAGGGCCATCGTAAAGCATGTTTGGACCACTCTCGGAGTCAGGGAGGGTGGCGCACGTCTGTGTCCATTGTGCCAGCCAAACTTTGTTGGTCTAACTGTGCCAGCCTAACTTCAGTTTAGGATTCAGCTCTTAAGCTTAATCTTGGACCTCAGGAACTTTGGGGTCCTGGAGAGTCATTTGATAACTGATCACAATCTTCAGCCTGATTCAGAAGACAAAAAATAAATAAATACAGAAAGCATTTGGGGTTCCTCAAAGAGTTAAAGCACAGAGCTCCAATTTAAAACTCCAGCCTGCAACCTCCTCCAGCAAGACTGTACATTAAAGGATGATCAAGTGATTTGGATTCAATTAAAAATATTTTTTTTTTACTCCCAGCTTCTGCAGCTGGATCAATTTCTCTTTGAAGAGAGCAATCATTGTGCATGTCAATAAAAGAAGTTTTGTAAAATTAGGAGTATCGGCAGATGGGCCAATATTTAAATAAAGGCATCCAATAGGCCCGCGGTGGATTGTCACTTCATATTGCTTCTGTGTTGGTTGACACACAGAGCGAGACACATTTTAACCCTCTTGGGGGATCAAAAAATTACACAAAATGATGACTATGACAAAGGAAGCATTGTCAGGGAGTAGCAAGCGTTTCTGAGCTTGAACTTGCAGGATGTCAACAGTCTTCAGAAGGAAATCAATGTAAAAAAAAAATCACATTGTGTGCAAGATCTTGCACAAAGCCCATGTGCTGAGATGCAACTTTCTGGCCACCAACAACCCCATCAGCAGCACACCTGCCATTGAACAGGGTGCATGTCCAATCTGGAGTGTTGGCGTGTTTTGCTGATTGTCAGTCGCGGGGAGAGATATCCTGGCTGCCTCCAGAGTTAAGAGGTCGGAGCTGCTAATGGCATGCCTGAAACCGAAGCCTATTTTACCCGCTAAACAGTGACACACTATATTACCAGCTGGCGGTCTAGCGATAGAGTCTGAAGCAGTCCATTATTGTGAGCACAGCTCCTTGGGGAATGGTTTGATCTCAAATGGAGTTAAAGAAGTCAAACTATGTGGTCCATTACTTAGGAGACAGCCCTTCGGGGAACGGTTGGCTCTCCGAAATGAAATTTAAAACCAGGGCAAAGGAGTCCCTACATGGAAACCAGCAGTTCCTCCGAAAATCTCTCTCTCTCTCTCTCTCTCTCTCTCTCTCTCTCTCTCTCTCTCTCTCTCT
>JAJKFI010000023.1:9096124-9114942 GCA_029204185.1 Lerista edwardsae | reverse complement strand
TCAATCAATCAATCAATCAATCAATCAATCAATCAATCAATCAATCAATCAAATAGTATTTATATACCGCCTTTCAACACAAAGTTCACAAAGCGGTTTACAGGCAAATAATAACATTAAAGTTAAATGGCTCCCTGTCCCAAAAGGGCTCACAATCTAAAAAAAAAAAAAAGGCAGACCACCAGCAACAGCCACTAGAAAAGACACTGTGCTGGGGTGAAGAGGGACAATTGCTCTCCCCCTGCTAAATATAAGAGGAGCACCACTTGAAAAAGTGCCTCTTGCCCAGTTAGCAGGGGTTACCCAGGGGTTGCCCAGTTAGCATCACACCAATACCTGTCCTTCCAGAGATCTCCCACCCACTCCAGCATGCCACCGATACAAGCAGCCTTTCAGAAGGAAAGAACGGCAGATGCCCATGACAAGGGCTGAACCCCTTGACAAGAGGAAAAGTCAGACGCTGAACCAGATGACAGAGCCAGCGGCAACTCCAGAGAGCTGCCAAGAGATGTCTGCGGACTCTGCCAAGGAGACAGCTGCCGATGCCAAACGCGCATAGATTGGCAGCGCACATCTCGACATCGTGTGCGAGGCTGTCAGCAAGGCACGTGCGCCGCACCGTTTTGGACAACCAGGGCTCATCTGATGGAGGCTGGACCCTCTTATATTTAGACTTTGCGTGTTCTCAGTTTCCTCTCGCTGTTAGCGATTATGCCACATTCCAATGGGGAAAGAAAGAAAAAATGGGGTCCATCAGCTTTCCAACTGAAAATAGCACTGCAGGCATCTGATGATAGGGACTGTAATACACAAAAGCTTATGTCCAATTAACGGCCTCCTCTTCAGTACAAAAGCATATAGTAGACAAGCACAAAATGCACTCAGGTTTGTGGCGAATGTGCCCTAGAGCATGTTTGTGCTGACTTTGGAATCAGGGAGGCAGGCTCAGAGGTCCCCTAGAGGCTGAATCTGGACCCAGCGCCAGCAAGATTTATTTATTTGAAGAACTTATATGCCCAAGCACACACAAGCAAATGCCCAAGGAGGCTTACGTGGGCAGAGTTAGTCTAAACCACAATTTTTCAATGAGGTTTTTACAACTATACAGTATGCTGTGATTCACGGAGTCCTCAGTACCAGATGTAGCCTTCACAGTGTGGTTCTCTCCTCTGGCTGCAATGTAGGCAATCGTAATTCCAGCCTTGACAGGTCCCCAAGGGTGTACTCCATTCTTTCTCCACCTGGCCTTCTCACACATTCCCATACTGGCTAATCAGCTCCACAGCGCCACCGTCCTGCCACAACATGTACTGCAGCTTGTTGCAGCCTGGCATTCCATCTCCCATCCAAAAAACAAGACCACAGATTATCCTGCTTAGCTTCAGGGGGGAGCAGACCAGGAGGGTGGATTGAACCTGGGAGTGGGTGGGATCAGCTGCAGCAGCACAGGCCAAACCATCCCCACTCTTGGCCAGATCAGCCTTACTCAGGCTGGTTAGATTTGCACCTGCTAATTTGCAGGTGCAGATCTGAGTAGCCCTGTAGCACCGATGTTGAACATGGGGTAAGGAAGGAAATAGCCCCTTATATAAGAACATAAGAACAGCCCTGCTGGATCAGGCCAAAGGCCCATCTAGTCCAGCTTCCTGTATCTCACAGCGGCCCACCAGCTGCCCCAGGGAGGCATGAGACAACAAGATGCTTGCATCCCGTTGCCACTCCCTTGCACCCGGTACTCTGAAGTAGCCCACCACCAATGTAAGGAGGTTGCACAATCCATCATTGCCTATAGCCCACGATGGACCTTTCCTCCAGAAATCCATCCAATCCCCTCTTAAAAGCATCAAGACCAGATGCCATCACCACCTCCTGTGGCAAAGAGTTCACCTTACTGTGATTTGTCCTCCTGCCCTATCTACCTTGTGCTGGGTATAACCCAGACCACTGGGCCTGCCTGCTCCAGTGCAGGTTAGGACTGAGCCAGTGATGTCATGCAGGGGGTACGCGGGGGTATGCGAGTACCGGTTTCTAGGATTACAGCTGGCCCCGCCCATTTGCCCGCCCACTTGACTCCGCCCTCTGCATCGTTTGAATTTCCTGCATGTTTGAGTTGCCTGCATGTTCTCAGAGCCAGCCAGGCAGGCAGGCAGCGAGCGGAGCCTTTCCTTTCCTTGCCACTGAAAAATGAGTTGCTCTGGGGTTTTAACATGATGCCAGGCCTCCTTCACATGTTCTGGGGGTGCTGTGGAATACTGTTGCAACTGTTGGGTCAGTTTAAAATCATCTGAGGCCTCAAAAAGGGCTTTTTTATGTCACTTCCTGCCACGACATCACTTCTGGCTTATGACGTCACTTCTGGTGGGCGGGTCCCGACACGTGCCAATCAAAAGTGAGTACCTGTTCTTAAATCATTTAGATGACACCACTGGATTGAGCCCTTAGTTGGCTGCAGTGAAAGAACACACACAGCTCCCCAAGGTTGTCGCAGGATTGCTGTGCATGTGTCAATAAACAAGGTAAGCCTTAGAAAGCAGTGACAGTAATGCTAACGTTTGCCCCAGAAATCTGGCAAGTTGGTTTGGAGAAGATGCTGGATCTGGGGTTCAGGCAGTGGTGGGATTCCGGGGGTTTGCCCAGGTTCTATAGAACCGGTTGTTAAATGGCTGCCCCCCCCCACTCGCTTACCTCGGCTGGCTTCGTCATTGTTGTTTTGGCTCCGGCTATGACATCATAGAACCGGTTGTTAATTTATTCGAATCCCACCACTGGGTTCAGGTCCTGCTGCAAGCAGAAGGCGAGAGTCCAACCTCCAGGTTGCTATTTTGGAGTTGCCGTTGCGGCTATTTTTGTAGGTTGGGAAAAGCATCCCAGCCGATTGGTCGAGCATTTCAGCTCTATTCCCTGCGGACTCGTCACTCCTCCCGTTTCACAGTGACCTTTGAATACTCCGTAGTCAGTCTGCGGTTGTTTCTATCAGAGATTGCTAACTGGAGGCCTGTGTTTCATCTATGGCTCCCCAAGGGTTTTTTTTTTTTATCTGCCCCTTAACAATCATAACAAACTTGAATCAACTTACCATGGTTTAAAAAAAAAATAAAGAAGTCATGCAGAGCGATGGAGGAAAGAAATGATTCTGAGTGGTAAGAAATCAGGATTTTCCACACTCTGATTCCACCCCACCCGTCTAGGGGCTGCAATGGCAGAGCAGGTGATTGTGGGACCGAGAATAAAACAGCCAATATTGGATTGCCATTGGACAGGGCGATCCAGAGGCCACATCCAGAGTATTGCAAACTCTGGTTCTCGTCACCCCATCTCAAAAAGGACACAGTGGAATTAGGAAAAGTACAGAAGAGAGCAACCAAAATGATTACTGGGCTGGGGAGCGTCTCTTATGAGGAAAGGTTACAGCATTTGGGGCTCTTCAGTCTAGAAAGAAGGCGTACAAAATTATGTAGGGGGTGGCTAGACTAGATAGAGGGAATCTCTTTTCCCTCTTGCACAATACCAGACCCAGGGGACATCCTCTAAAGCTGAGTATGAGGAGAGTTAGAACAAACAAAAGAAAACATTTCTTTCCCCAGCATGTAATTAGTCGGTGGAACTCTTTGCCACGGGATGTAGTGTGGCCTTGATGCCTTTAAAAGGGAATTGGACAGATTTATGGAGGAAAACTCCACTACCTGTTACAAGCTACAATGGGCATGTCCAGACTGAGATTAGCTGGTCGCTCATCATGACTGCTGGGTAGGAATTTTTTTTCTGTCATCCAAATTGGCCATGGATGGCAGTTTTTTTTTGTCTATCCCAGCCTGGGGAGGGAGGAACGGGTGTTCAGTAAGTTTCATGATTTAGACTCTCGATGCTCCCATTCCTGGGGGTAACATATGCCATCTGTAGTCAATGTTTGTCTATATTTCCAGCAGAATTATTTTCTTCTGAATCAAAGCTGCAATGTGGGGCAGGAATCATGGCGAATCTCTCATGATGCAGGCCACTTATCTGTCATGCATGCAAAATTCTAGCATTACACTATATCTCTCAGACTTCAAACTGTTATTGGCCACCATTTACATATCTCCGCCTCTTTTTCCCCCATCGTTCCAGAAGCTTCCTGTTCACGGGGTTTTCTTCCTTAAATTCCAACCCACACATACCCACCATCCCAAAAGAAGTTATTTGAACCAAGAGAGTCCTTATGAAACCGAAGTGTTTGAGGTGTTAGCAAAGTGTTTTAAAATTGATAAGTGCTACAACACTCTATTATTCATTTGGAAGGGGGGAAAAAAAGACTCTCACAATTCATCTTATTTATTTCATCCAATTTGCATACGTTCTGTTTTTATACTGCGGCATGCGATGCAATTGAACGGATTTGATATTTACGAAAGCTAATCGTTGCTTTTCTCTCCGCAATGGGGCTTAATAGGATGTGACCTTCATTACTTCGGCTACAAGGTAATCACGGTGTTGTTAGCAGGTGGGAAGTCAAGTATGTATATTACAATTTGGGCTTGTTAGGAAGTATATTCTGTCTAATTTGAGTTATATGTGCTGGGGATCAGACGGCAGTATTGACTCCTAGCCAGCATTGCCACCACAAGGAAGCAAGAGCCTTGGGTTCATCGTCATTCTCCTCCTCCTCCTCAGAAGACTGCTTGCGTATAGCTTTTCAATAAGACATAGTTTGCAAAGCAGTTTAAATAGCCAAATAGGTCAACCATTGGTCCCATGCTTCAAATGGTACAAAGAGGTGGAAAAAATATGCAGGCCACTGATTTGCAGGCCCAATATTCACTGATTTGGTATCCACGGTTTCAGTTATCCACAGCTACCATGGATACTCGGATGCCGATTAAAAAGATAGGGGAACCTTGAAGAAATCTCTTTCTTTTCAACCAACAGACATTCCAGCTGGTGAGAGCAATGTAGAGGCATCTCCTCCGTATGGTTCTTGCCATCAGGAATGGCTCTGATGGCAAGGGGAAGCCTACATGATGCATTGAGGCACCTTGCAAACATAGCACCCCACCCCCTCTCAAGAATCTACTGGTTCCACCACCAAAGTAGACCATCTCCAAGCTATGTGCCTCATCTCCAAGTTATGTGCTTGTCCAACGTCTTCTTAATTTGTTGATGGAGACCATCCACACGAGCATATTTAAACAGACGATTGGCTGCACTCACTCAATATTGTCTCCTCTAAGTGGTCTTTATCACTTTATCACTCCAAGCTTTCCCAGGTTCTGCAGCTACCGAAGTGCCTTCCCATGCGTTCTACCACCAAACATGTTCTACCATCACGTTTTGGGATCCCACATCAACTCCCTTCTCTTTCTTCTCCGTAGAATGTTCTTCTGGCAATGCTTGTTGAACCAAGTTTGGAAAGTAATGTTCAAGAACCAATTTGACGACGTGAGTTGTGCCTGCACAAGCAGCAGAGCCGGCTGTCTTCAACTGTCAACGTGGTTCTTTTTATTGCAGAGCTTCCAACCCAATGGCATAGAGGAGCGGTGAGATCAGCTGTGCGACAGATTGTGAGAGGTTTGCCTCCATATGGTGCTCCAAACAGCCCTCTGAATGCGATGAAAGTTTCCCCTGACTTTCAGCGACACCATGCAGTTGCGTGAATCTGGTTTTGCTCAGGCTCCTGAAAGCGAGAGGTCTGCAGGGTGTATGCTGTATGCTAACACAAATCCTTTTCCCAGAAAATTATTGACCAGGGGCTCTCAAGTGGACCCACTTACTAGAATGACAGTCTGTCCGGGACCCACCAGAAGTGATATCACAGCCAAAAGTGCCATCATTGTGACACCAGAGCCTGCTGCTTTCCTGAGAATGCAGCAATAAGTTGAGTTATTTCTCAGCTATTTCCCAATAGCAAAGTGAATCAGAAACCCCTGCTAACTGGGCAAGAGGCACTTTTTCAAGTGGTGTCCTCTTATATTTAGCAGGGGGAGAGCAATTGTCCCTCTTCACCCCAGCACAGTGTCTTTCTCGTGGCTGTTGCTGGTGGTGTTCTCCATTCTTTTAGACTGTGAGCCCTTTTGGGACAGGGAGCCATTTAACTTTAATGTTATTATTTGCCTGTAAACCGCTTTGTGAACTTTGTGTTGAAAAGCGGTATTAGTATATAAATACTAGTGATTGATTGATTGAAAGGGAACAAAATCCTAATTACCACCTTGACACAAGCAAAATAACCACACACCCTCCCTGTTTCCAGTGTCCCATCTTCCCATATTATCAAAGATGGCAGTCCTAGGTGTTACGCGACCCGCCTGAAATTGGCTCACGACCCACAGTTTGAGAAACAGGATTGCATGCTATGAGATATAGGAAGCTGGGCTTAAATGGGCCTTTGACCTGACCCTGCAGGGCTCGGCTTGTTTTCGTATGCAACAGATGGGGCTTTTGCTGATCTCTTTAGCTCTAATGAAAAAGGGAGCAAGCATGTGGCATTTGCAGCTCATTCAGTCTCTAGAGTTAGGGCACAATCCTAACCAGCACAGTTAGGCCGGCACAAGGGATATCGTACAGTATGTTTGGACCACTTTCGGAGTCAAAGACGTGTCGTGTGCCCTCCTCCCTGACTCCGAGAGTGGTCCCAATGTGCTTTATGGTGGCCCTTGTGCCAGTCAAACTGTGCCGGCCTAATTCCAGGTTAGGACTGCCCCCTTAGTCAAATATCTTCACACTGGTGAACTAAGAGCAGCAGGACTTACAAGCAGCTTCAATCTTCCTATCTGCCTGGCATATTTTTATTCATTTTTTCTCTTCATTCCAGGTTTACACTCCAGTGACACCTATCAAATGGAACTATTGATTCATCTTCTTCTTTTTCCTTTTCTAGGGTTTTTTTTTTTCAAAAAAAAAGGGGGGAAATCTAATTATTTTTGTTAGTTACAAATCCAATTTGTGTATTAATCTCTCAAATATGTCAAATGGATTTTTAATTGGGAATTAATTGCTTTCTGCCTTCCACCACCCTTGCTGATTTTATAAGCTCACTATCAAAATCCTTTGGTGATTTTTCACCTGATAGAGAAATAACATATCTAATTAATCAAGTTGTGTATTAACAAATCTCCTATTTAGAAGTACAATAATTAGATTGGGAAAATGCTAGGAAAACAAGAAAATTATTCCCTAAGGTGGTAGGACTGCAAGTTTGACTTGAAAGAAAGCTCTGCGTTTTGTAAAGCTGATTAATTGGTTTTAAGGAGGTCTCTAAAGCTTTTGGTGCATTTTAAAGTATGCAATCAGTTTGCAAAAAGCATTTTCTGAGCCACAAAGATACTTGCGACCAACTTTCAAAATATTATCTGTGACAAAACACAACATTTGCTTTGCTTTATGGAAAAACCTGTTTTCGCTTTTGGAGACACAGTGTGATAAATTCTGGCAAGCTCAGTGATTTTCTGTCTTCTACTCACTTGGCAGAGGCTGGAATGCTAAATAAAAGTTTTGCCTCGTTTATTATTATTATTTTTTTGAAATGCCCCATCTCAACTTCAGCGAAGATTGGAAAAGATATTGTTTCAAGTGAAGGGAAAACAAAAATGAAACGAGCATTTTTGACTCACTGCTCAGCAGTGTGATCACGTACTGCTGGGCTGTGTTTTGAATACAGGACCTGACTGTTATGTGCTTTGCAATTGTGTGTTCAAAATTGTTATTTGATATTTTGCTTAGGGCGCAATCTCTAAAGTATGTTTGGACCACTCTCGAAGTCAGAGAAGCCAGCACACAGACCTACGCCATCCTCCCTGACTCCGAGAGTGGTCCAAGCACACTTTATGGTGGCCTTTATGCCATCCAAACTTCGCTGGTCTAACTGTGCCGGCCTGTGGAACTCCTTGCTGCAAGATGTGGAGACGGCATCTGGTCTAGAGGGCCAGAATCTGGTCACATAGGCCAGAGCAGCTTGATCTACAACGGCTCTTCTTAAGGCCCAGACTGAGCTGCAAGTTCAGTTATTATAGCTCCCTCCCCACAGACAGGATATCAAATTATCTTTTATTTACCTCAGAATTACCTCAGAAGTTTACCTCAGGAATTTACCTCAGAATGCCAGAGACAAGGGAGTGGCAACAGGATACAGGCACCTTGTTGTCTCATGTGCTCCCTGAGGCACCTAGTGGGCCACTGTGAGATGCAGGAAGCTGGACTAGATGGGCCCTTGGCCTGATCCAGCAGGGTTCTTCTTAAGTTCTTAAGGCCCAGATTGGGTTGCAAGTTATTATAGCTCCCTCCCCACAGACAGGATAACAAATTCTGTTTTATTTACCTCAAAATTACCTCAGAACTTTACGTCAGAATGCCAGATACAAGGGAGTAGCAACAGGATGCAGGCATCTTGTTGTCTCGTGGGCTCCCTGAGGCATCTGGTGGGCCACTGTGAGATGCAGGAAGCTGGACTAGATGGGCCCTTGGCCTGATCCAGTGTGGCTGTTCCTATGTTCCTACCTGGAAAAAAATCAAGAGGTATGCATGCATTTGTGAATACGCCCTAAGTTCTGCTCCCAAATCAAGCCTTAGCCTTCCATTCATCCTCAGTGTTCTTCCTTCCATTTTTCAGCCGTCCCCTGTCCAGTTGCATTTTTTCTGCGTAAATGATACCAATTCCGGAAAACATGCCCGAGTGAGGTATACAGCCATATCACAGTTGGACCATCTGTGTGCTTTATCGTGCCGCAATGGTCTCAAGCAATTCCTGCCTTTCCGGCTAATACCGAAATGGAAATCGCCGCTGTTTATCAGATTGCAAGCGCTGAAGAACACGGCTTATTTTACACATATGCTTACAGGCAGATTAAGATATACAAGGTGGGGAGCACACTGTGGAGCAGAAACCCGCTCTGGTAAGAGATCTAATCATTCTGCACTACAAAGGCTCCAAATTTCATCTGTTAACCTCTATGCGCTTCCTAATTACCATCCGTCAACCTGGCATTTTAAAGCATTCCCCTGTGTTGCTACTGCCTTCTTCAATGGAGGCCTGTTGTAGTTACAGAAGTTTTCCATATTGCTTCTTATTTTTTATTTTTTTATTTTTTTGAGCTCAGCTCTTTTCGTTGCCAGTACTTCACAACCTGGAATGGCTTCAGCAGGATGCAACTGAGGGCACAATCCTAAACTGCGCTGGAACACGCAGGCCGATAGGCCTGAACTGTATCCAGCACAGCTTGGGAGCAGGCTGGAGCCTCCACGGGCATGTTTGCACCTTACCCTGGGGTAGGGAAAAGCTGCCCCAATGGGCTTCTTGGATCCATACCTGCTATTTCTCAGAAACAGAGCTGAGCATGCCACATGAGCCTTAGGCCAGCTAAGTTTGGCCAGTACAAGGACCACTGTAAAACGTATCTGGACCACTCTTGGAGTCAGGGAGGATGGCGTGCGTCTGTGTGCTGGCCTCTCTGACTCAGAGAGTGGTCCAAACATCCTTTACAGTGTTCCTTCTGCTGGCCAGACTTTGCTTTATTTACCTCATATTTACCTCAGAAATTTACCTCAGAAATTTACCTCAGAATGCCAGATACAAGGGAGTGGCGTTTGGGCCACTCTCTGAATCAGGGAAGATGGCGCACACCTGTGTGCTGGCCTCTCTGACTCCGAGAGTGGTCCAAACATCCTTTACGGTGGCCCTTGTGCCGGCCAAACTTAGCTGGCCTAACTGTGCCGGCCTAACTCTAGGTTAGGATTG
The DNA here is from genome assembly GCA_029204185.1 of Lerista edwardsae. Lineage (NCBI taxonomy): Eukaryota > Metazoa > Chordata > Lepidosauria > Squamata > Scincidae > Lerista > Lerista edwardsae. The sequence continues at coordinate 9,105,236 of JAJKFI010000023.1, read as the reverse complement.
CACTCTTAATTGGTCTAAAACTAACCATTCAAAGTGGACCCTCATTCTCAGAAAATGGAGTTTTGTCCTTTTGTTACGTTGCCTTTTCTCTCATTAGCTCAGCAATCTTTGGCTCTCTCCACAACGTTGTCAGCTCTCTCCACAACGTTGTCACTGCGCACCCAGAAATGCTAATCCAGCACTAATATAGACATCTCTTGCACATATGGCCTACGCGAGATCGATTTAGACAAGCATTCATCATGAACTAATTAAAACTCTCTTTTCTGCTTAATTATTGGTCTCCAATGATATTAGATGGAGACAATGTATATCTCAAAAAGTTGACAGGCGTGTATGCGCTGGCAACAGTGATAGCTGTCATACACTTGGTGATTTCAATTTTCTTTCAGAATTATGCTGGAGGAAGCACTTCTGCCGTGCCTTGAGAAAAAAAATTAAATAAGAGCGAGCGAGCCGAGAACAGCTGCTGATATTGATTCTATGAATCCGAAAACGTTATGAAACGGTCGACGGATACATTTGACACAAGCATATTTCTGGAAGATTTTCCAACTTAAGCAAACATCTGTTAATATTGACTTTTGAAGTGGGGTGGGGAATTACTTGGGAATGTTCGGAAGAGCTACAATCAGTGATTGATTGAAAAATCTGTTCTCGTGCTGTAGAACTGAGAATATCAAATGGTGAACAGAAGGTTAGGGGGGTTGATTTCTGCTCAGTGCATGCAGTACATAGAAATTGTCTTTTACTCCAAATATACAGTTGAGATGCACAAAGGCGAAGGGTGCAATCCTAACCTGGAGTTAGGCGGGCACAGTTAGGCCAGCAAAGTTTGGCCAGCACAAAGGCCACCGTAAAATGCGTTCAGATCACTCTCCGAGTCCAGGAGGATTGCACATGTCTGTGTGCTGGCCCCTCTGACTCCAAGAGTGGTCCAAATACATTTTGTGGCAGCCCTTGTGCCAGCCAAACTTTGCTGGCTTAACAATGCCGGCCTAACTTCAGGTTAGGATTGTGCCTTAAACCTACCATCTCCCAATTTCATTGAAAAATGCTTTCTTCTTCTCTTTCATAAGCAGACTTTTAATTTTATTTTTTTCATAAAAACGATACTTGCTTTGAATGATAAATGCATTCCGAAATCATTGTCTTCCTGCTTAACTACATAAATATAGATGGTTTTTAAAAACAAACAAACCAACGTATTTTAGCCCTGTAGAGAATTTGATCACAGTCCAATTGAGAAAGGGAAGATTAATCCAGTTTAGTGGGCGTAAAACTATTTCATTGCATTTAATTACATCTGTCTTAAACATTTATGGAACGTTACAAAGTTGTCAAAAATGTAAGACATCAAACTGCTGTGTGTACTTTATATTAAAGGGCTTCCTTTTGGCTCAAGAACAGTGAAAAGTTATTCTTTTTTGCAGCACTTCTGAGGATATAGCTTAAAAAAGCAACACTGCTTCCATTGTCAACACTTTTATTCTGTTTGAATTTAAACAGATTTTTTTTTAAAAAAAATCATGTTGAAAAGTCAATTGAAATTTTCACAGGGGTCACAGCATTTTGTGTCAAAGGAGCCTGGCAAATGATTGATCATTCGGGGGGAAAGACTATGTATATCTAGGAGGTAGGCATTCACTTTGAGAAGAAAAAATCTTTGATATAATATAGAAACAGGAACCAGATTGTCATGGTACATGCATTCCCAGTTGGGTTTCTAAGCCTGTCTTATTTTCTGAGTCAACCTGTAGATTGGTGGTTCTCAAACATTTTAGCACCAAGACCCACTTTTTAGAATGATCTGTCCGAGACTTATTAGAAGGGATGTTATGGCCGGAAGTACCGTCATTGTGACACCAAAGCCTGCTGCTTTCCTGAGAATCCAGCAAGATGTTGGCTGATTTCTGAGCCATTTTCCAACAGCAAATGAATGAGAAGGGAGAAAAAAATCCTATTTACAACCTTGACACAAGCAAAATTCCAGTGTCCCATCTTCCCATATTTTAAAAGATGGCTGCCTTAGGTGTTACGCAACCCACCTGAAATTGGCTTATGACCCACATAATGGGTCCTGACCTACAATTTGAGAAACACTGTTGGAGATCATTATACATCCACAAATCACCTTCGTCCGTTTTTTTGGCCAGTTGTTGGACTGTTTTCCCCACAACCAAACAACACACATTTGGGCCAATGTGTAAAATTGCTGCAACAGGGAGCGATGAAAAATAACTGGGATCATTGTTAGCTTTTAAAAAAATCTAGAAGCATCAAAGATCTCTTGTTTATTCGCAAGATGGATTCAAAGTTGGAAATCGTCCAGCTGATTCTCCTGCCTATGAATTCCAGTTGGGTTGGCAAGAGCATTCAGGCCCACACAATTACAAGCAGGCCTGGCTTTTGTAGATAAAGCTCTTTCCCTAGATTGTGAACCGGCCACCAGGAAGCAGAGCAGAGGTGAAAAGCTGGCTGGTTGATTAATATTCAAATCATTCATTATAAAGGGGGGGGGAAGATGAAGACTTCATAAACAAGATGAGTCGGCAGAGGACAAAGTGGACTTGTCAATTCAACATGAAAGTATGTATGAATAAGGAAAAAAATCAATCAGAGGTTTTGGCAAGTCCAGTTATTTGAACATTTTTTATTTTTATTTTTTAAAAAAGCTGAATTATCACCCCAGTCCTAATCAAAAGAGATTTTTTTCAGACCAAATGGCCAGGAGAAAATGCATTATGCATTAGGTAATTATAATTAATACTATATATAGCAACGTCAGTGTGCAACTTTCTTTACAAACCCTTTTCATCCTCCTGCAAATCTTCCAAGAGAGATCATGTTTTGCATGCTTTCAAAGGAGGAAGTTGAGGAAGAGAGATTGTACGTTGCTCAAGCCAGCCAAATCAGAGATTGAGGGCGCAATCCTGGAGTTAGACTGGCACAGTTAGGCCAGCAAAATTTGGCCAGCACAAGGGCCACCATAAAGCACGTTTGGACCACTCTCGGAGTCAGGGAGGATGGCGCACGTCTGTGTGCTGGCTTCTCTGATTCCGAGAGTGGTCCAAACATACTTTACGGGGTCCCTTGTGCTGGCCAGACTTTGCTTCATTTATCTCATATTTACCTCAGAATTTTACCTCAGAAATTTACCTCAGAATGCCAGATACAAGGGAATGGCGTTTGGACCACTTTCAGAGTCAGGGAGGATGGCACACACCTGTGTGCTGGCTTCTCTGAGTGGTCCAAACATCCTTTACAGTGTCCCTTGTGCCGGCCAAACTGCTGGCCTAACTGTGCAGGCCTCACTTACTTACGGTATCCTGTGTGCCAGGGTATCAAGTTCATATTAATAGCATGACATCCACATGCGATGTGAAAACAATGGGAAGAATAAGCAGTCAGATAACAAACACAAACACAGAGTGCAACCTTAACCTGGAGTTAGGCTGGCACAGTTAGGCCAGCAAAGTTTGGCCAACACAAGGGCCACCGGAAAGCACATTTGGACCGCTCTCGGAGTCAGGGAGGATGGTGCATGTCTATGTGCTGGCCTCTCTGACTTCGAGAGCGGTCCAAACATACTTTACAGTGTTCCTTGTGCTGGCCAGACTTTGCTTTATTTACCTCAGAATTTTACCTCAGAAAGTTACCTCAGAATGCCAGATACAAGGGAGTGGTGTTTGAACCACTCTCGGAGTCAGGGAGGACGGTGCATATCTGTGTGCTGGCCTCTGACTCAGGGAGTGGTCCAAATATAAGGTGTGCCTTGTGCCAGCCAAACCTTGCTGGCCTAACTGTGCAGGCCTCACTCCAGGTTAGAATTGTGCTCTCAGCGAGGAAATAGATAAGCGCTTGAAGTCACGGAAGCCAAAATGTTAAGTACATGTCAGAGAGGCTTCATTGAAAATTATCTGGAGTGTAAATAACCCCTACTCCCCAGTCGCATCTCCTATCAATAGGGCCACTCTCTCGTTTCTCATTAAAGCCCTTCTATTAACTCTCTTGAAATCTACCTCTACGGAAAATAGACAATATATTTTGCAGTTATGCTAAGCAGTCTGGCAGGGACGAACGGGTGGGAAGAAGAGGCATCAATATTTAAAATAAAGTTGGATTCAACAAAAATCATGGCTTGGCCTTTGGGGATTGCTGGCTTAAAAGTGTTTGGGGAGCAACGCAATAATTGCTCCGACATGACAGGCTCTGGTGTGTGTGCGGTCCCCGTCTCCGTCGTCAGCTCTTGCCTTTTCCCGTTCGTTGTTTATTTCTCCAGGCTGCCTGCCGCAGGCTGCCTTTGAAGACAAACCAGTAAATCTTGGCGCTTTAATTGCATTCATCTGGGGACTTGTTACTGCAAGATTTAATAGACTTTGGGGTGTTCTCCACCGAGGCCTGCAATATGTGTTGGTGCCATCCGGCTTGTAGCGAGCTTGGGGAGACAAATGGGACCGGTGGGAATGACGCCAACAGTCTGGCGGCCACTGCAATTCATGCGCCGGTGCAAAAGCAGTGCCTTTAAGTACCCCGCCTTGACCAGAAGGCCCTCCAAGAGGTGGGATGACTCACTCCGGAGCCTTGGAGCAGAAATACAGCACTGGCAAATTGACTCGCTAGCAGGGGTATCCATCACTATCTGCAGGATAGATCCCTGCTCACCCCAATCCAAACAAGCTGTATTTTCTCCTGCATCCAACCACGAAAGCAGCTGTTGTTATTTACGATCTCGCCAGTCCAGTCATGCTATTTACTGAGCCGCTCGTTAAATGCTTCCATAATTATTCACAGGGACATAATGAACAGAACGACACATTGAAACTTTATGGCCCGTGCGAACTGCCCGAGCATATTCCGCTTTGTTGTAAGCTTGTGACTCATTCGTGTATTTATGACGGAGCGCTTGGGGTCCCAGCGCAGCATCGCGGGAGCTATCGATTGGCCACTGCCCTTCACAGGGTCGGAAAGAGCTGATGAAAGATGGCACAAAATCTATCCTGTGTTGCCGGGCAGGTTCCCAGGTGCACACTCGACCTTTGTGGTGCATGTCAGCCTTTAACGCAGCAGCCACCCAGCGATGTGTGCAAAGAGTGTGGTGTGCGCGCAGGTGCGGATTTGCACACTGTCTTCGGGGCCACTCATGGTGCAAACCCAAAATCACTCCGGTGAGTGATCACAAGGGCACACATCTCCCCCCACACCAGCAGAGACAGTGGGAGAATGCCACTTCGCCACAAGCAGGCAATTTCTCCCCAGTCCCATGGTTGCTACATGGTAGCCTAAGTCCTTCTGCCAGCCTAGGAGTTTTGCAAGTGCACCATAAAGCCCGTTTGGATCACCCTTGGAGTAGGGAGGGTGGTGCATGAATGGTGCATTTGCAATACTTTTAGTCTGGCCCAGCCTAACTCCAGGTTAGAATTGCGCCCTGAGTCTCCCCCACTCACACGGGTTTCTTTCACTCTTTGCAGGCCAGAGGTAGCAATAGCAGTGTTCTAGCCACTGTCGCTGCCCCCATGCCCGCCGAATAATCCATGCAGCATTGCTAAATTCTGTGGGGCACTAACGAGCTAAAAACATTGCAGGCAGCCACAACCATCTGGAATGCTATGATTGCTGCTGCCAGTCTGTTGAACAATCAAAGAAATCCATGATCACCACCACACAAGGGGAGATTGCCCGACTCAATCTGGAGAGAGCCCACCAGAATCCACCTGGTCAAGGGTGCCTTCAAACCAGGAGCCAACCCTAATCTGATTGGTGGGAGCTACCTGCTTAAGCCTCAAAAGGTGAGATCACACCTGAAATTATTAGGTCTTGCAAGGAAACATACAAGAGGAGGCATTCCTTGTTGTTGTTGTTCAGTCGCTAAGTCGTGTCCAACTCTTCGCGACCCCCTGGACCACAGCACGCCAGGCCTCCCTGTCCTCCACTAGCTTCCTGAGTTTGCCCAGTTTCATGTTCGTCGCTTCGGTGACACTATCTAACCATCTCCTCCTCTGCCGCCCCCTTCTCCTTTTGCCTTCAGTCTTTCCCAGCATGAGGGCCTTTTCTAAAGAGTCCTCTCTTCTCATGAGGTGGCCAAAGGATTGGAGCTTCAGCTTCAGGATTTGTCCTTCCAGGGAGCAATCAGGCTTGACTTCCTGGAGGATTGACCGATTGGATCTCCTTGCAGTCCAGGGGACTCTCAACAGTCTTCTCCAACACCATAATTCGAAAGCATCGATTCTTCGACGCTCTGCCTTTCTTATGGTCCAGCTCTCACAGCCATACATGGCTACTGGGAAAACCATCGCTTTGACTATGCGAAACTTTGTTGGCAGAGTGATGTCTCGGCTTTTTATTAAGTTATCCAGGTTGGCCATAGCTTTCCTCCCAAGAAGTAAACGTCTTTTAATTTCATGGCTACAGTCACCATCTGCAGTGATCTTGGAGCCCAGGAAAATAAAATCTGTCACTGCTTCCATTTCTTCCCCTTCTATTTGCCAGGAGGCATTCCTTAAGGTCCTTCAATTCCAGATCAGACGAATGCACCTGTGCCTGCGCACTATTCAACTGGGCCTGGGGACCCAGGAAGAAAGTTGGTGGAGCACTTCCGTGTGTGGGCAAGAGGTGCAGGATATCCTCCTGCATGCTCACAACACACAAGAAGGCTATGCGCACACATTGTTGAATAACCTCAGTTGCAGCTAGTAATACTCTTCAGCTTTTGATTTGTGCCTGCTGTCTGCACCATCTTCACTGCGTTTGCATGATCCGTTTGCCTGTAACTAGGTTCTGAGCTGTCAGAAGGTCCACCGTGCTCTATGCCTCAAAGGGAATTGACCCTGTGGATGTTCCTTTGAACAACTCACCACTTGGGGGGGGGGAGCAAGCAGAAGACGCCGTTAATATTTGGAGGAAAAGACAAATGAGCAGGGAAAAAGAGATGTCTTCAGAGGAGAGCAGAGAGCAGACGGCAAGTTAATGAGGCAAGGAAATGCCATCTTGAACCTCTTGCAAGCTAGGCAGGTGGTGAGCTGCAGTGCTGGGGCCTGATTCTGCAAAGTGCTGAGAGGGAACCTTTCTCAGAGCAGCTCAGGATAGAGAGATCCAAGTTGGGTTCCAGGGGTACATGAGTTTGCATGTGCATGCAAAAGCCATGATGGGTGGTGCAACTTCCTTACTTCAGAAGTAGGCTACTTCAGAATGCCAGGTGCAGGGGAGTGGCTCAGGATGCAGGCATCTTGTTGTCTACTGAGCTCCCTGAGGCACCTGGTGGGCCACTGTGAGATCCAGGAAGCTGGACTAGATGGGCCTTTGGCCTGATCCAGTGGGGCTCTTCCTATGTTCTTATGTTCTTAAGCATAATTGTGTGTGCAACAAAAACTCTGTTTGAGGCACAAACCTAACCTGGAGTTAGGCCGGCACAGTTAGGCCAGCAAAGTTTGGCCAGCACAAGGGACACCGTCAAGTGTGTTTGGACCACTCAGAGTCAGAGAGGCCAGCACACAGATGTGCACCGTCCTCCCTGACTCCAAGAGTGGTCCAAACGTGCTTTACTGAACTCTGTAGGGCGGGTATTTTCAACCAGTGTATCGTGAGTGGTCCTCAGGTGCACCACAGGAGTTTGGATTAGGGTCAGTGATTAGTAGGCCCCTTGTGGGACGTGATCCTCCTTCCAGCAGCATGGTGTGCCTTGTCAGTTGTCAAGAATGCTGATGGTGTGCCTTGAGAAGCATAGCGCCTCCCCAATGTGCCAGGAACTGCAGAATGTCGGAAATCACTGCTCTATGGGGTCTTAGACCAGCCTTATAAAAAGGTAAAAAAGGTTAAGGTTTCCCCGCTACTGAATGGTCTAGTTGTGACCGACTGTAGGGGGCGGTGCTCATCTCCGTTTCAAAGCCTGTAGAGCTGGCGTTTTGTCCGAGGACAAGCTTCCGCGGTCATGTGGCTGGCATGACTCTACGCTGAGGTGCATGGAATGCCGTTCCCTTCCCATCGAAGTGGTCCCTATTTATCTACTTGCATTTAGGTGCTTTTGAACTGCTAGGTTGGCAGGAGCTGGGACAAGCGACGGGAGCTCACTCCGTCGTGCAGCCTTGAACTCCCAAACTTCTGGTCGGAAAGCCCAGCAGCAGCGGTTTAACCTGCTGCGCCACCATGTCCCTCAGACCAGCCTTATAGAGGGCAGATAATAGGGGATCATTCTAAGACAGAAGGTTGCAAGACCAAGTATTCTATGTGCTTTGAGCAATCTAAAGCGTGTTATACATGTAAAGTCTTCGTTTTCCAGTAGCCTTCTCAAAAGGAACGGACCATATAGGCTAGTGCCACAATCCTGCCGTTGCACCATACCCTGCTCCTCAGACCTGAGTGTGACAAATGAAAGGAAATTATCAAAGGACTTCAAAGCTCCCAAGCGCTTCAGAAGATACCTCTGTGTCAAAGTGTCCGCTCCATTTTACAAGTCAAAGAAGGCATTAAAGATGCATTTGTCAAACGGCAACTCTTTCCATTTCTCCCTGTACATATAACTCTTTTTTTTCTTTTTCCCAAGGAGGAGAAGATACTACAAGACTTGGGAGCATGAATAATGGGCTATGACTGTGGTGGTTTTTGGCAGAGCGGCTGAATATCACAGAAAACATTTCCGTTTGATTTTAGAAAAAAAATACTTGGTTCTTTTTTGTCCAGACAACTCTTCAAAGCCAGGCTTGTAGAACCTGGACATTTTCAGGTAGAGGTTCCCAAACATCATGATGTCATGGAGCTCTTCTTTGATCGTGGCCTCTTCTTCCCAGCTCTCAAAGGTGCCACCATCTTGGATTGTGCAAGATACATCTCACGTGATTCAAAATGGTGGTGCTCAGGAGGGATGGTAAGAAGAGGTGTCTGGGACACCCCGTGGCACCTCAATGAGTTTGCCCTCAGACACCAAGGTGGGAACCACTGCTTTAGGGGCTTATAAAGGATCACCTCCAATGAGAGTTGAACTTTTAAGACTCATCAACTTATTCTCCAGCTTGGGTTAAAATACACATTGAAGAATAATTCCTGGCTTCTCTCTCTACTCCCCATTCCTGCTATCTATCTATCTATCTATCTATCTATCTATCTATCTATCTATCTA
>JAJKFI010000023.1:9085231-9096114 GCA_029204185.1 Lerista edwardsae | reverse complement strand
ATCTATCTATCTATCTATCTATCTATCTATCTATCATTTGAGCATTTCTATCCTGCCTTTCCCATTTCAAAGCAAATGCCCAAGGTGGCTTACATTGGCATGCTAGTCTAAACCACCCCTGTCCTGGCATAGCTACACCACTGAGAGAGAGAGAGAGAGAGAGAGAGAGAGAGAGAGAGAGAGTTTAATGCATCCGTTTTATTTTGGAAAGAACAGCGGATAAAAATGGAGCATCTAGAGAGAAATTCAGGTGACAGCTAGTTCTGAAGCCTGTCTCCATGCTGTTGTCACATCCAGATTTCCCCTGGTTGATAGAATCTCCCTTCCAAATTTCTTACAAGGGCTTTCATCTCTCAATGGGAGCAGCAGGGGCACCATCACAATGCAATTGATTCTCACAGATCGCTTGACAACGCCCATTGTACCGGGGGCTCTGGCTCGCACAAAGGTAACCTCATTGCTGGCAACTGTTGCCATGTTGGAAGCTTTCAATGGAGGCCCTTTGTTCTGCGGCTCAATCGACCCCACCGCATCCGGATAACAATAGCCAAGAACAATATCAATTACGTGCTGACAATTACGTCCCCCCGCACATAGTTTTAATAACCTGCTCTGCTGCCGAGAATAATACAACTCCTGTGAATTGATTTTTCTCGTATGTGTAATTTCAGTGGAATGGTATTTGCAGGTGGGCTCATTAGAAACCGGTCTGAGAGAAAGGCCTTCGAGAAGAATATGGTACATTTGGAGAGGAGGGAGGGGTTGACCGGGAAGGACAGGTTTATTAGCATGCCCATCAAAAGCAAAGTGAGCTAGGATGATTTTTGTCAAAACACAAACAAACAGCTTTTTAACCCTAGTTTCCAAAGGAGACATCCAACATTGTACTAGGGTATTTGCATCCTGGGTTATGGGCTCCTTGTCAAATGCATCTCAAGGCGCAATCAGTGGTGTCATCTAAATGATTTAAGAACAGGTACTCACTTTTGATTGGCACGTGTCGGGACCTGCCCACCGGAAGTGACGTCATAAGCCAGAAGTGATGTCGTGGCAGGAAGGGACATGAAAAAAGCCCTTTTGGAGGCCTCAGGAAGGCAAGGCAAGTTTAAAAAAGCCACCAGCTCATTTCAGCAATTCCAAAATCTTACAGAGCAACAGCACAGCAGTTTAACAAAGACACCAGCTCATTTTTCAGTGGCAAGGCAAGGCAAGGCCTTGCCTGGCTTGGGAAGGCAAGGCAAGTTTAAAAAAGCCACCAGCTCATTTCAGCAATTCCAAAATCTTTTGGAGACAAATTCCAAAATCCCCCCCCCAGGAACCGCCACGCCTCCTCGGGAGAGGGAGCCCCAGGCAGCCTACCTGCTCACGCTGCTGCTGCCGTTGGTCTCCCTCGCTTCGCTTTGCTCCGCTCCGCTCGCTGCCAGGCAACTCAAACATGCAGGAAATTCAAACGTTGCAGGTGGTGGAGCGGAGCGCCAACGGAGTCGACGAGTGGGCGGGCGAATGGGCAGGGCGAGCCGTAATCCTAGGAACGGGTACTCGCGTACCTCCGCGTACCCCCTACATGACATCACTGGGCGCAATCCTAACCTGGAGTTAGGCCAGCAAAGTTTGGCCAGCACAAGGGCCACCATAAAGCATGTTTGGACTACTCTTGGAGTTGGGGAAGATGGCGCACGTCTGTGTTAACCTGACTGGTGCTCAAACTGGTACTCAGCCCTGCCCAATCCTCCACTGCTCCATGAACCTCTGATCCTCTGTGCTGTGAGATTCCTTGCTGTGGCCTTCTGGCCATCCTCAAGGCACAACAGGGGGGAATGAATAGAAATACTTTTTTTTAGAGACGCAGTACAACAAAGGAGGTGCATATTTTAGAAACCTCTGTCAGGCCGGGAAACAAATGAAAATGGTTCATTTGCAGTGATGGGTTTTTGTTGCACCTTGCAAATTTCATCGACAGAGCGATGCTTAGGAGCCACAGATTAAGCATGACACAGAACAAAGCGCTTACTTCTCTGTCACCCTTCAGATACGATTCCCCCCCCTTTTGCAAATGCCAGACTAGGCGATCTTTGATGTTCAAAGATCTCCTTGCATGTTTGCTATCAAGAAGAATTTTTCTGCATAACGCTGTCCTTTGGACTCACTGAGTGCGCATAAGTTTTCCATCTCCTGATTTGCCATGGCACACTGATTTGACAACTTTGCTCCATAGATAGATGTGCATTCCCAGAAGGAGCTGGCTGTTTAGGTTAGCTGGGCATTGAAACCATCCTGTACAGAGGCTACTTTCCATAGTTCTGTCACAGGAAATCATAAATGGGTAGAAAATGGAAATGGAGGTCTACATACCCGTAGACTGATATGTTCTGTACATTTCCATATATGGATTTCCATGCATGGATATGTCCCGTACATTTAATGATTTCATGGATCTTATATCGATGTCAGAGAGGCCAGCACACAAACAGGTGCGCCATCCTCCCTGACTCAGAGAGTGGTCCAAGCATGCTTTACAGTGTCCCTTGTGCCGGCCAAACTGTGATGGCCTAACTGTGCCGGCCTAACTCCAGGTTAGGATTGTATTGTGCTTCCGATAGGATTGGGCTCCCATTGTTTTGATACATATGCAGTACCACCTGCAGTATCATCTAGATACAGAGCCACAACTATTGCGTTCCCAGGTTCAATTTTACTGTTGGTAAAGCTTCCCAGTCCTATACAAGGATGCATAAATCACCAAGTAGAGAATCTCATCATTGCTATTGGCAAACCAGCCCTAACCAGCATTCACCAATGATTTAGCAAGATCCATTTCATGCAATGTAATGATGAACTCCTGTAAATTTATCCCCACCTTTGTCCTGATGTGAGTTTAAATATGTGGAGCCATCATTTCACTGTCCCTCTTTGGCTAATACAAACGATCTCTTTAGCCATAGAAGAAGCATTTGCTTGCCATTCAGATTATGCTTGATTCTGGTTCGAGATGATTTGTTTTATTTTATCTTTTTAAATATTGTTCCAAAGTGACTGCGGTGTACAGTATTTTCATCGAATACGAGCTGGGAAAAAATAAATATGGAAATAAAGATAGCGCAAGGCAATGGCAATGCATTAATTTCCTTGCTGTGCAGTTGCATTTTATTTATTTTTTTCAGGTGCATCCAAGCTGAAATTGCACTCCGCTCTGGTCTCCTGGGGTTCTTTGTGTAATCAAATTGTCTTGTAAAATGTTAATATGACAATCTTGTCAGTTCATTTACATGGCAGGCAGCATATGTAGCATTGGAAGGTTGTACATACACAATATTGGCCCCGTTTCATTTTGAACTCTACCTGCGCTTGAGCATTTGGTGTCTGCAAGGCACGAGTCCCTTGAACTCCAGTGGAGGAACTCTTTGCATGCGCACGCACACACACACACACACACACACACACACGTACAACAGCTCTTCCATGGATTCAGAATCCCTGCTCCTCAGAAGTTGTGGTTTTGCCAAGAAACCAGATGTGTCCAGTGGTGCAATTCAAATGAATTAACAACCGGTTCTATGACGTTATAGCTGGAGCAAAAAAAAAAATCCGAAGCCAGCCGAGGTAAGCGAGTGGGCGGGGCCCAGCCATTTAACAACCGGTTCTATAGAACCTGGGCGAACCCCCTGAATTTCACTACTGGACGTGCCTCTCAAAGGCCTTCCACGGCATGGGAAAGCCATCCACAGTCTCCCCTTGCCTTAGTACAGGGTTTGCAAAAGCTTGGCCCATGGGCTGGATCCAGCGTTTTCCCAAGTACCCCTCCCCCCATGAGCAGCACATTCCACTGTTCCATGGCTATAGCTTTTGCCTGATCTAGACATAGAGACACTCTGGAGAGTCACATCTACGGTGATGTTCTAGTGCAAAGCCTGCTGGGATGTTTTGCCATAGATGTGACTGCCCAGAGCACCCCTATGCCCAAAGACTGAAGCGACAGAGCAGGAGAAAGGTACAGGCTGCTTGGACCAGGGAAGGTTTTGTGTTGCACAGCATTCTCCAGTTAGAACACTGCTGGACTTGACACAACACCTCTGGTTCACAGCCAGATGTCCTCTGTATGCCCCCTCCCCCATGGAACTCATTATCCACAGGTTCATGAGATCTGGGGTCAGATCACCTCTCAGATACCAAGGTCCTCCAACTGTACTTCTCAAGAGTTAGAAGTAATTTGAAAAGTTGTCCACCAACCTTCCAAAGGATGTGAAATGTAAGACAAATTCGGCAGGTTCCTTCTCAAGTGAATCATGAGGGAAATGCTGGGGAAAATCAAGAGTTTGGGTGAAAGTCAAAACAGTTCTTAGAAGGAAACTGCACATCTCTTGGTTGTCGCTAGATTTCTCCTTAGCCAAATGCCATCAGAATCTTTCAATGGAGGCCAAAGGCTACTACTTTACGTGGTGTTCACTTGTTTAGTTGGGAGTCACAGAAGGGAGTGATGCTTTAACCTTCTGCTCTTGCACGTAAACCAGCAATTGCTTTTTTTACCAGAGGAATTAAACTTTATTTTGTTACTGCTTTTTTCCCCATTAGAGTTGGTCACGTACAGTTTTGTTCCCCTTAATTACTGTAGCCATTCAGGTATACTGGGTGACATTGAACAGTCACTGACACTGACATGAACATAATGGCCTTTTGAAAACGTTGGTGCCCTTTCATTGCGAGTCAGCCAAAGAGCTGGTCTCCAGGGTCCAGCTTGGGATTGTGCTGGCCTTTTAATTTGGGATAAACCACAACGAGAAGGAGTGTGTTCGACAGTTCCCCAGAGCTTAGAACAACTAACATTGCTACACTGGTAAAGAATAGGGTCAACCCTACTCATGCCTTCCTCACACCATGCAGCAGTGTTCTTTGTAGGAACACCGCCATTCCACCTGTGTTGCACTGGAGCTCTCTTTTCTATGCTCTTGGTGGTGGTATGGGCACTAACTAGGACCAAAGCAGGTGAGATGCTAAATGCATCATCCGGCTCAATCCTAACCTGGAGTTGGACCAGCACAGTTAGGCCAGCACAGTTTGGCCAGCACAAGGGACATCATAAAGTATGTTTGGACCACTCTCCAAGTCAGAGAGACCAACACACAGACGTGCACCATCCTCCCTGACTCCAAGAGTGGTCCAAACATACTTTACGATGTCCCTTGTGCTGGCCAAACTTGACTGGCCTAACTGTGCCAGCCTAACTCCAGATTAGGATTCCACCCTGGGTAATTGATAAAATGCACATTGAAATGAGTGGGGACCTACCTGAGATTGGCTTGCGACCCACCTCGTGGGTCCCAACTCACAGTTCGAGAAACACTGCTTTACAGCAATGCACACTGTACCAAGGTCTTGTTTCCAAATGCATTGCAAACAAGTTTCCCTTTATTAAAGTTCAGTTATGTAAACCCTGAAGTGTCTCAGTTTTTTATACTCCCCCCTCCTCTGCTCTTAAGCGTGTGCTCACAGGGAAATGGGCGAGCAAACGCCCCATTAAAGAGACTGTCAGCCAACACAACCTGAAATCAGATAAAAGTTGCTTCCCCCCCCCTTTTTGATCGGTCTGAAACTTATGAGCATGTCAAAGAATAAATCTCTCTCTCCCTCTCTCTTTTTCTCTCCCTTGTAAGTTACTTTCTTTAAGGAACAAAAATATTTGGAATGTATTTCATGCAGGACCTGTCGAAATAATAGCTTTGTGATGTGACTTCAGAACATAAAAGATGTCTATTAGCAATCAACGAGAGACAAGAGATAAACCAATCTTGGCTGGATACAGTTTTGTTATCAGGCCTATTTGTTTTACTCCCTGAGACCGTTCCAAATCCATAAAATTTGCATAACATTTACATCTGCGGCAAGGAAGATATTCAAAGGGATCTTTGGTGATTTTCATCTTAGCGGGACTCAGAGTTGGGAAAAGGCAGGACTGATTTGATTTGCCACCTCCAGGTGACAAGGATGCAGATTGCTGAAGGGACATCCTGTGTGAGCTGCCCCACCCTCCTGGCATTCAAAGAGAAGTCAGAAAGAAGATGTGCAATATAGTGTGCTAATAAGGAAGGTTCTTGGAGAAAGGAGCCCCTCCCAATGAATCTGTTATAATCTAGGAGCGGTGTTATAATCTAGAAGCTCTAGGAGTGGTGGAGCCAATGCAAGGCACTCCCCAAGGACCTCCCACACTCCCCATAGAATCCCCCCCACTCACCAACAAGAACTCTTGTGGTGCCATACTGTGTGTGTGTGACATGATGATGTCACCGCCAACTGCTTCCAGGAGGCCCATTTTGGGTCATTCAGAGGCAGGGGCAGGTGGGACGGCCCAAGGCAAAGCTGCTGAGAGTTAGGAGAGTTAGAACCAACAAAAGGAAATATTCCTTTACCCGGCATGTAGTTTCATCTGTGGAACTCCTTGCCACAAGATGTGGCGATGACGTCTAGCCTGGGTGCCTTTAAAAGGGGATTGGACAGACTGCTGGAGGAAAACTCCATCACAGGTTACTAGCTAAGACTGGGGAGGGAGAGAGGGGGGGAGGGAGGGGTGTTCAGTAGGTTTCACGATTTACACTTGTGTTTAATAATGTTAAACCCCAACCGCAGTCTGGTGTCTTCCTTGGGGGTGGTGCAAGGGTAATAGGAATGCCAGATGCAGGGAAGTGGCAAAGAGATGCAGGCATCTTGTTGTCTTGTGTGCTCCCTGAGGCATCTGGTGGGCCACGGTGAGATGCAGGAAGCTGGACTAGATGGGCCTTTGGCCTGATCCACCTGGACTCTGGATCTTCTTATGCTCTGCTCAGCCCACTGCCTGGCTGTAGCAGCAGGCAATATGCTTGCTGCACTGATGTGGTGGCCCCCAAAATGCAGGGCCCAATTAGTGATGAGATTGGTCACATTTGGCTTAAGGCCGGCACTGGTCACGGCAAGTTAGGGGAACTGATATGGCTGTTACTCATTTCATCTTGCTGAGGTGGTATGGTGCAGTAAGAGGGCAGAGGGTTGCTAGGACTCTGGAAAGGAGTCATGCACATCTATCCTATGGGCTGCCGCCACCGTATCACACCCCTGTGCGTGCCACCAAGAGCCTCCAAAAAAAAAAAAACGCAAGATGGCTAAATCACCAAAGAGCAACTGCCTCCATTAAAACGTTGCTAATTTGTCCTGACCGCATTGTTAGAGTCTAATTAGCGGCACCTTCGTCTCCAAATAGATACAAATGAAAGACACTTTGATTTAAGCGGGGAAACTGCTTAACCAATTTTTACTCAAGTGTGAAGCAAGCAAGCCATTGTATGAGAGAGAGAGAGAGAGAGAGAGAGAGAGAGAGAGAGAGAGAGAGAGCATCTTTTTTTACAGCATTGCCCCAGCATCTGTTTTTGACATTTGAGTGACTCTCTTGTAAAAGAGCCGGGCATGCATCATTAAACATGGCCCTTAATAAATCTCCCAAGCCTCTCAGCCCAAAGTAAATGACAAAAGGCCCAAACCTTTGACAGGGCTTCCAGCACTCAAACTTAAAATAAAAGACTGATCACCAAGGCATTCCAAGAAGGGACATGACACCCACAAGAGCTAACCTCCGTAATTGCTGACAGTGTCAGACATCTGAGTTTGGGACTTGGGGCCTGAAGTGTGTCTCTCGGTGTGGTTTTTTTTTTCCCCAGATGCATTATTGATCATAGCCAATTTGGGGTAGATGTTTGGAAATCTGGACTGATGACTTTATCTTGCATACATCTGCCAGGACAGAAGTAGACTGGGAAAAAAGAAGATATCTCTCCGTTTGAAGTCTAATGTTTTGTACAGCAGACCACGCTGCCATCTTTCCATCTTATAAAGTCTGGAAGACTTCACTCCATTGCACCAGATTGATATTGGTGAACATTCCATAACTTCCAATATAAACTCAAATCTGACTAATGCAAACCTTGTTTGGTTCCGCTGACAAATGCATTTTGTTCTAACTCAGCGTCATTTGCGCATCAGATAATTCGGTGCAGCTGTCATCGTCACGAGCTTCTATATAAAAAAAAAAATTAGACCTTATTCTTTTCCTGATTGTCAGCTCTATTTCTCATGCAAGCTAAATATAAAAATAATTTCATTAAAATGAATCTGTGACATTTCATTACACCGAAACTGTTGCTGAAGAGGCTAATAATCATTTATATTAATTGGTGCATATTTCACAGTGCTGGAGACAATGAACCCAAATTCCTATCTCAGCAAAACATCTGTAGCTGTGGAGTTGGTGGGACTGTAAACATTTCATTGAAGATGGAATAATGAGGTGCATGAGATTGGAATTGCCATAACCCATTTTAGGCCTTGTGGTGGAACTTTCCAGATTTCTCCGGGTGCAATCCTCACCCGGAGTTAGGCCAGCACAGTTAGGCCAGCAAAGTTTGGCCGGCACAAGGGACACCCTCGGAGTCAGGTAGGATGGTGCACGTCTGTGTGCTGGCCTCTCTGACTCCAGGAGTGGTCCAAACATACTTTACATTGACCCTTGTGCCAGCCAAACTTTGCTGGCCTAACTGTGCCGGCCTAACTCCAGGTGAGGATTGTGCTCTTAGTTATGCCTTTTCATTAACTTGGAAATACACATCCTAGTAAAAGCTTCTGTAATTGTGGCTCCTGTGTACTCTGCAGACATTTGACCCTCTAGACTCCCAATTGAAGAGCATAAGAGCCCTGCAGGATCTGGCCAAGTCCCATCTAGTCGGGCTTCCTATATCTCACAGTAGCCCACCAAAGGCCTCAGGGAGCACCCAAGACAACAAGATGCCTGCATCCTGTTGCCACTCCCCTGCACCTGGCATTCTGAGGTGAAATTTTCACTTTCTTCTTCATTGTTGAGATGTTCTCATTTTCAGAGCCAAATGTACTGCAGTTCTGGCAACTGCCAACACAGTGAATAGGCACCAACCCCTGGCCCTGCCTTAACAATTAATAGGCACGAATTGAAGCCATGGACGGAGCAATATGGCTGACTCAGATCATCGCCGCGAAGGAAAATTACATTAAAATCTCTTCATGACACAAGTAGTTGTCAATATGAGAGTATTTTTTTTACTTCTAGACTATTAAGAGTATTTTTTTAACTTCTACACTCACCCCCCCCAAAGAAAAAAAACAAATTCTGTTAATGTTCAGTACTCACTGAACGGTAGTTTTATTGAGCCGATGTAATGTGAATACATGAATCTTTCCGTGGAAATTAAGTCCCATTTTTCGTTCAGCGATTCGCACACCCGTATGCAGAACACGCAGGCATGCTTAAAGAGGTTGAAATTAACTTTTACACGTGTGCAGGGAGATTTTTATTTGAGAATTCGTGGCAATCCTCCTCCTTCGCGGCGATGATCTGAGTCAGCCATATTGTTCCGTCCGTGGCTTCAAGAATGTGACGTCATGGCTTCTCCAGTGTATAATAACTCCATGATAGGCACAGAATACTACACGCACCAATCCATTGCCTGAGGCAGCCAGCTGATTGTGCCTCATTGGTGAGCCTGACTGTCCAGAGGGAATCTCAGACCAAGTCCCACCTTGTGATTGACTGCCCCAACTGATGCCACTTGGGTCAGAGGAGGTGGACAGAGAAATTGGAACTTTTTTGAAGGTGGCTGGATCAGGTGGCTATTTTTGCAAAGTTTTCATCCATAGCTTCGAAATTGTGTCAAATGTTCAGTGCTCGGAAAATGTTGTGCCATCACTCGCGCCTCCTGCCCCTTCACAGCATGTTATGAGAGACTCTCACCAAACAAGCGTTGCCTGAACAGACGGGGTAAGAGTGAAGTGGTTCTTAAATTAAGTTTTGCAGCTGATGATCGCATTTAATGACAAACTCATGACAAATCCCTTGATCATTTAATTTCCCGAGATGCGCAGACAGACAGATGACCCAACAGGAAAGGGAACGTGCGAAAGGAAGCCGGTAAGATACCCTAATGGTTCTCATTTGAAAAGCTGCCATCAAACCGTGATGGATAATGAAAGCGATACAGCTTAGATAAATTACAGGAATGGCACTTTGGAGAGGGAGAATGTACTTTCATTTATTAAATGAGTGAGTAAGTGCTAATGCCGGGGCTCGGCAGAAAAAATGTGCTAATACATTCAGAGAGCGGTATTCAGAAAGTGTGAAGACAGACTGAGTGTGTATTGGGGGGGGGGAGAGAGAGAGGTGGTCCATTTTTGCAACGGCTTGATTTAAGCCTATTAGGGATGGACGTCCGTATGCAGGCCTGCGTCGCCAGGAAAATTACACCAGGGCGAAAGTGCAAGGAGGACAAGAATTGTCTGGGGATTGCTCGGTTTGTCGGACTGAATGGGCTTCTTCTTTTTTTACGACCATGAAAGCAGAAACGTTACAAGACGTGTGATTGGGAAAACACGACGGGCATCGTATCGTTGGGAAGACGAAAGAGAGCACAACGCATTCCACGGGTGTCATTAACGACAACGTTCCGAGCAGACAAAAATAAAAGCCGCTGTCTGATCCGCTTGCCTTGTCTAATGCTTTCTGAACGTCCATTCATCCTTGTTTTCCTTTTGTTCCCTGCTAACTGGGCAAGAGGCACCTTTTCAAGTGGTGTCCTCTTATATTTAGCAGGGGGAGAGCAATTATCCCTCTTCACCCCAGCACAGTGTCTTTCTTGTGGCTGTTGCTGGTGGTGTTCTCCATTCCTTTAGATTGTGAGCCCTTTTGGGACAGGGAGCCATTTAACTTTAATGTTGTTTTTTTGCCTGTAAACCGCTTTGTGAACTTTATGTTGAAAAGCGGTATATAAATACTAGTGATTGATTGATTGATTGATTGATTGATTGATTGATTGATTGATTGATTGATTGATTGATTGATT
>JAJKFI010000023.1:9062984-9076401 GCA_029204185.1 Lerista edwardsae | reverse complement strand
TAATAATAATAATAATAATAATAATAATAATAATAATAATAATAATAATAGGTATTTATATACCGCCCTTCTTGGTCATCAGATTGCTCCTTTGACTTTAATTCTAGGCAGTTTACATAGGCAGGCATTTCCTAAACCGCAAGCGTTTTTACAAATCACAAACAAGGTTCTAATCTTACAACTACATGCAGATGACACTTGCATTGTCCAGTCCTTTTTTCTAGCCACATGATTGCCTTCCACCAGCTGATAATCTGCTTCTTTGCTCTCACCAAAGAACAGCTGGCTGCCCAGCACAACTCCCCCTCTCACAGGCAGCTGAGACAGCTCAGATCTTATCAGCCGCATTCTCAAGGTCTGCCGCACTGGGAAGCTTCCAGTGTTCTCAAACTGGCAACCTTCGGATCTTATCTTCAGGCATTACTGCGGCTTTAACCCTCTCGATTAGACCTTCTGCCCCTGTGTACAAGAGGATGTACAAAGAGACGCCACAGTGTTCTAAGCAGCAGAGGTGTATTTAGGGTACTGCAGGGTGGGAGCTGCTCTGGGTACCAGTTGCGGCTGGGCACAGTGGAGGGAAAAAGCCGGATTGTTTTTTGCCCTTTCCTCCCTCCTTTGCTCTATTTAGCTCTGAAATGGAGTGGGCACAGGAGGTGGAGCAGGGGTGCGAGGGGTGCAGTGACACAGGGGGCAATGTCAAGATGTTGCCTCGCCCCAGTTGCAATTGGACCCTGTTTCAGCTCTGCTAAGCAGGTCAGTCTCTCATTCTTATGTGCTTGCTATCCTGTCTCTCATTCTTGACTATGTGCCTGCCTGCCTGCCTGCCTGCCTGCCTGCCTGCCTGCCTGCCTGCCTGCCTGCTTGCTTGCCTGCAAGACTCATCTCAGGCCCTGAGGCTAGAGACCTTGGGCCCAAACCTATCCAACTTCCCAACTCTCATACAGCCACGCCAGTGGGGTATTTGCTGCATCCTGAAGTGAACATGGACAGTCATAGAAGTCTCCTCAAAGAGCAGGTATAGCAGCAGTACCACACTCTGGCCACTAGATGGGGCGGAATGCAATGGACATTCCATCCCCATCTAGTGGCTGAATTGCTGTAAGGTGGATCTACCCTTCTAAAGATGGCCCTTCCTGGAGCCCCCAAATGTTCCCTAACATGACATTCCAACACCATATCTCATTCAGCAAGTTCACTACTCATGAGAATGCCAATTCAAGCCATGTTGCATCAGGCACGTGCAAAGCAGTGGTTAAGCTGTACCTGAGTGTCCTAGCTAGGTATCTGGGCACTCTGGAAAGTGCTTGCTTTTGAAGACTAGTTCAGTCTGGTTTGCCTGTATGTGGCTTCCATGCAAAGAATTCCAAAATCCATTGTTGCCAGGTTATCAAAAGATTCCTTTTACAACTAGCTCCTACTGCTGAAGACTGAGTAGGAAACTGCAGTACATCATTCATCAAACAATGTGGAACAAATTACATGTGCTTCTCATTAGCAATTACCTGCAAAACCTTCCTTCAGCCTACCCTGCACCATAATGACAGCTAATAATGGGTTCCATGGCAGAGCTGACCTATGACTGACTTCGCACAAAGCTGTTCAGTAACCTTTAAAAAACATAATTATACCTACCTGTGAAGAGAACACTGTTATTTCAATGAATATAGAGCACACCGAGATCTTGATGCACATGCCACCCAAATCGGTGGTGATCTCCTTAATTTTCATAGAAGACATGGTGTGCCTGGAATGTATAGTGTTGACTGAGACGCTACAAAGGCATTGAACTAGGCTTCTGTGCAAAAGACCTAGAGGAAGATTGGGTCATTTCAACCATAGATTCATAGAGTTGGAAGGGACCTACAAGGTCATCTAGTCCAACCCCCTGCCTGTAGCAGGAAATCCTCCTAGAGCATCTCCAGAAGGTGCCTGTTGAGCCTCTGCTTGAAGGTCTCCAGTGAAGGAGAATCCGCCCCCTCCCTTGGCAATCTGTTCCACCAACGAACCACCCTGACCATTAGGAATTTCTTCCTGATGTCCAACTGGAATCTCCTCTCTTGCAGTTTGTACTCATTGGACCTATGGGCACCTATGGACCTATGGGACCTATGGAGAACCTTCTGTTCTCAGAGGCAGTGAAGAACAAATTTGATCCTTCTTGACAGCCCTTCAGGTATTTGAAGAGTGCTATCATATCCCCTCCCAGTCTTCTCTTTTCCAGACTAAACTTACCAAGTTCCCTCGTAGGACTTGTTTTCCAGCCCTTGTTTTCCAGCCTATCTCCTGCCATATATCCAATCAAGGAGCCAAAGTACAACTTCAAGGACTTCACGACCTGCGTGTGATGCAGGCCCCCGCCCCAAAACATGAGAAGGAGATATTTATGTCGAAGGTGCAGACAAATCTGGAATGCAAAGACACAGAAGTGGCGTCAAATTTTACGTAAACATGGGAGAAAACGCCGAGATTTTACATTCCCTTTGCCAGGCCTGAAACACACACACACAACGCCACTATCCGATGTGATCACAGGGTACAAGTAATCAGATGAGGCTGTTGAGCAACTTCAAAGAATGTAATTTCAAAATGTTGTGAAGCGGTGTCAAAAGAACATGGGGTGCAGGCTTTCTTCCCCCTCCGTTTAATGCCAAGTATCGCCTCCTTTTTCAGGCTGACATTTCTTCTCCCGCTAATCTTGGAGGCGAGAACAGCATATGTTTCCCATTCCCCCTTGCGGGGGAAAAAACCACACATCTCTAAACATGGGCTTCAACTTAAAAATTCTCTTTGGGGAGTTTATAGGAGCCTTCAAAGCTGATTATTTTGAAAGAGACGATAAAAATCTTCGGGAGACATTTATTTTAACGGCTCATCAACCTCTTCATCGTTGCGCAACTCTTCTGGTTGTCAGGGCCTCTTCCATTCCTTAATTACAGTGCTCAGATCGTGGCGGTGGAGTCCAAGCATTGGTGACAACGCTTCTTGATCCATGCCATTGCGAGGCAAGACGGCACATGCCGAAGATGAAAAGAGGTGTGTTTGTGGGTGCCGAGCGGGAGGGGAGAAGACCGTTTGCTTAAGTATTGCTAGACAGTGTTTATTTTCCACGGCAACTGTGATCTCCTCTTGACACATGCCAGCTACGTTATTGAAGCAAATCTGCTCATTTCCTAGAATTTGTAGGTAGGGGTTGCAGTGTTTAAAGTGGGCGAAAATCAGTTCACTGCATAATTCATCCTTCTCGAGTATGTGGATACTATTGGCGCACAGGAAATGGCATTAAATGGAGATGGACCGGGGGTGTCAAAGATAAGGCCCATGGGTTGGATGCCCCCCCCCTTAGCAATTTATCTGGCTGCCATTATATTTGCGGCTCTCTCATATCTTCAGATTATGTACAAGGTTTGCACATTTTCTTTTCTGCCATTGAGTTTCTATGTGAGAGCACAGTGCTGATTTCTGGCTATCTTCTGCTTAATGATGTCACTCCCTGCTTAATGATGTCACTTCCAGTTCTCAGCAGGCACCATGAATGCTATTTGGCCCACTACATGAAATGAGTTTGACACTCCTGAGAGCCATCATTGTTTCATTGAACCAGACATATATTTAGGGTGCAATCCTACAATTTTCCAACCCCGGGGTAAGGGCAATGCAGCTCTGAGGTGAGGGAACAAACATTCCCTGTCTGTGACTATTACTCCACTGCAAAATGCAGAACATGCCCCATAGGAATAGCTTAGTCAGTGCTGGAAAGTTGGTTAGGATTAGATCCTTAGAATGCAATCTGCACCTGGAGTTAGATTGGCACAGTTTGGCTGGCACAAGGGACACCGTAAAGCCCTTTTGGACCACTCTGAGCCAGGGAGGATGCTGCACGTCTGTGTGCTGGCCTCTCTCTCAGAGTGGTCCAAACATACTTTACAGTGGCCCTTGTGCCGGCCAAACTTTGCTGGCCTAACTGTTCCGGCCTCACTCCAGGTTAGGAAAGCCCCCTTAGTCATATTTTGCTCTCTCTTCTCTCTCAAAGGAAACTTACCCCTTTGCATATGGCAGCAATCACCACAGATACTTGAGAAGAACCTGAAGGGATGCGTTTATATTTGATCTGAATGGTGTTGTGATCAAGAGAGATAAAAGGCGCGACTCCTTCCATTGAGTCTGCCTCCATATGGGCAATTAAACTGTGCTATTGATTTGGATTACCCTCAGGAAGAAATTGCCAAGACAAGCCATTATCCTTCATTTCAGCCAAGTGTTTGAGCAACTGTGGAAGGTCATTAAAAGTAAAGCTGTTCTCCAGGAAGCCGTTTCAGGGTGGAAAAGGAGCTTTCAGAAGGACTGAAATGTCTCCCCGAAGATGACCAAAAGTGTGCCTTTCTCAGGCCTATGTGCAGGTCATTGAAGCCACAATCAGCTCGTGGTTCAGCAAGGTGTTGGGTGTGATGTAAGCACAAGAGCGCAATGCTAAACCGTGCTGACATAGCGAGGCCAGTGGGCCTGCGCTACATCCAGTGCAGCTTCGGTGCACTGAGGAGCCTCCCCAGAGCAAGGGCATATCCGTGCCCTTGCCCCTCTCTCCCGCCCTGTGATGCCATTGTGATGTCACTTCCTGTTGTGATGTCACTTCCGGGGCTTCATTTCGCCCTGGGCCACACCAGTGAAAAGGCCATCCCTGGGCAACAGCCATAACATGGCGGTCAGGAGCTGTTCCTCTTCTACTAGAACTGATGATGGGCCAGTTGGCGAAATGAGCACAGGAAGAAGTCAAGTCTTAGTGGAAGTCGGTTTCTCAAGAAAGGCATCAAACAAAACGAGAACAGCACCATTTCAAAGGACGCTACAGTAGCTATTAAGTGTAATGGTAGAGGAGTGACTCCATGGTTGCATGCATCTTGATAACATGGTGGTGGTGGTGGTGGTGGTGGTGGTGGTGGTGGTGGAAACCAGAGACCTTTCAGAGAGTGCTGCATGCAGAGCATTGATCTCAGTAGGAGAGCATCCCTGAACATGATTCCCATCGCTAACCTCTGTGGCTTGCAAGGAATACCTCGGCAGAATTGCTTTCTGGTCACATCTGTTCTTGAAATCCCTACCCCTCTTGGGTAAAAAAGAAGAAGTTCCATCTGGGTTTCAAGCGGGCCCTGTAGAAACCCAGAGGCTGCTTAATCTTTAATCAATAGTTTCTCCTGCCTTCTGGGAAAGTGAATCAGATGTGCAAATTGCAGATGCGGCAAGAACAGCTGCTGGGAGCTTTGGCTGGTTTCAGATGCAGGCAGCCAAGCAGATTTCATTCCTCCGGAGAAGCCATTCTATGCGGAACATTCTCTTAACTTGGTCTTCATTAGCGGTACCCTGAAGGTAGGGGTATAGCTACAGTGGTGCAGGGGGGTGCAATTGCAGCGGGCAACAAGCTTTAGGGGGGCAACAAGCTGACCTTAGCACTAGTGGCCAACATGGTGAAAACCCTGGTATGTAAGCATGTTATGTGTCATTGGAAAAGTAATACCCATTTCCTGCCAATGATGCGCTATTGCACCAGTGTCAATGTTTCTTAGGCCCCCTAGTGGAGAGAAACGCATTGTAAACCCTGAAAAAGAAAATATAACTATAGTGACGTCACTTTCAGGGCAACATTTTGCCCGCTCAGGTGCACTAGTGTAGCTGACAGGGGCAGGTGGCATTCATTGCCCCAGGTACTGCCCCTAGAGGGGGTGTTTCAGCACTCCAAAAGACATTTCTGATTTTCATCAAAAACATCTTAGATAATAGACAACACAGCTACGAATCAAGCTCCTGTACTGAACTGTATTGCAAGGCACACATCCTGTACCTTTGGGTTGTTAAAATTGGGGAGGGGGTTATAGGAATATGGGATATTAACAAATTTTGTGCCCCAGGTGTCAAATACCTTAGCTATGCTGCAGCACAGGTGATTCTCTTCGGAGGGACCCCGGCTTTTGCTTTGAATTGCATTGTATAGTAATTTAAGTGTCATCCCTTAAATTAATTGACAATGGTTGTCGCTTCTATTTGTGATGGATTGAATCCACCTAAGTGACCCTTCCTATCTAAAGGCTACCTCTCCGAGCATCCTTATTCAAAAAACGCTGCCCCTCCCAAATGAGGGTCCGTTTACGACCAGATCACAATGCACAGCTGTTTTCTTTTCGCTCCTATTTATTCTGGAGTAAGTTGCAACTAAGCCCACCGCAGTTAATGGGGCTTGTCCGAGCTAGATCTTCTGTTAATGAGAAGTGAATTGGGCCATTTATCTTTGTGATGGAAGGAACATGGTGCAAACTTTGAGATGCTTGCATATTGAATGGACTTTGGTTTCGTCTGTTTATTTAGCCGACTATGGCTGCATTCTGGAAACGTATTTAATTTATTTATTTTTTGCTCCCTCGTAGGAGGAGAGCTCCTTTCTCCAACTTTGTTGCCCCAACGTCCTCCTCTAGGCTGAGCTGCAGAGATTAGACCGTGCAAGATTTTAAGGAAGTGTTGATAATTAAAGCGAACAGGTGGCGTCAACTAGCATGAGCCACTGAGCAAACAAACCCGCCGAGAGCTGGGACTGGTAGTAGCAGATGGCGTATCCTTTGTATCTGTTTTAATAAAGAATGCGCCTGATCTCTCTGTTGAGCATAGTAGGATACATATCCTCCTCATGTGGGCAAGTGCGTTATGTGAATATCAAAAGAACAGCCTCCTATTCCATTCCAGATTACAACAATAGACGCATCCATTCTTGGGGAACCTTTCAACACTGTTCTGTTCACAGATAAGGGTACAGGATGCGTGCCTAGCAAGAGGGTTCAGTACCAGAGCTTGATTCATCGCTGTGTTGTCTATTATCTAAATGTCTCCGCAAGGACTAAGACATCCAATTGTTGCGATGTTTGTATTGTGTTGATGTAGTTCTTTTTTTGTTCTCTGTCTCTCTGTCTCTCTGTCTCTCTGTCTGTCTGTCTCTCTCTCTCTCTCTCTCACTCTGTCTCTCTCTCTCGCTCTCTCTCTCGCTCTCTCTCGCTCTCTCTCTCTCTCTCTCTCTCTCTCTCCTGTGAACAAATAACAGTTCATACGCCACGAGAAAGCATCTCAAATATCCTTTCCGCATTGCCTGCAACAGGAGGGAGCCGAGATAAATGGCTTGAAGATGTGGGATGCCATGGTCCATGTGTTTATCTGGGGCAACCCATGACTCAGCTAGGCTGGGGCAATGAAACAGTGTGCGCACAATTCTGGGTGCGATACTTTGGGCATTGATTTCTCACAGCACAATCCTCACCTGCACTGGAACAGGCCGGCCAGCTGGTCTGCGCTGTATCCAATGCAGGTTTGCTGCCTCTGGAGCTCACAGCAGAGCAAGGGGATGTTTGTCCCTTACCTCAGGGTAAACCCCAGTTGTTCAGAACTGCACCTGCTGTTTATCAGGGGCAAGTCCAAGCATGCATGGTGGCCCAAATCGGGGCCACAAACAGCTGCATCTGAGGTTCAACCCCCTCCCCAGGCTGCCCTGCATGTGGGAATGTCCTCCCCGCCCCATTCTGCCCCCCCCCACCCAGAAAGCCCCTGCACTGGCTGAGTTCAGCCAGCAGAATAGCAACTTACTGGCCACTCAGTCTGGTGCACCTGTGTTGAAGTTGTCTTGTTACATGACAGAGTGGGGCCGACACAACACATATGCGTCAGCCCCAGGTCTCGCTTAGATTGCGCCCCCCCCAATTAAGAATGCAAGGATAAGAACATAAGAAGAGCCCCACTGGATCAGGCCAAAGGCCTATTGAGTCTGGATTCCTGTATCGCACAGGTGCCTCGCGGAGCACAAAACACAACATCTCTCTATCCTGTTGCCACTCCCCTGTATCTGGAATGCCAAGTCGCCCCACGTCCAAAACCAGAAGGTTGAACACACCCTTGTGATGGATATGGATACAATTATGCATGGGACTGATGGAGTAGTTAATCTGTGGAACTCTTTGCCACAGGAGGTGGTGATGGCATCTGGTCTTGATGCCTTTAAGAGGGGATTGGATAGATTTCTGGAAGAAAAGTCCATCGAAGGCTATAGGCAATGATGGATTGTGCAACCTCCTTACAAAGATGGTGGGCTACTTCAGAGTACCAGGTGCAAGGGAGTGGTAACAGGATGCAAGCATCTTGTTGTCTTGTGCCTCCCTGGGGCATCTGGTGGGCCGCTGTGAGATACAGGAAGCTGGACTAGATGGGCCTTTGGCCTGATCCAGCAGGACTCTTCTTATGTTCTTATGTTCTTATGAGTGGCTGGAGAGTTGCTCTTCTCCCTCTCCCGCAACACCAGGATCCGAACGATTCCATGGTATTGTTTTTGACAAAGGCTGGCCAAAAACAATGCACAGCATTCCAAATGCGGCGGCCCCACCACAGAGTTACATAAAAGACATTAGTCTGACTGCCTTATTTCCAATCCCTTTCCTAATGAGCCCTAGAATTGAATTGTGGCTGCACACTGGGTTGATGTTTCCACTGAGTGATCCACCACAACTGCAAGATCTAATTCCTGGGCAGTCATTTGCAATTCAGCCCCCTTCAGTGTACATCCCCAAGTGCATCTATGTTGCTTTCTAGGGGATACTGTTCCAAACCTTGCAGCAACTTGGGGTCTTCTTTCATTTTCAATAGCCATTTCGATAGCCTTTTCCTCCAGCAATCTGTCCAATCCCCTTTTCAAGGCACCTCGGCCAGATGCCATCACCTCCTCCTGTGGCAAGGAGTTCCACAGATTAATTGCCCATCTTCTGGCCACTGCTGCTCCTTTTGAAAGTCCCTTTGAAACTGGCTATCAGGATGATCTGGAATTGAAGTGTGTTGCTTGGGGTAGGATTTCCATATCGGAAATTCACAGATGTAGAAACAGCCTCTAGCTGCCTTTTTCTTTTATATATATATAATTGCACCTAGATACAGTGTCAATGCAGACTGTAGACAGATGCAGTCTGATGGACATATGCTTAGCCACAACCCACATAGGTGTGCCCAACAACAAAAAATTCCCCAGCCCCACCTATGGTTTTTTCTCCCTATTCTCAACAAAAGTTGGCAGCTTTATATGACGGTATAACTTATTAGGCCAACTGTTATGCACTAACTATTTTAATCTCGGCAAGCTAGCAATTGCCTTTTGCCTTTGCACCTTGCACCCTCTCGCCCATGCTATTTATTTTCCTTTGGCATAACTCACCTGGGGGCCTCCAAACTATTAGTCCGGAGGCACGTACCAAAGGGTGAAGGATTTCAGTGTCGCAGTCATGAAAGGTAACGATAGATCACCAAATCTGTCATGAAATAATGCAGGCGAGAACAAAACATGCGCAGGGCTTTTGTCTCTAGATGATAAGGAGGCATTTTGAACGCTTTGCAAGGGCCGCTCGTTTCTTTTGCTGTCGACCCCAACGGGGGTGCCTATTTTCAAAGTCATCGGTTAATTATGCGACAGTGTCACTGCGCTTTGGGCAGGGTGGCATGAACGTGGGTCTGCGCGAACTTTGGCGTTCGCATTGGCAGAGCAAAAACTTCCAAATAAATACCAGGCTGGCCCCAAATGTGTGCCCGCGTCTTGATAGGCAGAACTAGTCACCACGTTCAGGCCACTTTCCATTTGGAAAATGCGTTGTTGGCTCTGCTGCGCTTGCTCGCTGAGCAACGTTGCGCCAAAGGATGTGGGAAGAGGTGATTTTTACCTGGTCTCCACCCTGTATAAGGCTAGTACCTGATTTGTATATGGGCTGCTCAGGGGATGGGGCCAATCTACGGCCTTCTGTCCCTGGTACTCCCCCTGGTACTATTGGAGCTCAACAGCTGGCCTACCCACCAGTGGTGTCTCTACAGGGAGGCAGAGCTCTAAGTTTTGCAAGAAGCCTTACCTTGCAGTGGAAATCACTCCTGCACTGGTTTAGCCAGTCCTGCACTGGTTTAGCCAATCCTCACAGGGAAAAGCAACATCTTGGCGTTGCTTACTGGCTACAGCAGCAAGGGGGAGGAGGGATTTGCATGACAGGGCAAGGCTCCTTGCAACACTTAGAGCTCTGCCCTCCCTGTAGCTACGCCACGGCTACCCACCTAGCAGGGCAGTCTGAGTGTAGCTGGTCAACGTTCTTGGGCTGGTTTTGCTTCTCACCTGGTTGGATGTTGGTGTGACTTTTTTCACCTCCCCAGGGGCTGAAGACTCTCATTTTCTTAACTGAAACTGTAAGAAGACACAAAAGGACAACACACACACACACACACACACAAACAAACAAACACACACACACACACACACACTTGTTCTTTCATATCCTCTTTTTCCAATTCCAGCATTAAAGAGCCAGACGAACAGAAATCAGATCAGGTTCATTACGATCACAGCCTGTCCAGAACAGGGGAGATGTGGGGGGGGGGGAGTCCTGGTACATTAATTTTTACGCTTGCTCTCTAGTAAATAATGTTCTTGTTAGAGCTTTGACTTTCCAGGTCTGAGCTCATGGAACAGATATGCACGTCAGCAACGGGAGTTCAAGACGAAGATTCGCAGTGCTTTCCAAAGAAAAGCGAGATGAGAAGCCCTCTTCCCCAGAGTTGCAAACTACCCCAACTCTCACTTTGGATCTCAGACTAGGGGGTCCTGTGGATGCCTTCAGAATGGAGCAATAAGAACATCCGTCAAATGTGGAATGAGCCAAGTGAAGAATCAAATTTCTGATAAGCCGCCCTGGTTCCATTTTCTCTTCACACATGAAAGACACTAGATGTTGAGTGAGTACGCCCCATTTAGCAACCTGTAATTCAGAATGGGATGCTGACAGTGCTTCTTGAATAGAAAGGAGGAACCTGCGTGGTGAAGATCCGGGAGCTTTCCCTGAGCTGCATTAGCAGATAGTGCAGCTTATGCTAGACAATTGCACTCGAGGCCCAGGTTGCGGGTGGGTAGGGGTTACAGGCAATGGTGTCATTCAAATGATTTAGGAACAGGAACTCACTTTTGAGTTCAAATTCAAATGTTAAAAAAAAAACAGAAGCAGCCACGGAGCCCGTTAGGATCCGGAACGCCCGTTCTGGTCCGTTCCCCCTGAATGACATCACTGCCTTCTCCCCAGTGGGCTGCAGACTACCAGAGTGGCTGCTGACTCCACGTGTGTGGCTGGAGGGAGCGAGAAAGGGGGCTGTGCAGGACGGGACTTCCCCACTGCAGCCCTTCCCCCTTCGCCCCCCTAGGAATCCGGAGTCGCTCCCTTTAACCCTCTGAGTGCCGGCCAACCAAGAAGAAAAGCTCTTTGCAGAGGAATCGGGAGGGGGGAGGAGGGAAAGTGAAGTGGGCGGAGTCAGCCCTAATTTTAACTAGTGGAACTGAGTTCCCCCGCGTTCCCCCTGCATGACATCACTGGTTACAGGATTGAATGATTCCCCATATAATAAAAATAATCTGCACATGGAAAACAAATACATTAAAAGTTCTACCAATGATGCGCTGGAGATTGCATTTCTACCAATGTTGCTCTAACGCATCACTGGTAGAAAATAGATTGGTTTCCCCAATGTTTAGGACATAACATAAAAACATAAGAAGAGCGCTGCTGGATCAGCCCAAAGGCTCATCTAGTCCAGCTTCCTGTATCTCACAGTGGCCCACCAGGTGCCTCAGGGAGCACACGAGACAACAAGATGCCTGAATTCTGTTTCCACTCCCTTGCACCTGGCATTCGGAAGTAGCCTACTGCTAACGTAAGGAGGTTGCACAACCCACCATGGCCTATAGCCCATGAACGTCATTCTTTTTGAAACTTTAGTGTCAACTTATTTATTAAACCTTCAAATGTTGCAGGCCTAAATCTTGGCATTCAACACCCAGTCCAGGGTTAAACTCTAGCTTCGATTAAGCCCTGCTGCCTCGGCTTTCAGTGTCAGCCCTTTCTTCTTTTTTTTCATTTAGCTGAGACATTAACCAAAAGGTAATCTAAATGAAGGCCTTTTCACGGTCTCCCAATGTTCCCTAAATGCAGCCCTACCACAACTAATCTGAGTCATTACAATTTAGGATCATCTTGGCTAGAGATAAGATAATGCTGCTTTATAATAACCTATAAAGATTTATGAAGATTTATGATCCTCCCTGGGTAGCCGGCTTCTTATCCCCCACAGACCCACAGCTCTTTTTTGACAAAAGGTCACCGCGGAAAGAGCTCTGAAACGGCGGAAAATAAAACCACTAAACGGCACATTTCTAATAAAACTATCATGCCTGCCAGACGCAGAGGGACATGGAGTGCTAACAATTTCACGTCCCATGTGGCACCTTCTCCCGAACGAAAGAACAAGATGGGTTTTTCATGCAGTACTCCAATAAATCATGGGCCATTAATCAAGCCTTCCTTTCAAAACTAAAATTTGGGGCAGAAAAAAAAAATCCAGGAGTCAGACACAGATGAAATGATCTCACTCCAGCATTCTCTGTGCTCCTTAGAAGAGCACTGAAATACACTGAGGGTGCAATCCTAACCTGGAATTAGGCCGGCACAGTTAAGCCAGCAAAGTTTGGCTGGCACAGGGGATACCGTAAAGTATGTCTGGACCACTCTCGGGGTCAGAGAGGCCAGCACACAGACGTGCACCATCCTCCCTGACTCAGAGAGTGATCCAAACATGTTTTACAGTGGCCCTTGCGCCAGCCAAACTTGTGCCAGCCTAGCTCCAGGTTTAGATTGTGCTCTCAAAAACATATCCCAAGCATATTTATGGCTCTATATGAAGAGAGATCTGTCGATCATCGCTGTGTCTGTGCCCGTCCTTGGCTTGGCCTGCCAAGTTGGAGAAAAGCTTAGAATAGGAAAAAAAAGTTTCTTTACCCAGTGTATAATTAATCTGTGGAACTCCTTGCCACATGATATGGTGGTGGCATCTGGCCTACTTGCCTTTAAAGAGGGACTGGACAGGTGTATGGAGGAAAAGACCAACACAGGTTACGGGCCATGATGGATATACACATCCTCCTGGGTTTAGAAGTAGGCTATCTCAGCATTCCAGGTGCAAGGACTTATCTTGTTGTCCTGTGTGCATGCTTGTCCCCTTTAGAATAAAGTGGCGCTCTCCATGGTCCTGCAATTCAGACCTGATTTGCTTGAATACACCCTCACAAAAAGACTTTGTTCCTCCGTTTGTTCCAACCCAGAGTACAGACATGACACTGCATCAAGGAGCACTGTTCAGCTCCTTGCCAACAAAACTTTTCCAGTAAAATATTTAGTGCCACTTTTAAGAGCAAAAATTTGCAGCTCATTACATGAATCTGTCTGACATGGGGTAGAATTTGCTATTTGCAACATTTTGTACAGGGAGAACAAAAATACTTTGGGTTTCCTGTGCGTAAATATTTCATGATTCAAGTTAATTAGGTAAGAAA
>JAJKFI010000023.1:9034664-9059970 GCA_029204185.1 Lerista edwardsae | reverse complement strand
GCCAGTTTCAACCAGTTCTGGACTGTGAGATGTGAAACTGCAACACCTTGTGCTGGCCAGACTTTGCTAGCCTAACTGTGCCGGCCGAACTCCAGGTGAGGATTGAGCTTTCAGAGTGGTGCAAGTCCAAGTAGCCCTGCGTTGGGAAAAGGATTGCAAGGGGAATAGCGTATGGTTTAAGTCATCATCACTATTCCCTCCCCATCCCAGGCCTGATCCAAGCACCGTTCCATCGATGCAGATCTGTTCAGCTCAGGCCTCATAGCTGGCACAACCTACCCACTGAATCATAAATCACGAATCAACTGGCTAACAATTCAATTTGTTTGCCAGTGTGTCTTAAGAACAACGGAGGCTCATTTTTGGGGGCGGGGGTGGGTGGGTTTGCTACTTAATCATTAAAAGTGATGGGAATAAAATGGAAGAAGATTTAACAAAATGTGGATGAGTGGGCAACATGCTTGATGAAAGCGCTTGAAGAAGCTCTTTGGACAGACGCGAATGGCGAGAACTATAATTGAAGCCGCCTTAATAGATTGTCGGAGTTGCTAAGATACCATCAGGAATCTGACTAAACCGCGAACAGTCACAAACACCTGAGCAGAAGATATGCCGTACCCCTACATAAACACACGCAAGTCAATAATTGCAGTTCTGTTGTCACCATCTGACTGTCAAGGGTGTTTTGGTTTGGGATTTACTCCCTTCCCACCCCAGACAATGATCTTTTGTTGCCTCTCCGAATAATCAAGCGCAACTCAAATGATGGGGACCAAGTTTTTTCCATCAAGAACATGCCTTGTAGCAAAACAGGCAGCCCACAAGACCCCATGGTATGTTTATGGCCTTTTAAGTGCGAAGAAAAAGCCGCAGCCTCACAGCTTGGCTCTCTGTTTTGTTTTGTTTTGTTTCCTGGCTTTGCACAGCTATAAAACATTTTGCTTTCAAATTGGCTCAGCTGAGAGGAAGAAAGAGGAATGGAGGAGGAAAAGGCAAAAAAAGAAGGAGTTGTAATCATGATCGGCAACACGCAACAGCCAAGGGTGTGAAGGGTGGACTGCCAGTGCAGACAAGATGGGGCAACCAACCAAGCAACCAACCAATCACTCAATTGCATTTATAAGTTGTAATCATGATGGGCAACACGCAACAGATTGCCAGCCAAGGGTGTGAAGGGTGGACTCTTTTGCACAGGTTTTGAAGGTTGGCATGACCCCCAAAACGAGACTTCACGACCCCATTGGGGTCCAGACCTGCAGGTTGAAGAACACTGCCTCAAAGCATGTTTGCTTTAGTCCATGTGCCCATCTCGCCATCAAAGGCTGACCTAGTTAGAGAGAAAAACAAATTCAGGGTGCTATCCTAACCCACTTTCCAGCACATACGCAGCTGTGCCAATGAGGCGTGCGCTGCATTCTGCCGTGGAGTGTTCGTCACGGAGGCCTCCTCCAGATAAGGGAATGTTTGTTTCCTTACTTGTGAGTTGCATCACCCTTACCCTGGTGATGCCTTTAAAAGGGGACTGGACGGATTTCTGGAGGAAAAGTCCATCATGGGCTATAGGTCATGATGGGATGGGCAACCTCCTTATATTAATGCTACTTTGGAATGACAGGTGCAAGGGAGTGGCCACAGGATGCAGGCACCTTGTTGCCTACTGGGTTCCCTTAGGCACCTGGTGGGCCACTGTGAGATACAGGAAGCTGGACTAGATGGGCCTTTGGCCTGATCCAGTGGGGCTCTTCTTATGTTCTTATGTTCTTATGGTGCTGGAAAGTGGGTTAGGATTGCACCCTCAGTTTTAGACCAGGTTTCAATTCAATTCTAGTTGGGTTTTCAGAGATAGGTCTCTATGGGGTATTCTCTCTCTATGCATTTTTTCCTCTTTTTTGCATCACTGGTTCTTGCACAAAAACAGACTCCAAGTTGCTACAAAACTTTAAATGACATCCTCCTAATACACTTCCCCTTTAGAGAAAACTATCATTCTTTGAATACGCTCTCTTATTTTTATACTAAGCTTGTCTCTCTTTTTTTCTTTAAGTTAACACCCAAGATCAAAGACTAATTCAATTAATAATAATCTCTAAAGCTACTAGATCTCGGATTTCTTAATTTTTTTTTTATAAAACTATCAACCTTTTTGCTAGGCTTTTAATCCTTTAGACGACAGCTTAGGCAGTCACACAGTATCCCAAAAGATAATAAGCACGTTGTAAATGCTGATAAAATGTTATCAGGCACGAATCATATATAAAAAAATTGCTCCACATCTTGATGGGGAATAAACAGAGGAACCTGAATATGATGTCGGTATTAACGGAAAAAGAGATAATTGTGAGATTCGTAGTTCATTGGATTGGAACAGTTGCTTAAGGTAGATAAAGTCTCCTTGGATTGCCATAGTGGCAACAGCCCATTCCTTCATTCTGTTTTGAAACAAAAAAAGATGATAGGAGAGTTCTTAATATTGATGGGACAGTATAGGGAGCCCAGTGGCATAATAAAGAAGGGCAGGGGGTGCTATTGCACCGGGTAACAAGCTTTAGGGGGACTACAAGCTGAGCTTGACATTAATGGCCAAAATGGTGACAACCTTAGTGTGAATGAGGGCGCAATCCTAAAATGAGTTAGGCAGGCATAAGCTAAGCCAGCAAAGTTTGGCCAGCACAAGGGCCACCGTAAAGTATGTTTGGACCACTCTTGGAGTCAGAGGCCAGCACACAGACACACACCATCCTCCCTGACTCAGAGAGTGGTCCAAACATGCTTTATGGTGGCCCTTGTGCTGGCCAAACTTTGCTGGCTTAGCTTATGCCGGCCTACCTCCAGTTTAGGATTGCCCTCTGAATAATACCGTCACGTTATATATCGTTGGAAAGGTAATTTAATGCAAAAAATGTAATGAAATGAAGCAGAGTGTAATATCTTTACTCTATCAAAGTTACTGCCAAAAACCCAGAGAAAACTAAAATACAACTGTGACGTCACTTCCTGTTGTGACGTCACTTTGCATTCTGCACTGGGCTACACTTTGGTTAGCTGTGGCCCTGGTGAGCCCTCCATATCCATGGGGCTTTGGTTCTGAGACCTCATGTGGATGCCAAAATTCATGAATGCTCACGTCCGCAAAGGTCATATGCTGCCTAGGCACATTCCTCAGTTGCCTCCCATTGCTCCTGACGCTTCAGCTGGGATCCCTGGGGAAAATGTCACAGGCAGCACCCGAGAGTTCTGCTGTATGACAGCATCCCATTTCCCCTTGGCTACATTTCTGCTTGCAAACCTGGGCAAGAATGACTCAAGACCTTTTAGTGCCTGAGACAATCTGCCAAATGCTGCCCCCTTTTGTCAGCAGTATGCCTCTGTCAACCACTCCTTGGATCTTACAGAAAGGGGGGACAGAGTGGAAGAGGCACTGTGGAGAATTACACACACACACACACACACACACACACACACACACACAGAGAGAGAGAGAGAGAGAGAGAGAGAGAGAGAGAGAGAGAGAGAGAGAGGTTTTTAGCACAGAAACCGGAGGGTTGCATTTTCCCCTGGAGGTGGAAAATATATATATATATATATATATTTAAAGAAAAAAACCTCAAAGGCTGATCGTGCAGGTGAACAGGGTAAAGCTTTATTGATTAGCTGTCGTAGCACTTGGTAAATAAGTCTGCATTCTTAATCAATAAGGTACTACCCTATGTGGTGTGATCCTTGCAACCGCACACAATTGCTTCTCGTTGCCTGCTCCAAGATTGATAGTGTGCAGTGTGTTTCTTTCTTTCTCTCAAAATACCTGGCGATAGACTCGTCATGGAATGAAAGCGTCCCACCCACACCTGGTGAACGTGCTGGAGACTTGAAGGATGCCGTCTCGGGATCGGAACCAGAAATCTACCCAATTGTCAGGTAGGGTGGCCCACCAGACTACCCAGGTAAGAGTATTTCCAGAGGCAGGGAAGGGGTCCCAGTACTGTAGTGGCTCAAACAGGCTGACCGTTTGCCCACACCCAGTGATGACATGCACCCACTACGCACCACTACGCGAGTACCGGTTTCTAGAAGTTGAGCTGGCCCCGCCCACTCGAAGCTGGCCCCGTCGGCTGGTTGGGCATGCGTACTGCACGCCCACAGCCATTGCCTGCACTTTCTGTGAGGAGGCAGGCAAGCAGGCAGGCAGCATGGTGCTGGCGGCATCATGACATCACTTCCAGCTATGACCTTACTTCCTGCCACGACATCACTTCCGGCTTATGATGTCACTTCTGGTGGGCGGGTCCCGACATGTGCCAATCAAAAGTGAGTACCTGTTCCTAAATCATTTGAATGACACCACTGCTGACAACCCACTGCTGAGATCGTCTGCCTGGATCGGCAAGGGATGTGATGGCAATGGACAAAGAAACCGATGGGTTTTGCTGATTGACTCTCAGCAAGCGGCAACCCCTAGCACAGCTCAGAGAGCGAAAGGGAGAAATGGGGTTTGACTTCCTAGCTACAGCTCTCAGGGCACAACCCAGCGGACGCCCTGGGGCCGACACGCGATGCTTACATCAGCCCAATGGCACCAGCACCGACACGGGGAGATCCTGGGCCCGTTTGCCTTCTCTGAAGCTCCCAAGCGTATGCAGCAAATTTATTTATTTAATTTATTTATTTTGAAGAATTTATACCCCGGCTTTCCCATGCCGAAACAAATGCCCAAGGCGGCTTCAATGAGCAGGCTAGATTTTTTGTTTGTTTGTTTTACAAATCTGCAGTATTCTTGTGATCCGCCAATCCTCAGGCCCAGACGTTGCCTTCACAGTGTGGTTCTCTCCTCTGGCGGTGTGCCATCAAGCCTCAGCAGGCAATCGCAAGTCAAGCCTCAAGGTCCTCAAGGTCGTATTCAGTGATGTCACGCAGGGGGAACGCGGGGGAACTCAGTTCCACTAGTTAAAATTAGGGCTGACTCCGCCCACTGCACTCTCCCTCCTCCCCCCTCCCAATTCCTCTGCAAAGAGCTTTTCTTCTTGGTTGGCCAGCACTCAGAGGGTTAAAGGGAGCGACTCCGGATTCCTAGGGGGGCCTTCTTTGCCGGCTGGCCTCCTCACAACACTCCACCGCAACTCTCACTTGCGGTGAGCTAATCAGCTCCACAGCGACTCCGTCCTGCCACCACTGGCACTGCAGCTTGTCACAACCTGGCATCCATCTCCCATCCAAAAGCAAACCACAGATTCTCCTGCTTAGCTTCAGGCAGTACCAGCAGCTCAGCCATCTGTCCACACCTCCTGCACACCTCCTTTTTTTATATTAGGTTTGTCTTAGTTTAAAACATAGGCTGCAATCCTATCCACACTTTCCTTAGAGCTGAACACACTGAACACAATAAGAGTGTCTGAGTAGACGTGCCTAGGATTGTGCCCAGAGAGGCCTATGTTGTGACATACACTTACCTGCCTAAGGAAGTGTGCGTGCGTGCGTGCGTGCGTGCGTGCGTGCGTGTGTGTGTGCGTGCGTGCTGTTGAATTACCAGCTGTCCTTCCATGTAACGTTTGCAAAAACAAAATTGTTACAATCCGTCTTTTCGGGTAAGACTGTTCAGTTTCAGCAAATGGGCACTGGCCTCCCCACGGCCACCTGCTCCTGCCTGGCTTCTCCAAACGGTTTTCTCAGGTGACCCTTCCTGCGATCCCATCTCCTAACTCCTAAATCAATTAGAATGAAACGCAAATGCCAATAATCCTTAATTAGTGGAGCAGCCTTCTAAATGAGCTGCTCAGAATTAGCTCTCTTGATTAATATTGTGAAGGTCGCGCAAGACTAAAGCGCATCGCAGCTCTGTCCCCAAGCCATTTCCGCCTGCGTCCTGCCACGTTCCTTGGCCACAATTCCCGAACAAGTCATTTTGGTGGCAGCTTCTTAAGAAGCTCACATGGAAACAGGCCACATGCCGGTGGCATTCCTTAGGTGGGGCAAGAGGGAGACATTCCCCAGGTGCCAAGCTGGGGGTGGAAAAATAGTGGCCAGCCCCCCACTAGGCTGAGACATCACCCTGCCAACCAAGGTTCGCCTAGTCAAAGCGATGGTTTTCCCAGTAGCAATGTGAGAGCGGGATCATGAGAAAGGCAGAGCGCCAAAGAATAGATGCTTTTGAATTGTGGTGTTGGAGAAGACTCTTGAGAGTCCCCTGGACTGCAAGGAGATCCAATCGGTCAATTCTATAGGAAGTCAAGACTGATTGCTCCCTGGAAGGACAAATCCTGAAGCTGAAGCTCCAATACTTTGGCCACCTCATGAGGAGAGAGGACTCTCTAGAAAAGACCCTCATGCTGGGAAAGATGGAAGGCCAAAGGAGAAGGGGGCGGCAGAGGACGAGATGGTTAGAGAGTGTAACTGAAGCGATGAACATGAAACTGGGCGAACTCCGGAAGCTAGTGGAGGACAGGGAGGCCTGGCGTGCTGTGGTCCATGGGGTCGCGAAGGGTTGGACACGACTTAGCGACTGAACAACAACAACAACAACCCCGCTTGGCCTCCTGGGATTGCAGCTCTGCCAGGTTGTGTTTATTTCTCCCTTGGAGTGATGGGGAAAGGCCTTTCCTTGCCACTCCAAGGGTCAATTTTCCCCTGATTGCCCCCTCCTCCTTCACTTTAAAAAAATGTGGAGAAGGAGGGACAGGTGGTGGGGAAAAGGTCAGACAGTGGCTGCAATAACAGCCACCATCAGAGCTTCCCTGTGCCTCTACAAGGACTGTCATCCTTCTCCACCTTTTTTGAAGTGGAAGAGAGTCAAGCAGGCAGTTCTGTACCCAGCATGCCAATTGTCTGTGGAATGTCTTGCCACAGGATGTGGAGATGGAGTCCGGCGTGGATGCCTTTAAAAAGGGATTGGATGGATTTCTGGAGGAAAAGTCCATCAGCGGTTACAAGCTGTGATGGGTATGCACAACCTCCTGGTTTTAGAGGCTGTCTCTGAATGCCAGATGCAAAGGAGTGGCAACGGGATGCAGGCGTCTTGTTGCCTTGTGTGCTCCCTGAGGCATCTGGTGGGCCACTGTGAGATACAGGAAGCTGTCTAGATGGTCCTTTGGTCTGATCCAGCAGGGCTGTTCTTATGAGCTACAGAGTGCAATCCTAACCTGGCACGGCTAGGCCAGCCAAGTTTAGCCAGCACAAGGGCCAGTTTTTTCCGTAAAGCATTTTTGGACCAGTCTCTGAGTCAGGGAGGATGGAGCACATCTGTGTGCTGGCCTCTCTGCCTCCGAGAGTGGTCCAAACATACTTTACAGTGTCCCTTGTTCCAGCCAAACTTCACTGGCCTAACTCCAGGTTAGGATTGCACCCACAGTCTGATTCAGTACAAGGTTTTTCATACGTGAGCATGAGCACTAGTTGCTGAGAACCTCACACAGCCTATGTAACTAATTAGCTGTCCTTTCCCATTCATACACCTGTTCTACAAAAGCAGTTTGTGTGCAGGGGAGGAGGGTGTTGTTGTTTTTAAAGTATATATGTAAAGGATTCTTATTTTTCATGAAATCCAGGGGAGATGGCGATGAAGCGAGTTGCCTTGAAGAAGAAAACGAGAGAGAAAAGTCAAATTATGGAAACACATTAAGCCGTCCTTTCAAGTCAATGGCCTCCAAGTGTTTCCATCACTGCCCTGGTAGGCAGATGCTTATATTACAAAACCAACACACACATTGCCGAAGCGCATGCTGTCTCCGGGGAGGAACGATCACAGGTGTGGCAGGATGATATTGAGTCGCTAAGGGCAAAAAAAAAAATCTAATTAACATCACAGACTGCAGCATCAGTGCGATGGTTGAGTGAGACGCCGACGGGGATTCTCAACACATTCTGGGTTTTTTCTCATGGGAACTCCATGCACTGTGATGTGCTTCCAACAATCAACTTCCAAGTGAACCATAATTTAACCCAGTGATGTCATGCAGGGGGTACGCGGGGGTACGCGAGTACCGGTTTCTAGGATTATGGCTGGCCCCGCCCATTCGCCCGCCCACTCGTCGACTCCGCCCTCTGCAACGTTTGAATTTCCTGCATGTTTGAGTTGCCTGCATGTTCTCAGAGCCAGGCAGGCAAGCAGGCAGCAAGCGGAGCCTTTCCTTTCCTTGCCACTGAAAAATGAGTTGCTCTGGGGTTTTAACAGGATGCCAGGCCTCCTTAACATGTTCTGGGGGTGCTGTGGAATACTGTTGCAACGGTTGGGTCAGTTTAAAATCATCTGAGGCCTCAAAAAGGGCTTTTTTCATGTCACTGCCTGCCACGACCTCACTTCTGGCTTATGATGTCACTTCCGGTGGGCGGGTCCTGACACGTGCCAATCAAAAGTGAGTACCTGTTCTTAAATCATTTAGATGACACCACTGATTTAACCCATTAAGACACTTGTCTCCCTGGTGCCCCTTGCTAAGTACCTTGTTGACAATCAGTGCACAGTTTCAGAACATGACTTGAAAGTGAGGATGACCAAGACTTTGGGGCTGTCATGCGCACCGCTGCTCGGCCTGAGCTGTAATTCATGCTCAGTGTTGCATTTGGCCCAGTCTGCACCGGAATTTCTGCCACGATGGGAATCCAGAGCACATGTTCAGGTTCTCTCCAAAAGAGAAGCCCCTGAGAATTTTCCACCGGAGCCAAATGATTTTTGCGAGACAAGTTGAAACAGTCTTTCGAAGAGCACTGGTGCAATGTGATTGCTAAAAGCCTGTGCTACAAATCAGAGATGCCCCAGTTCAAATCTCCCCTCTGCCTCAGGCAAGCCATACGTGGACCATAAAACTTACTTTACAGAGTTGTTGGAACGACAGGGCCAAGGTAATACATGGAACAGTTTGAGACTCTCCAACTGTGTTGCAGCGGTGCTTCCCAAACTGTGGGCCAGGATCCACTTGGTGGGTCACGGAAAGCTAGAAGCAGCCATCTTGGAAGCTGCAGAACTCTTTCTACATAGTGAGTGTTAACAGTTTGAATTATCAAGTGAGGTTTTTTTTTATTAATTTTGTTTTTTGTTCAGTGTTTTTGACATAATATTTTGTCCTCCTCTTGCTTTCTGTCAGGGATGTTTCCTGGTTGTACAATTGCTGAAGTCTAAGATTGCCAGTTTGCATTCCAGGAGTGTCCTTTGATTATGTCACAATAATGGCACTTCCTGCTTGATGATGGCACTTCCGGCTATGACATCACTTGCACATTAATGACATCACTTCTGGTGGGTCCAGATACGAGTGCCATTCTAAAAAGCGGCTCCCAGTCTAAAATGTTGGGGAAACATTGTGTTATACCAATTCCAAGCATTATTTAGGGTGTTTCTAGACATCTTTTGAAGAGCAGTAGAACGCCTTCTAGGCTCTACTACTGAGAAATGCATCCTCTCAATGGAGAAGATTGCTTTGTCTTCGTCGAAGAGAGGGCTTTTTTGAATGCATGCTGGAGTTCTGACTACCAAGCCAAGCCTCCTAGCCTGCTAGCCACATGGCATTGCTGGTCTCACTGCCAGCTGGCGAGGGTCTAAGGTCCCAGGCACAGCAATGGGCACCACTTAAAGTACCATTGGTGGTACACGTACAACTGTTCAGTTCAGTTCTTTATTAAATGGTGAAAGACCAGAAATAACAAACATTTAAAACAAAACCTTAGATATAAAAACATATAACCGAGGAGTACAGTGTAAAAAAGGTAGACGTATTACGTTATAAGAAAAAAGTAACATCATAACTCAATACTATGGCACTACTAAGCATATTGTTAAAAGTTGAGCATGCATAGAAATAACGGAACATCATCAGATAATATCCTGAACTCCTTGTCTTAGTACTCTTTTTCTTGAGCCACCAGTACTTTTCGGATTTTAACTGC
This sequence comes from Lerista edwardsae, assembly GCA_029204185.1. Classification (NCBI taxonomy): domain Eukaryota; kingdom Metazoa; phylum Chordata; class Lepidosauria; order Squamata; family Scincidae; genus Lerista; species Lerista edwardsae. Next base: position 9,050,100 of record JAJKFI010000023.1, on the reverse strand, counting down.
AGCCACAAGAAAGCTGGCACATTGCTTAGATACCTGATTGTTACACCCTGTTAATAGCAGATTGGAGCCTCAAGTCTCAGGAATTTCTTAACTAAAGGGAAGATGAGTTTTTCACGGATACTTTGATAAAATAAGCATCTAAATAAAACATGCTCAGAACATTCTGTCTCCCCCAAACCACAAGGGCAGAGCCTTTCTGCTAGGGGCGTTCCATTAAGTTTTCCCTCGAGGACTGCTGAGGGAAGAAGCCCCCATCTCGCAAGGAAGAAGACCCTCCTGTGTTGTGGTATTTCTAAGGATGTCAAAAAAGTAGAAGTCTTGAGAACATATTTACTTTCCTGAGAAGAGAGTAAATTAGGGCATTGACTTAGATCAAAGATTCTGTGCTTAATAATTGTCTTGGCTTGATCCAAACCCATGGACATAACAGCCTCGGGGGAAAACCTCAGGAGACCCAACTTGGAGTGGGCCGTCTTCACCCAGTTTGATTGAAAATTGTCCCGCAAAATTAAAGGGGTTAAGCCAGTGGTGTCATCTAAATGATTTAAGAACAGGTACTCACTTTTGATTGGCACGTGTCGGGACCCGCCCACCGGAAGTGACGTCATAAGCCGGAAGGGATGTCGTGGCAGGAAGGGACATGAAAAAAGCCCTTTTTGAGGCCTCAGACAATTTTAAACTGACCCAACAGTTGCAACAGTATTCCACAGCACCCCCAGAACATGTTAAGGAGGCCTGGCATCATGTTAAAGTGACCCAACAGTCCCAAAACCCCGGAGCAGCTCATTTTTCAGTGGCAAGGCAAGGCAAGGCTCCACTCGCTGCCTGCCTGCCTGCCTGGCTCTGAGAACGTGCAGGCAACTCAAACGTGCAGGAAATTCAAACGTTGCAGGGGGCGGAGTCGACGAGTGGGCGGGCGAATGGGCGGGGCCGGAACCGGTACTCGCGTACCCTCGTGTACCCCCTGCATGACATCACTGGGTTAAGCCCTTTTGTAATCGCTGGAGTTTCAGCCAGTGAACACGTACCACTGGTTGGTGAACACATACCACTGGTTTGGTTGAGCCAGTGAACACGTACCACTGTGAGATACAGGAAGCTGGACTAGATGGGCCTTTGGCCTGATCCAGCAGGGCTCGTCTTATGTTATGTTCTTATGAGAAGCGCTGCTAACTCTGGAACGGAATCCATCCAGGGCCATCCTCCAAATCAACTTTCCGCAGCAGGGTTCAGCAAAAGCCAATCTAAAAGAGGCATCTGATGCATTAATATCCTTTCATTTTAGACAAAAAGAAAAACAGGAATCCAAGAATTATTCACTGAACAAATCTGGGTTAAACGTAGAAAAGGGAAGAGCATTCTCTGCCTGCAAAATGGATTTCCGTGCCATTTCTTTGGGGCTGCCTTTCATGCAAACGTCCCCTTACTGCTTAAGCAAGGCTACTTTGGATCAATATCAGGAGTCCAGAGACATCAACTCATGAAAATGAAAATCTGTGTGCAGCAGATGATTCTCTCCTGCAGGGCAGCCCAACAGATGGGAGGTTTAACGGCTTAATGAAATTAGGAACAGTTTGGAGCCCAGGAGAAGATCGTGGAGGGTTGTCCTTAACAGCTTGAACACATCAAGGAGCCCCTGTGCCTCCTATGCTGCTCCCAGACCTTTGGCTCGTGGCGAGGGCCAAGATATGCTGCTGTCATTCAGGAGGTGCATTGATCTCTTTCATTGATCCTCTGAACATTGGTGTGCCAGAAGTCCTATTGCCCAGAGGGGGGAAAAAATGTGGGATGAGCAGAGGCAGATCTACAGGGAGGGCAAAGCTTACCTTACCCTGTCATGTAAATCCCTCCTCTCCCTTGCTGCTGTAGCCAGTAAGCAACGCCAAGATGTTGCTTTTCCCTGTGAGGATTGGCTAAAACGGTGCAGGAGAGGAGTGATTTCCACTGCAAGGTAAGGCTTCTTGCAAAACTTAGAGCTTTGCCCTCCCTTAGATCTGCCTCTGGGGATGAGATTTCATTGGACAGGCTGGAGGATTGCCACATCTTCAGCCATTATTGCTGGACTGTGCCCATTCTCCGAGGAGACTGTTTTATCTTCACATCTATGTGGTGCTGCAGTTAAAACACTGAACAAAGACCTTGGACAATGCATAATACAACATTAAGCACGGGATGGATAAAGGCAGTGATGTTATGCAGGGGGTACGCGGGGGTACGCGAGTACCAGTTTCTAGGATTACAGCTGGCCCCGCCCATTCGCCCGCCCACTCGTTGACTCCGTCCTCTGCAACGTTTGAATTTCCTGCATGTTTGAGTTGCCTGCATATTCTCAGAGCCAGGCAGGCAGGCAGGCAGCAAGCGGAGCCTTTCCTTGCCACTGAAAAATGAGTTGCTCTGGGGTTTTAACATGATGCCAGGCCTCCTTAACATGTTCTGGGGGTGCTGTGGAATACTGTTGCAACTGTTGGATCAGTTTAAAATGGTCTGAGGCCTCAAAAAGGGCTTTTTTCATGTCACTTCCTGCCACGACACCACTTCTGGCTTATGACGTCACTTCTGGTGGGCGGGTCCCGACACGTGCCAATCAAAAGTGAGTACCTGTTCTTAAATCATTTAGATGACACCACTGGATAAAGGGATGTTCTTTTCCCTCTCTCACAACACCAGAACCAGGGGACATCCACTCAAATGGAGTATTGGGAAAGTATTGAGAAAAGATAAAATGCTTTTTCACCCAGCGGCAGTGCGGGAAAGGTGGTTAGGATTGTGCCCAGAATGATCCTGAGTCACTGTCAAGCTTTTCCACCCATAGATAACTTGATCATTGTCAAGGTTATAGGAAGTGGGGGAGAGAAATTAATTTCAATAGAACGTTGCCGAGATCTCGTTAATATGCCCTTATGATGTGATATGATGATGGCAATTCAATTTCATTGCAGGCCTAATGAGACCCTGCTAACAACATGAAAAGGAAAGGAAACCACTATCAATCACATTCTACCATCATTTGATGGAGAGCCCGGGAGAGGCTGTCCCTCGCTCAGACTGTCTTTACAGCAATGTAGAACATGGGATTTGATGCTCTCAGCTGGTTTGTCCTGGCAAGAATCCCAACAATAGCTATGTTGGTTCCCAAACTGTGGGTCAGGACCCACCAGTGGGTCGTGAGCTCATTTCAGGTGGGTCACGAAGCACCTAGAGCAGCCATATTGGAAATAGGGGAAGAGGGATGCTGGAAAGAGTAAGGGCTATGAGGTTGTTTTGATTATGTCTAAATTGTAAATAGGCTTTTTCTTCTTCTTTCTGATTCACTTTGTATTGGAAAATGACTGAGGGCGCAATCCACACCTGGAGTTAGGCTGGCACAGTTAGTCCAGCAAAGTTATGTTCATAACCCTCCTGAGAAATGTCACATGTCTTACAGAGATTACTTGGACTTCTCTGGAAAATTGTCAGATGTTTCTATTTGGGAGAATGCCTGAAATTCACTTTGGGTTTCACAGTGTACGAAATATGTCAGTGTCAACCCAATTCATAATTGATGGACAATCCTGACTGGTTCAGACATGACTTCACTCCGAGGATTTGACCTGGAGCAACTCCAGGGATGGTTTTTGGCTCACACCATAGCTTCTTCCAAAGTTCCAGCATCATAGGCTAGAAGTACAGATTTTCCCAGCCCAAAAGACTTCATTTCGGAGTGAGCTCAGCTTGTCGTACAATTTGTACTGTTAGTAATGAAAATAGAGATAAATGGGAAGGATCAAGGCCAACTTTGCGTCCGTGGGATTGGCGTTCATCACACATATTTCTTGGTGCATCCCAAGATGTTAGCAGCTGTTAGCGCATGCTCAGAAGCTGACGGCATTAACCCCTTTGTTCCTGAATGAAACTGTCATTGATTGCTGAAACTGACACGGCATTTGAAAAATGCGAATGCATTTACAGAAAACTATCTCGACTCATGGGCAATCCAGTTTGGTTTGGAAACAATTTGCATTGGCTTTGTTTGGGGTTTTGCTGTAGCTGCCCTGTTGGTTGGAGGGGAAAGATCATTTCAGAAACGTGGAATGCAAAGCCAATTCTTGAGTTTCTCCTACGGAGGCATATCCGATAATTTTCAAGAGAAGCCAATGAATTTCCAAAAAGCAAGTCAGATAAAGCAAACTGTAAAGCGTGTTTGGACCATTCTCGGAGTCAGGGAGGATGGCGCACGGCTGTGTGCTGGCTTCTCTGACTGTGAGTGGTCCAAACACACTTTATGGTGTCCCTTGTGCCAGCCAAACTTTGCTGGCCTCACCGTGCCAGCCTAACTCCAGGTGTGGAGTGCGCCCTAGGCCTACTTGGGAGGAAATAAAGAAAACAAAAGCCAGGCCCGACTTGGTTTTGCTCTGTGCACAAAAGCATCCCGCGGCATCCAGCAGAACACATTAATAGAGCCTTGTAAGGCTAGATTGATCTGGGTGGTTTTGTGAACGATCCAGTTCCATGCAAACAGGATGATTCAGAAAGTAACTCATTGCAAATTGTGTAGCCGGGACGAACAGCCACTGTGTCGTATTGACAATTAACCTTGGAAGGAAAGTCGGTAAGATGCCAAGAGGATGTATTCACTTTCTGTCCTTAGCTTCACTTCCCACCACACAGCCTGGCAGCGCTTTGCTCCCTTCAGACAAATGGACTACACAGCATTGGATAAAAAGGAACAATAACCTTTGTGTGCTGCTTCTGAAGCGTGACAGGATTAATTCTCTCCAGCTTTCCTTTTTGTGCGGTGGAAACTTCTCCTTTTCACCCACCAAGGAGCGACGTTCAATAGCACCCTTTGTATTCTTGACTAATATTTGCACTCCGCTCATAATCACCAAGCAAGACTGGACTGCAAGGATGACTTTTTCCTTCCCTGGCGAGGGAGTCCCTTGAACACCTGACAGGCCTTGCCACCTGCGACAGAACTGAGAGCACAGTCCAAACCTGGAGCAAGGCGGGCACAGTGAGGCCCGCAAAGTTTGGCCGGCCCAAGGGACACCGTAAAGCAGTGTTATTCACATGGTGGGTCGGGACCCACTTGGTGGGGCATGACCAGCGATGGGATCTGCAAATTGAGAAGGGGAACGCTGGGCAGGACTTACCCGGGACTTCCACGTGATTGGCTGCCTGTCCACAGCTTTCCGTGGCTCCCCTGGCCTCGGGGGGGCTGCCCCCGGTTGGTGCGCCCCACTGCTGCTCACCCAGGCACCCAGCGCGCCCCCCCACCTGTCCTCTGCGGCAAGCAGGAGCCCCCCCTCGAGGCCAGGGCAGCCGTGGATCGCTGCGGACGGGCTGCCAATCATGTGTAAGTCCCGCCTAAGTCCTGCCCAGCGTTCCCCTTCTCAATTTGCAGATCCCATCGCTGGGCGTGACAGTATGCCAGGCAAGTCATGAAGAGCTGGGAGCAGCCCAGTGGTGTCATTCAAATGATTTAGGAACAGGAACTCACTTTTGATTGGCACTTGTCGAGAACCCGGAACCAGCCACGGAGCCTGTTAGGATCCGGAACGCCCGTTCTAGTCCGTTCCCCCTGAATGACATCACTGGAGCAGCCATCTTGGAAGCTGAAGACCTGACTCTTGCTATACTCCTGTTGTGAGTGTTCACAGCTTAAATTTTCAAGTAAGGGTGTGTGTGTTTTAAATTGTTTTTAGTTCAATGATTTTACATAATATTTTGACCTAATCTTTGCTTTCTGTCTGGGATGCTTCATGATGTGCAATGGCTGCAGTCCAAGAGTGTCACGGTGTGCCTTGTCAGAGCGCAATCCTCACCTGGAGTTAGGCCGACACAGTTAGGCCAGCAAATTTTGGCCTGCACCAGGGCCACCATAAAGGGTGTTTGGACCACTCTTGAAGTCAGGGAGGATGGCACATGTCTGTGAGCTGGCCTCTCTGACTCCTAGAGCGATCCAAACATACTTTACAGTGTCCCTTGTGCCTGCCAAACTTTGCTGGCCTAACTGTGCCAGGCTAACTCCAGGTGAGGATTGCATCCTCAGTTGTCAAAAATACCTATTATGTGCCTTGACAATTTTAACGACTTCTCAGTGTGCCATGAGATGAAAAAGGTTGAAAGTCACCGGTCTTTTTCCTGGTGTCTTTTTCCACTGCAATGGGAGTGCATCAGTGATTAGATCTGAATTGCAGAGAGGAAGATGGATAAATACGTGAGAATGGATTAACAATTCGTGAAAAGCATTTGGACACTTTTTGCTCTTCCTTTCAGCCAGCAAGTGAACCGTGCGAGCTTGACATCTATAATTGCAATGCGCCACTTTTCAACGCCGAACAAGGAGGTGTGGCTACTTTACGCTTCCTTATTATATTCCTTTCAATGGATGACATTTCTTGTACTTGACATATTCTACCCTTAAGTCATTGACAGCAGATTTCTTTTTAGATACCATCTTCTATGGGTTCCTTTTTCTCCCCCTGACGCAAATTATTTTTTCTACCTTTACATTCATCACAGACCTTCACCTCCTCCCCATCCAAAGAGAAAGATCATGAAACACAATAAGATTTTTCCCCCTTAGTGTGTTGTGTTATTTTTCCCTGCATTTTAAATGGAAGCCATTCATTCATTCATTCATTCATTCATTCATTTGTGAAAAAAAGAAATAGAGAAGAAAGTTACGGGATGTATGCTCTGGGCATACTGAGCTTAATCCAATGCAGTTCAGGAGGCAGCTGAGGTCTCCTCGGTGTAACGGAATATATTCCCATGGGGCTGAGTAATTAGTCTGTGGAACTCCTTGCCACAAGATGTGATGGTGGTGTCTGGCCTGGATGCCTTCAAAAGGGGATTGGATGGATTTATGGAGGAAAACTGCATCGCAGGTTATGTTCTTATGGCTTGTTAGAGTCAAATGAGAAGGATTTGTTCAAGGAGCTGTACTGCTAGCACGGATCCTGGAAGTCGCATGTAGGCTTCCTGACCTGGGAAGAGGGTATGGATGCAATATGTATCATACTGTCAATCCTCAGTCTGAACCTCTTACGGTTCTATCCTCCCCTACCCAGAAATGCCCCATCCCCCTACAAAATGGCCTCCTGCCACCCTATACCAGAGCACAATCCTAACCTGCTGAGTAAGGTCAGCACAAGTAGTTTGGACCACTCTTGGAGTCGGAAAGGCCAGTACGCAGATGTGCGCCATCCTCCCTGACACTGAGAGTGGTCCAAACACACTTTACAGTGACCTTTGTGCAGGCCAAACTTTGCTGGCCTGCCTGTGCCGGCCTAACTGTAGGTGAGGATTGTGCCCTGAGAAAGAGAGCACCAAATTCAGGGCGCAATCCTAACCGACTTTCCAGCACTGACTTAGCTGTGCCAATGGGGCATGTGCTGCATCCTGCAGTGGAGTTGTAGTCACGGAGGACTCTTCAAGGTAAGGGAAGGTTTGTCCCTTTATCTTGGAGTTGCATTGCCCTTCCCCTAATGCTGGAAAGTTGGTTAGGATTGTGCCCTCAAAGAAAGACATGAAAAGCTTCCCCAGCTTTACACATGCACACAACCACCCACACAAAGTTTAGACTGAGATTGTGCAAATCAGTTAACAGTGCTTTTTTTCTGTACTTCAAAGAGGCGCATGCTGAATTAAAACATGGTGTATTGAAGACCTAAGCAATGAATCTGCCGCCGGATAGTACATGTCGAATCAATAAAGCAAGTTTCTATTTGCACTGAATCACCCAAGTTTCAATAGAATGGGCTCTGGAAACGGACTTCTGTCTCCCCTTCCCCCTGCTCCTTGCTATTGAAATGAGCCTGAATCAATGTTACTTACTTTTAGTTCGTGCACACGCACAAGGTTTGCTTTCATTGCCCTGGATGGTAGCTTGGCAACTCCAGGTGGTTTTAAAGAAGAAGGATGTTCCGTATTTATCATCATCAACCTCCTGAAACCAAGAGGAAACAAATATCCATATAGCGCTTCAACTACAAATAGTACAAAAGGGAAGGAAGGAAGTCCTTGATCCATGGTCCTTTCCTGCAATTCTTGTTGGCTTGGCACGGTCTTGTCCCTCCTCTGTGTCACAAGAGAGGAGACAAAGTGGGACAACAAATCTGTATGCTAGCATCTCTGACTCCAAGAGTGGTCCAAACATACTTTGTGATGTCCTTTGTGCCAGTCAAGCTCCAAGTTAGGATAGCGCCCTCAGTCACACATCACCTTTGAGCATGGACGTTCTAGACAGACTTCAAGACTATTACCCTTGAAAGACCTATAAACTTCTATGACCAGCCTTGCTCCAAATGCAATTAAGCTTATGGCTAGCATCACATCCACAGATTCCGGTCTCGTCTAAATACAGGGTGTCCACAAAGTCTCTTTACAATGTCAAGAAATCACAAAAAATGCAAATGATGAGATACGTTAATGATATCACGCCCCTAGATTTCTTTCTGTGGGGCCACGTTAAAGACATCGTGTACAGAACCTGAAGCAAAGGATCACTGATGCTGTTGCCACCATTGATGAGACTATGCTACAGCGAACATGGCAGGAAATCGATTTATCGCCTTGATGTGCTGCGTGCAACCAATGGTGCACATATAGAGGTTTATTAATTGATGCAAAATAAACTTCAATATATACTCCTAATATTGTATACTTTCCATACATGTATCTCTTGTTTGTGTAATACAAGTTTGAAAGTGTAAAGAGACTTTGTGGACACCCTGTATATTTTCTTCAGCTTGCCATTCAAGATCTCATTTTCTTCTATGCTGTAACTTTTTGCTTGGAATGAGAATGTGAGACTTCTTTTATTTGCAGAGCCTCTTTTAAAGGATCTTATCCACTGTCTCTGTGTATTTTCTAGTGATCTCTAATACCATCTCCCCGTATAAACCCTCGCATGTATTTTTTTTTGTATGGTAGCATTTTTCCAGACTTCTTCTGATGGAACCAGCATGCAAATGAAGCGATTTCCTCCAGTTCCCCCCCCCATCTTCTCATTTTTCAAACTGGCTTGTCGATTTGTTTTCTGACAATAAGTCCGACCACTTGCTATTTTGAGAGTTTGCCCTATTGTGTGTATAAATATTGTTGATCACATGAGCCAAAGAAGGCAGGAATCATCACAGCAGATCTGTAAATCCCCTCTGTGATTCCTTGCGCTAACATTGATTGGAAATCCCTTATCAAAAACTTTCACAGTGTTCCAGAAATAAACTTTATAATGATCCAGGAATTAGCTCAATAAATGTCACAATGCATTTCTTCAGGTTTCTGTGATAGAAATTTCTTCAGCTGTGATAGAAATTATGTGCAGAGGGTTCGAGTCAAGCATTGAAAATGCTTCTCTGTTCTGTCCTGTGCAAGGATACAGATTCTCCTCAAGTATAGCCTCAATAGGCACCTGCTGGAGATGCTCTAGGAGGATCATTACTACAGGCAGGGGGTTGGACTAGATGACCTTGTGGGCACCTTCCAACTTAACGATTCAGTGATGCAGAGCGCAATCCTAAACTGGAGTTAGGCCAGCATAAACTAAGCCAGCAAAGTTTGGCCAGCACAAGGGCCACCCTAAAGTGCATTTGGACCACTCTTGGAGTCAGGGAGGATGGCTCATGTCTGTGTGCTGGCCTCTCTGACTCTGAGAGTGGTCCAAACATGTTTTAACGTACACGTTTGGCCCTTGTGCTGGCCAAACTTTGCTGGCTTAGTTGATGCCAGCCCAACTCAGTTTAGGATTGCGCCCACAATGAAATAGAGGCAGTGATTTATCAGGGACCGTCAGCAAGAAATGGGGTGGTCCCTGATAATCAGGGACCCTTCTATGGTCTCCCCAATCTGCTGTCTGCCCTTAGCCATGACGGTCTTTGTTTTCCCGTTTGGTGAGCAATTAGCAACTTCGCAATGGAACAAACTGCTGACTAATAAGGTCTTCTCTGAATGTTTGCCACCAAATTACAGCAAGACTTTCACAGCAGCGAGTCAGCAAAAAGCTGTGGATCTGGGAAGTGCCGCAGCAAAAGTAGAGGTTTTCACCCAGCATGGGACTGGCTTGATCAATTCCGAGCCTCCGAACACCTCCTGCCAAAGCTACCTGACAGAAGAGAAGCACGTTGACTCCTGTGAGATTTGCAACAGTTTTGTCTGCAGTACCAGTTGCACCATAACTGCATATCTTGTCTTTTTGTTTCCATCCCAGCATCAGGTTTTCCTTCTTCCTGTATTCGTAGAACAATGCTCTCCTGTGCTGCCACCCCCCGCCCCAATTTCGTGTGCAGCAATCATGGGCCAACCAACCTGCCACCCAGCTGACAATTAAAAACACAGCGAAGCTGCAAAATCAGCTTCCTGTCACCGCCACATGGCGGCGAGATCTATGCTTTGTGCCGCATCAGCACTTTGCTAATTAATGGCATTCTGACTGTTCTGCAAAACTAAATTGATGGTTTTGTTTGCAAAGCATCGAAGGGGTCTGATCGTCATGTAAACAAGCCTGCACAATCGCGGGGTTTTATTTGAATATGTAACCTCTCCGGGGCCGTTCTACTTCACTCGGGGCGGTTTAGAGCTCAATCAATCCTAAACTGGAGTTAGGCCAGCATAAGCTAAGTCAGCAAAGTTTGGCCGGCACAAGGGCCACCATAAAGCGTGTTTGGACCACTCTCGGAGTCAGGAGGGATGGCGCACGTCTGTGTGCTGACTTCTCTGACTCAGAGAGTGGTCCAAACATGCTTTAAAGTGTCCCTTGTGCTGGCCAGACTTTGCTTTATTTACCTCATATTTACCTCAGAAATTTACCTCAGAAATTTACCTCAGAATGCCAGATACAAGGGAGTGGCGTTTGGACCACTCTTGGAGTCAGGGAGGATGGCGCACGTCTCGGAGTCAGGGAGGATGCGCTGGCCTCTCTGACTCCGAGAGTGGTCCAAACATACTTTATGGTGGCCCTTGTGCTGGCCAAACTTCGCTGGCTTATCTTATGCTGGCCTAACTCCAGTTTAGGATTGCGCCCTTAGTGTAGTTCCTTCTTGGAGGAGATGATGACTTCTGGCAGGAAATGCTGGGCTTGAGTTCCTAACCCTACTTCATCTCTATGGGTACCTCCAGTGGTGGAATTCAGCCAGTTCTCACCAGTTCTGCAGAACCAGTTGCTAATTTATTGATATATAAAAAGTAGTGCTGTAGTAAGAAGCAGTACACAGAAAGGAGGACATAGAACCGGTTGTTAATTTATTTGAATCCCACCACTGGGTACCTCCCTATAGAGAGCCAGGAGGGTGCAGTGCTTCTCGAGTTGGACTTCGGTGCGGGTTCAAATCCCTGCTCGTCTGTGAAGCTTGGGCCAGTCACGATCTCTCTGCCTCACTTACCACACAGGGATGTTTTGAGGACAAGATGAGTGAAGGAATCATGTGCCCCACCAAGAGCTCCTTTGGAGGAAAGGTAGTTATAAAAATAAATAAACCTTCTTGGAATCTCTGAAGCAAATGCCCAAGGTGGCTTACAGAGCCAGGCTAGTCTACATCATTTTTTCAATGGATTTTTTTTTTTTTTACAAATATTCATTATTCTGTGATGCACTTAATTCTCAGTCCTAGATGTAGCCTTCACCGTGTTGTTCGCTTGTCTGGCTGTGTGGCATCGGGGGCGTTCCGTCTCCCACCCAAAAGCAGACCACAGGTCCTCCTGTTTGGCTTCAGGCAGCACTGGCAGCTCAACCATCAGTCCACACCTTCTGCCCATGCACTTGAAGCAGTATATGGAGGTCTATGGACTGGGAACAAGAACGAAAGAAAAAAAAATACAGTGAATTGGAAACTGAGGAATCTCCTGGGGAAATTGACTTGCTCCTAAAATCAAATCCTTCCAGGCAAGACATTAGGTTTCTAATGACCTCATTAGTGCGTGTATATGTGTGTCCGTGTCCGTGTCCATGTGTGTGTGTGTGTGTGTGTGTGTGTGTCTGTGTGTCTGTGTGTCCATGTGTGTGTTTGCGAATGCAGAAACCCAGAGAGCATATTGTTGCCTTTCTGTGTTGGGAAAGAGTGATTGTCATCAAACAGCCCCCACCAATGTACAAAAAAAAAAAAAACCAATGTACACTCAGAGCCCAATCCTATGCATGTCTACTCAGAGGTAAGTCCCATTATAGTCAATGGGGCTTACTCCCAGGTAAGGGTGGGTAGGATTGCAGCCTTAGTCACACTGACAGCTCCCTCAGGCTATTGTAACAGTGCAAGCTATGAGTCAAATTTGATGTGATACGAGTAGCACTTTAATAAGTTACTGGAGAAATGAAGAACATTAAAATCTAGTTGCTGTAATTACAGAGTTTAAATTCCCCCCAACCCATCCCCTGTTAATCATTAACACCCATTGATTATATGTGATAAACCAGAAGTGCCTCCTCCTGATTTTAATTCATTTTCCTTATCATAGTAGGAACACACAATGAAACCAGAGTCTTGACATTCTTTCTCTTGCCCTCCTATCAACAGATCGGGCTCAAGCTGATACTGTAACTCAGGGTCATTGATCTGGAACATTGCCATCTAGTGACCAAAGATGAAACATATACTTAGAAGCTCTAGCTATTAAAGACCAAAGGCACAATCCATGGAAAATGGTTGCTCAGGCACAATTCAAATGATTTTTTTAAATAAAAAAATTAGCCTAACCCAAAAGTTCTCCTGTAAGAACGGTTGGACTGAAACTGATAGGGAAAAAGTCACCAGAGCCAGCCCCCCAATTACCATATATTTTTTCATTGCCTGTGAGGCATAGCTAAAGAAGTGCAGGGGGGGTGCAATTGCACCAGGCAACAAGCTTTAGGGGAGCAACAAGCTGAGCTTGACACTAGTGGCCAAATGGTGTATTTGGCATGTATAAATAATAAAGGTTTCCCCACGACGGAATGGTCTAGTCGTGACCGACTGTAGGGGGTGGTGCTCATTTGTCCGAGGGCAAGCTTCTGTGGTCATGTGGCCGGCATGACTCTACGCCGTAGCGCACGGAACGCCATTCCCTTCCCACCGAAGAGGTCCCTATTTATCTACTTGCATTTTTAGGTGCTTCCGAACTGCTCGGTTGGCAGGAGCTGGGACAAGCAATGGGAGCTCACTCCGTCACGCAGTATCGAACTCCCAACCTTCCAACTCCCAACTCCCAACTTCCAACTTCCAATTCCCAACCTTCCGGTCGGAAAGCCCAGCAGCAGCAGTTTAACCCGCAGTGCCACCACATCCCTTGTACAGGGGCGGAGGGAGGGTGTAGCCAGGGGTGCGGAACACATGGGCGCCGGCAGCGGGGGGGGGCGCCGGCAGCGCGGAGGTGGCAGAGTGAAGAGGAATCCGCACATCTTGTGGCCCGCCCACCCTCTCTTGCGTCCATTGCGCTCCGAAATGGAGCTCTTCTGGACGCAGGGAGGTGTGGCGTGGTGGCGCACAAGGGCAGGGCGACATGCCGGGGACATGGTTTCGTCGCTTTGCCATGGGCGCAATCCACGGCCCTGATCCTCTCCATATGCCACTGCCCTTGTATGAATAATACCATCATGTTATATGTCATTGGAAAGGGAATTCAATGCAGAATGCAATGAAACAAACCAGAGTATCATAACTTTACCTGTGCTGGCCACACTTTGCTGGCCTAACTGTGCCGGCCTAAGTCCCAGTTCGGATTGTGCTATCACACGGCCCTCTCTTACCCCACCCTCAGCGATGTCTCCATGTCCCCAAGTCTTGTTTGGAAATGCAGCATTGTAATCTCATCCTGTTTCCGTATCTCATAATGATGGAAAATCACCCATGTGGCTATTCTTGGCATACGACATTAGAAGCAACCATCTAACAGAACAAAGATGCTAGGACAATACAGGGCAGGTGAATTGTTGCATCATGCATTAAATGCTGTGTTTGGGTGGAAAGGAAAATGGCACTTGGAAGAAATTGCTTTTCTTTCTCCACCATAGCAAAGACTGGAGGAGATTTGGTGCAGATCGTGTTTTGTGCAGATCACAATCCTTCTTGCTTTCCATCCACAGTTCCTACACCTGTGCTGCCATCTACTGGTACCCTCTGACAGTTCTGGGACTTCTATCGAGCTGACCCAGGAGATTTATAGGAAATTTCCAACTCTAAGAAGCCTGCTAGGTCCCTAAGAGGAGAAAGAAATTTGAGGAGCTTTGAGTCATTTTCTGGTCTGCCATTAGTTGAGTGCCTTGGATTTCTTTATTTTTGAAAATAAAGCATGTTAGGATTGCATGTTAGGATTACATCCTGAGTAACCCTGCAAGGTTAAGATTGACCAGTGACAGAGACAAAATCTGGCATTATCCCAAACTGGTCCCCTCAAAACTGGTTCCCCCTTGCAAGTCAGAAGTACTGACAAGCTGGCAAACTGGATTCCCTTTTCCAAAACAGGTTAGGATGCAGCCTTCCAGTGTCACCTAGAGTGCAATCCTAGCCTGGAGTTAGGCCAGCACAGTTAGGCCAGCAAAGTTTGGCCGGCACAAGGGACAACGTAAAACTTGTTTGGACCACTCTTGGATTCAGAGAGTCCAGCACAGAGACGTGCGCCATCCTCCCTGACTCCGAGAGTGGTCCAAACGCGCATTACACTGGCCCTTGTGCCGGGCAAACTTTGCTGGCCTAACTGTGCCAGCCTAACTCCAGTTGTGCACCCCTAGTTAGTCCGGTTTCTAGTCAGTCACATCCAGCCAATATCTTACCCTGCTAGTGCCGTGGTTTCAGACATCTCCCACTGAATTTAGAAAGACTCCCAATTGTCTCCTTGTTGGCAGGTCAGCTCTTCCGAGACGCAGACCCAAGTGATTAATGCCCCTCGAGTAGGCCTTACACTGTAGATCTGTTTGTTCAATAATTAGCTTACCATTTGTGAGGGTTGTTTGCAAAGATTGCATTTGGAAAGAAGCATAAATTATATCCAGTCAAAGACAAGACGGCAAACTGGAGTCTACAATAAATGCCCTTAAGTTCTTTTTTTTCCCTTTAATGAAGAATTGAATAGAAAAAAAATTATTTTTTTTCTTCCCCAGCATGTTGCCAACACTTTTCTTTACCAACAAAGAAACATACCATACAATTATTTAAAAAATAACAGCTTCACGTACAACACTATCAAAATCTATCAGGCCTTTCCCCCCCTGCTGTGAAAATATTGCTGCCCTTTTCTTATACAAAAGAGTCCATGGGGGGGTGTTTCTTTCTCTCCTTCCATCTTGAATAAAGTACTTGAGATCTCAAGAGTGATTGAGCATCTATGGCAGTCCAACAAGCTTCAACATACATATTGCATTTTTTCATTACGACTTGATGGGAGCCTTTGTTTTGTTTTAACCTTTCGGTAGAAAAAGAATCAGACAATATTTCAGTGGATTCTATAATTTCACACACACACACACACACACACACACACACAC
>JAJKFI010000023.1:9014739-9034654 GCA_029204185.1 Lerista edwardsae | reverse complement strand
TTTTTTTCTGGGAGAAAAACTAACAAAAATACCCCAGCTTAAAAAAAAGAGTGCTTCATCATAGCAAAGTTCTGGTCATACCAGATATTGGTCACCTTTGGTCATGTGTCTTCCAGGTTTCATTCCCCCCCCCCCGGGACAATGTCTGCTTTGGGCCACATTGCCGCATTTCCAATGGGACCCATGGGGAGGGGGAGGGAGCCAAACTCAACTAAGCCATAATGTATGCAATCTTCGTTGAAAGATTAAACTGGAAAGGTGAACCCAAGTCCAATATTAACTTCACAAATATAATTATTTCAGCAGAGCAAGATGATGAGTGTAAAATTAATTGTATTTCGACGGTCGTGTTTAAATGATTAAAAACCACCCAAGGAGTTGCACTGAATATCAATGAGCATTTATGAAAAATAAAACAACAGTTGCAAAGACGGAATGTGACAAATGCTGATGGAGAAGACATTTATGAAAGCACATGCTTTTTCCGTTGGTGGCCATAACCATATAACTTGTTTGTTGTAATCAACAGTCTCCCAGTCGTGTGTGTCAGGGCTGGCTCTAGCAGTGGCAGGGCCCAATGCGGGCAGAGGCGGATCTACAGGGAGGGCAAAGCTCTAAGTGTTGCAAGGAGCCGTACCCTGTCACGTAAATCCCTCCTCTCCCTTGCTGCTGTAGCCAGTAAGCAATGCCAAGATGTTGCTGTTCCCTGTGAGGATTGGCTAAAACGGTGCAGGAGAGGAGTGATTTCCACTGCAAGGTAAGGCTCCTTGCAAAACTTAGAGCTTTGCCCTCCCTTAGATCTGCCTCTGAATGTGGGGCATTCCTGCAGGGCCCCCACTCACCCAGAAGAGTGCTGTTCGTGCCACGTGCGAAGCATGGCACGTGGAAGTAGTTGGTGGTGATATCATAACATCACCCCCAGCCGCTTCCAGGTGGCCCATTTTGGGCTGTTCAGAGGCAGAGGCAGGTGGGAGAGGCCAAGGTCAAGCTGCTCTGCTCACCCCACTGACTTACAGCCCATCGAGATCCCAGCTGCAGCCACAGGCAAGATGCTCACCCTGCGAGTGCAGGGCCCCCTGAAGCGCGGGGCCGATGTGACGACATTGGTCACATTGGCTTAAAGCCGGCCCTGGTGTATGTGTCACTCTGGGTACAATCCTAACTTGTGCAGTTGCAAGCTGGCCGGTAGACGTGCACTGTCCCCAACACAAGTTCACCATGGGACAAGAGAAGTATTTCCCCAGCCTAATAAGTTTGAGAACTACTGCATTAGTCTACTAGCGTTGTCTGAATTGACTGGCCAAGAACTCCAGGAATTTAGGCAGCATTCTTAACCTCACCTCTATCTGAAGATTCCAAAAACTGTCCATAGGACCATCGGTGGGAAAAGCAGATGTTTCTCCACCAAGTTACAGCCCCTTTTGCATCCATTCTGAAGTTCATCCAAGTCAGAACTTTGTATTTTCTCCTGACGGTGCACTCGATGCTTTTTTCCTTTGTCTTCTGGGAATAAAATATGGGGGAAAAGATGATGCCTTTTGCATTGGAAAGTTCAAAGTATAAACAATTGATGGAGTCCAGAAGACAATTACTTTCAGAATATGTAGCAAAAGAGACAAAAAAAAATCAATGTCTCTTTTTCAAATAGTTACACCTCCCGATGCCAAAGGTCAGGTTTTCATCTTCGTTCATTAGATCCCCATCTCGGCATCCCATGATGTATTTATCTTGAAAAGTAATACCCTTTTGATTATGTGTCATGGATAAAATCTTATCTTTGTCTTGGACGCCTGAGACTAATGGGGACTGCTTTACGGCCCCCTTGAACCTTGGCAGTAGTTCATCCAATTATCTGATGGTGATTAAGATGGGTGTCTCTTTTGGACCCGCGCACTTCATTGCGAGAATGGACCATAACTTGCACGCGTCTAATGGAGTCATTGCTTGGAAGACAGAGCTGTAATTCTGAAGTTGAGTCTTTGAGCCCGGTGTGTTGGAATATCTTCATTCATTTTTCAGTACGTTACAACGTTCCCAGAGAGAAACAGCAGCCCGGTAGAACAGGAGCTGATGTGACGGAACAGATCGTGCAGTGTTTTTGTCATCGAGGCAAAAGGGTTTGCACACTCAAAAAAAGATTTTGGCTTTCCTGAAGGGCTTCTTTCTTTTACAAATGCATGAAAATGTCACTACCCTCTGCATACTCCGTTGGAATCAGGATGCCTTCAACGCATTTTAAATTTTACTGTTACTCAAATTGTGGGTTGGGACCTACTTGGTGGGCCGCAACCAGAGATGTCATCCGGGCGCGCCAGGAACCGGAACGCCCGGATGATTGGCAGCCCTCCGCCCCTATGGCGGAGGGCAGCCACGCCTCCCTGCACCTCACAGCGCCCAAATCGCTCCGTTTCAGAGTGATTCGGGACGCAAGGGAGGGTGGGCGGGCCCAGGAGCAGCTCGCCCATCCTCCGGAGAGGCAGCGCGTCTGTGTAGTGGCCTCTCTGACTCAGACAGTGGTCCAAACATACTTTACGATGGCCCTTGTGCCGACCAAACTTTGCTGCCCTAACTGTGCTGGCCTAACATAGGCCAAGATTGCACCCTGCCCTGTTTGTGTGTGTGCCCCTTCATTCTGTGGACTGGCTTTATATCTGTAGATTATTTTCATTTTTGTTTAAATCCATGTTGGCCACCTGTTTTTGTTTTTTTTAAATCATGCATTATGCTGCCCACCTTTTTGGTCTCTTTAAGAACAGAAAAGTGGTGTACACTTGCTTCAAATAAGTACGATATGGTTTTCAGCCTTTGTTTGTGCGATTCCTGGTAGCATCTGGTTGACCATTTGAGAAACAAATGCTGGACTAGGTGCACCTTTGGTGTGATTCAGCAGGGTTTTTTTTCAGGTAGATTCCATTGTGGTTTTGGGCTATTCAAATGCAAGGTTTTGTGTAAATTAGGCCATTCTTTGGCTATTATTTAGCAGTAGGCATTGGGAACAAATGTATGGTACAGCATGATTAAAGCCAAGGTAAACTCTGTTTTCACTCCAAGAGTTCTACTTAAAAAGACTTCATTTGTCATTGCGTCCAGAGTGCTGGATATATATTTTTTTTTCTTTTAAAACATAACTCTTGAGAAAACAGGAGACCATTATAAATGCAATCTGCCACCTGCTCCAACTGTGTAAAATTTAATTGTCTCACAGCTCAAAGATTTAGAAGCAAAGAAATGTCCAGACTCACCGATCCCCCCCAAAGGGTAAATAACAGCAGGAATGAAAAGGGGAAGAGCTGTGTTTTTGCAGGCAACAGATTTTGTAAAAATAAAATATGGCTGGAAAAGTAACGAGCAGTTCTAAGACACACCAGATTGATTTTTTTTCAGTTTAAAAAATCCACTCAATATTTTATGAATGAAAATAAATACAAAATTTCAGCCGAGACAGGGTAAGGACTAAACGAAGACTAATCATATATGGAAAAGGTGTTGGAAATTGCAGCTGACAATATTTCACTGCAGGAAAAAATGATTAAGGGAAAATATGTTGACAATTTTCTAATATCAGAAAGCATGTCAAAACCGAGAGGGGAAACAATTATCCGTTCTGTAAACAGGAGATGGGGCAAGAACGTACGTTTCTTGCTACACCATACTGGATTTCACGTAAATCTACTGTCTCATCTACTGTCTACGTAAATCTCATCTACTGTCGGATAGATGAGACGCACAGCAAGTAATTGACACAGAATTTTTATAGAGCCTAGCTCAGGTTCAGCTGCCCATGTGCAATCACTCAGCATGTGCAAGAGTAGCCGTGTTAAGCAATTGTGGCTGCAATCCTACCCAGTCTTACCTGGGAGTAAGCCCCATTGAGTACATTGGGGCTTACTTCTCAGTGGATGTTCATAGGATTGAGCTCAGTATTGGCCAGATATTTTAGCCCGGAGAGCAGGGCCAATGAGAAGTGGATGCAGGGGGTAAATTGTACCCAGACCTGGTGTCAAAAAGGGGCCCAAATAGAGGGCCCCAAAATGTCCTGGAATCTTACACTTTCCAATCCCATCACATCCCATTAGATAGGGGCAGGGGCAAACATGTCATGTAGTGGGTACGCGGGGGTATTCCTATTCCTGGATTAGGGCTGGCCCCGCCCATTCGCCCGCCCACTCGTTGACTCCGTCGGCGCTCTGCTCCGCCCCCTGCAATGTTTGAATTGCCTGCACGTTTGAGTTGCCTGCACATTTGAGTTCTCAGAGCCAGGCAGGCAGGCAGCGGAGCGCGGGAGACCAACGGCAGCAGCAGCGTGAGCAGGTAGGTTGCCTGGGACTCTCTCCCGAGGAGGTGCGGCAGTTCCTGGGGGGGGGAATCGGTAGCCCACGCAGCGGCCCCAGGGAAGGCCCGGAACTCCCGGGCCTTCTCCCAGGCTGCCCCACGGCCTACCGAGGAGGCGCAGCAGTTCCTGGGGGCGGTTGCTGGGTTCCGGCTATGACCTCACTTCCGGTGGGCGGGCCCCGACACAAGTGCCAATGAAAAGTGAGTACCTGCTAAATCATTTAGATGCCATTACTGGGCAGGGGGCACATTGTACCTGGGCTCAGAGATCAATAAAATGTCCCAGGACCCTATGGAGGGGGGCCAGAAATTTCCTGGGATCTAAGAAAATGCTTGCATAGATTGTGTGAAGCCTGGCTTTCACATTTTGTGTAAGCCTACATAGTTTTATATATCATAATCTGCAGAGATTATGATTCAATGGCCATATGAAATTATGATCCACCACCAAGGGATATGGTGGTGCAGCGGGTTAAACAGCTGAGCTGTTGAGCTTGCTGACCGGAAGGTTGGCAGTTCGAGACAACGCGACGGAGTGAGCTCCCGTCACTTGTCCCAGCTCCTGCCAACCTAGCAGTTCGAAAGCACCTAGAAGTGCGAGTAGATAAATAGGCACCACTTCGGTTTAGAAACAGAGATGAGCACCGCCCCCTACAGTCGGTCACGACTAGACCATTCGGTTGTGGGGAAACCTTTACCTTTACCTAGAGAAGGGAAGGGGCTCCTCCCCCCCAAAAAACCTTTGTACCTCAAAAGGTGTCCCAAAAGAAACTTTGTATCCCATGATAAAATACATCACATCACAAATTCTGAAATAGTCCGTCATCGCCACCTTATCTTTTTCCCTTTTGCACCCCAAGAAACAGACTGCTGCTCTCCAGAAAGCATCCCCGAACACTCACCAGTTCTTATGATAATGTCTGCAATCAACTCTCACCCCCCCCCCACACACACACATCACATCATGTTTTGATGTTGTTTTGGTGCAAAGCTTTGAAAATTAAAATGTGTTCAATGTCAAGCCGTTCGGTGTCTTGTCTGATCTTAGCAAGGTTATAAATCACTCTTCCCTCTGGATACAGCGTGAATTTTAGTACCTATGTAAAGACACATTTTGCTTGTAATATGGAAAAGAGAGAAACTGGTGCTGTACCCATTCCGCTCTCAGTATTATGAAAAGCACATTTGCTACCTTTAAGTCAATTGAAATACAGGAAGTCAGTGGTTCTCAATCTTGGTAGCACCAGGACCCACCTTTTAGAATGACAATTTGTTGGGACCCACCAGAAGTGATCTTATTAACCTGGAACCTCAGTAATGGGGTCAATTAATCTTATTAACCCCCATACTTACCCTCCGCTTCCCCTCTGGTAAATGTGGATAGGGTTAGAGTCTTGGAGATGTTTGGGGAATTTTTTTTTAAACAGCTCAGCAACTGCTTGGAAGAGTTAGGACGGTACATTATTTTAGAGTGCAATCCTAACCTGGAGTGAGGCCGTCACAGTTAGGTCAGCTAAGTTTGGTCTGCACAAGGGCCACCGTAAAGCACGTTTAGACCACTCTCCAAGTCAGGGAGGATGGCGCATGTCTGTGTGCTGGCCTTTCAGACTCAGAGAGTGGTCCAAACATACTTTACGGTGGCCCTTCTGCCGGTCAAACTTTGCTGGCCTGTCAAGCTTTGTTCTTAGTTCAAGGGAAAAGGAGTTCCATAAGTAGGGGGCCACCACCAAGAAGATGCTGTTCCTAGCCACTACCCCCCTCACCTCACAGTGGCACAGTCAGAAGCCCCCCGATGACCTAAAAGGAGGGGTAGGATTTTATGGAAGAAGTTGTTGTTCAGTCGCTCATATCCGACTCTTCGTGACCCCCTGGACCACAGCACGCCAGGCCTCCCTGTCCTCCACAAGCTTCTGGAGTTTGCCCAATTTCATGTTCATTACTTCGGTGACACTATCTAACCATCTCCTCCTCTGCCGCCCCCTTCTCCTTTGGCCTTCCATCTTTCCCAGCATGAGGGTCTTTTCTAAAGAGTCCTCTCTTCTCATGAGGTGGCCAAAGTATTGGAGCTTCAGCTTCAGGATTTGTCCTTCCAGGGAGCAATCAGGCTTGACTTCCTGGAGGATTGCCCGATTGGATCTCCTTGCAGTCCAGGGGACTCTCAAGAGTCTTCTCCAACACCATAATTCAAAAGCATCGATTCTTCGGCGCTCTGCCTTCCTTATGGTCCAGCTCTCACAGCCATACATTGCTACTGGGAAAACCATCGCCTTGACTATGCGAACCTTGACTATGGAAGAAGGCAGTCCCTCAAAATATATAGTCTTCTTACTTTTTCCCTCCTCACCCTCATCGTTCCTTCTCCTGCCTCCCTGAATGTTCTGGTTCATCGCCTTGCTCAAGCCATTGGGATAAGTCTTCTTTCAGTTCTCCCAAAGACCTGCAAGCCCACCTAGCCACACTTACTGCATTCTCCTGCACACGCCTACTCGGAAGTCAGTGTCATGATCAATGGGACTGCCTCTCAGGAAAGTGTTACAGGATTGCCCTTTCAGACAACCAAGTGGTACCAACATGGTGGAAAGCGCCCATGGAAGTTTTTCATGTGTTCTGTTTTAGTGGGTGGTTTATGATTAAACCTACGGCAGCCTCTGAGAGCAAGACCAGGCGATCATTTGTTGATGGCAAAATCGCTGTGATTAACCTGGAGTCAGAGCTGAGCTTCCAGCCCAGTGGCCCTTTCAGGCCCCTTAACAGCAATACGATTCTGTGAACTGGGAAAACTGGAAGACCAAAAAGCTAATTCAAACTGTCAATCACTTCTCTCACCTCTGACTCCCAGTCAGTTCCTTGCTAAGAGAAACACATTTATTTGGAGCTGTTCCTCGTTCGGGAGAGATTTAAGGAATCCTGGGTTTCAGAGCTGCAGAAGGACGTTTAATATGTTGCTCCGCTGTGAAGAATCGCAGCCAAGGTCTGGCCTCCAGGAATTGGTCCCTTCACTAACTGCATGCGTGAAAAGGTTGATTGTGCAAGTGATGGCTAAAAAACCAAGAAAACGAAAATGCCACTGTGATGTCACTTCCTGTTGTGATGTCACTTCCAGGGCATCCTTTTGCCCTGGGCGCTGGGCTGCACTTTCATCAGCTATATCCGTGGGGACATCCATTTATCCTCTTCTTGTGGATCCTGCAGAGATAACTGATTGGCCCTTGTTGAACACGGGATGCTTGCCTCATTAGGCCTGGCAACTCAACTGAGTAGCATTCTTCTTATGTTGTTGTTGTTGTTCAGTTGCTAAGTCGTGTCCGACTCTTCGCAACCCCATGGACCACAGCACGCCAGCCCTCCCTGTCCTCCACTAGCTTCCGGAGTTCGCCCAATTTCATGCACATTGCTTTGGTGATATTATCTAACCATCTCGTCCACTGCCGCCCCCTTCTCCTTTTGCCTTCCATCTTTCCCAGCATGAGGGTCTTTTCTAAAGAGTCCTCTCTTCTCATGAGGTGGCCGAAGTACTTGAGCTTCAGCTTCAGGATTTGTCCTTCCAGGGAGCAATCAGGCTTGACTTCCTGGAGGATTGACTGATTGGACCTCCTTGCAGTCCAGGGGACTCTCAAGAGTCTTCTCCAACACCATAACTCAAAAGCATCTATTCTTCGGCGCTCTGCCTTTCGTATGGTCCAGCTCTCACAGCCATACATTGCTACTGGGAAAACCATACCTTTGACTATGCGAACTATTTTCTTATGTAAGACTGGTCAAAGCACTGCAAAAAAAAAAAAAAGGATCATTGCACACAATCATTATGTGTTTTTCCTGTACTTCCAAGAGGTCTTGCATGTTGATTTTTGGTGCAAGGGAGAGTATTAACCCTGCTCACTCGAGTCCGATTGGAGCACCACACTGCTCTTGTTCCATTTGTGAAGGCTTCTGCTCCACTTCCTGCTTCTAAGCTTGTCTCTGTGTGACAGGTTGAGCATCACACGCCACAACGTCCTGGTTCAGCCTGTCGATCAAAAACGGGTTTCCCATTGTGTGCAGCTTGGCCCTCAGGCCACCTTCCGGACTGTGGCTTCCCTGCCCATTCCGGAATGAGGAGGCAGACAAATCTCGGCATGGGCTAACATCTAAAGCGTTCCAACAGAGCTGAAGGGAGAACTGAAGTTGCGGGTGGCAGGAGTATTGTGATTGTGGCAGGTAATTGTGATGGGGGCTTTTGTTTGAAACCTTCATCATTGCCAACCTGTCTGATTTTGGAGGACGTGGGGAAGCAACAATATAAGCAGAGGGAAACAGAGCTAGTTAGGAACCAATTAAATGGCGCCGTTTGTGAATCGGCCTTTTAATATCCACTACGCATAGCAACTTTGGTGAAATATCCCTGCAATGGGATTCTCCTGCACAGAACTCTCATTTGCAAATGATCCATCTTCCTGTTTAAAATAAATTATCCTCTCCGACTATTGTCTTGCTAAACCATTGTCTCTGGGGAAAGGCTAATTTGTGTTAGTGGAGTGGCTGTCTGCTAGAGTCGAAATAAAGGAAAGATCTGGTTCTGTTTCTCGCCGTATCATCCAATCAGCCTCCCATTTCTTGGCTGGGGTCTCTGTCATGGAGAATATTAGGCTGTCCAAGACAAATGTCGCAGCCATTTGTTCAAGGTAATCACTTGTCCGGTCGAATATCAGCCAGATTGCCGCAAATCTGAATGAAACCTATTAGCTGGAAATGGGGGGAGGGAAGAAGAGTAATTCTTGGGGAAAGTGTAGTCAAATTTGAGATTGAAACTGACAACGAGGCAGGCTGTATTGGCACTTGGTTGTCTTCTCTGGATTAATTTGTGGAGAAAGGATGAAGACACTGTCAGGGAGGTTTGGAAGAATCTAAGACAATTGCCTGCCATACTCCACCCTTCACTCTCTAGACACTGAAGGCGCAATCCTCACCTGGAATTAGGCCAGCACAGTTAGGCCAGCCAAGTTTGGCTGGCACAAGGGACACTGTAAAGCATGTTTGGACCACCCTTAGAGTCCACCCTTGGAGGATGGAGGAGCATGTCTGTGTGCTGCCCTCTCTGCCTCCGAGAGTGGTCCAAACATACTTCATGGTGTCCCTTGTGCTGGCCAAACTTTTCTGGCCTAACTGTGCCAGCCTAACTCTGTGTTAGGATTGCTCTCTTAGACTCATTCTCTCGAGCCGCGCATTCTGATGTGGAAGCAGATCGCTTGCATAGGTTGTTTTGCACAGCCACAAGAGCAGTCAAAGAAATACATGGTTGTGTGTTGCAGTCTATCCATCTGTCTGGCAGGCGACTCTGTGAATCTGCAAAGGAGGGCAAGAAGAGGTCATTTTAATAATGCTCTGCTCCTGACCTGCAGTGTTTGATGATCCTCCCATGCTGATGACCCGATTCTTCATCCCTTTGGTTCATCAGTCGTAGGGGATCTTTTTCCATCGCACAAAGGTTGAGTTCCAGGTAGGTCTCCTGCCTAATAGCCATGGATACAGAGTTAGCCTGGAAGACTTTTCTGGAAGAAAAGTCCATCGTGGGCTATAGGCAACGATGGATTGTGCAACCTCCTTACATTAGTACTAGGCTACTTCAGAGTACCGGGTGCAAGGGAGTGGCAACAGGATGCAAGCATCTTGTGGTCTTGTGTGCTCCCTGAGGCACCTGGTGGGCCGCTGTGAGATACAGGAAGCTGGACGAGATGGGCCTTTGGCCTGATCCAGCAGGGCTCTTCTTATGTTCTTATGTTTAGTCTCCAATGAAATGGGTCTGATCCCCTTATAACGCAAGGGTTGCACTGCGAGGCTCAGAAGATCAACTGTGCATATGGCCCATTACACCACTTCAACATACGAATTCCATTGACTTTTTTATTTATTTTCCTTCCAGGAAACAACAGGAAGACTGGAATAGCTAACCAAAGAAATACGTTGCTATTCATAGCTCAATTATTTGAAAATGTGAAACTCAATTTCATTAATATTCAAGGTGCATTTGAGGCATAACCCGCCCTCCCGCTACATAAAATGACAGAAAGAAGCAAAGATTTTAAAAAAAAAATGAAAGAGAGAAAAATTCATTGGTAGGTAAGCAGCTCTCAATTTACCTAATTATCTGTCTGTACCAAGGAAACTTTTCAATTAAACTTAAGGGTCTGGAAGTAGATGAGAGAGAATTTTCAAGGGCAAAACATATCAGATCATTTATCTCTGGAAGGGAAACATATAGAAGTAAAAAAAAAGAGTGTCATTGCAATCTCCCCCCTTACGTTTATTCCAGATTTACCGAGGCCACCATCGTGTCACGTCTATCACAGATCATTAAGGATTTTTATAATGCTCCTAAATTTTATGAGTAAGGTGGATTATCAGAAGCACGGTAACCCATTTTTAACTTTGTACTTCATGAAATAAGGGTATTATCTGCAATCTATTTTTGATTGAATTTCAAGGTTTCTATTATATCTTTTTTTTAAAAAAAAGCCTTACATCGTCGAAACATGTATTATCAGCATTTTGCTGACCCTTCCTGCCCTCTTTATTCTGGAGCAGAAGATTTGCTAGAAAATTCCCACCTAATTTTATGGCATTTAGCAAATCATCTTGCGATTAAAGGGCACACTTCTTTGCTCGGTGAATACCTGGATGGGGTTGGCATTGAAAAGGGCAACTTCCCCCCCCCAAATGTTTAGGTAATCAGGATGAAAGGAGAAAAGAACGACTCATCACCACCCTTTCCCTAGCAAATTTGTACCAACAAATGGGATTGTTGAATTGTTGAATGAGATGGTAGGATGGCAAGCTGAATGATCAACACAGTTGTTTAAAGGTTTCCATGCAACACTGTGTATGCAAGAAGATGGCTCCCATGATCCTTTGCGACGCCAGGATAAAAATTGGGGCATGTATCACAAAGGCGACTACACCTCTGGTTTTTACTCCACTATAGCACAGAACAGGCTTCTGTATTACCACGTCTTTGCCTCTTGAACCTACTGATAGGACTAGAGATCTGCTGATTTTCATAAGCAGACAAAACTAGGAAATTTTCATAAGCAGACAAAACTAGGAAATGGCTGTAGGGTGAAATCTGAGAGTAAGAGTGCAATTCTAACGTGGAGTTAGGCCGGCACAGTTAGGCCAACAAAGTTTGGCCAACACAAGGGACACTGTAAAGCGTGTTTGGACCACTCTTGGAGTCCGGGAGGGTGGTGCACATCTGTGTGCTGGCCTCTTTGACTCAGAGAGTGGTCCAAACGTACTTTACAGTATCCCTTGTGCCCTCTCATATCCTTTACCACACACTAAGTATGTTTGGACCACTCTCGTAGTCAGAGAGGCCAGCACACAGACGTGAGCCATCTTCCCTGACTCCGAGAGTATTCTATGGTGGCCCTTCTGCTGGCCAAACTTTGCAGGCTTAGTTTATGCTGGCCTAACTCCAGTTTAGGATTGCACTCTTGGAATGCTCTTTAGATTAGAAGATCACAGGGAAAGGACATAGGTGTTATATTGAAATGCAGAAGTCCGGCTAACCTGCTTTAAGGAGATGAATCTGGAATGGATTTTTGTTTGCCAATAACAATACAGGAACAAAGACAGAGAATAGGGATTTGGAAAAACAGTGGGGGCCGCGCTTTTAACATCCTTTGAAAACATTTTTTTAAAGCTGAACTTCCACCCCAACATTAAAAAATAGAGCCATCGGATCAATCTCATAAAAATAGTTTCAGAAGACAAATGGATTTCTCCTTTTTTTTCCCCTTCCCCACCCCAGCTCATCATTAACCATGAAATAAACTTCACACTTTACTATATAATGATCAAAGAGGGATTAGGTAAGTATTCAATTTACCGGGGGGGGGGGGCGGAAAAACTGATACAGTATATCTCAGAGACAGAGAAAGGAGGCAGACAATGCCAGCATGGGTGTAATGAATCTGAACAGTGATGGAAAATTCAGCGGGTGTAGCGTCATTAATGTTAATTCGGCGAATGTTAAAATCGCCGAGGGGAACAAATTTGCTGGTATTAAACCTGATAATGGATAAATAATCGAAAGGATTTTATACTAAACATGACTCGAATGGATCTGCTCTCTCTCTCTCTCCCCCCCCCACCCCTTTTTTTTTCTGTGATCAGCTATTAAATGGAACAATATATGGCAGGATGGATTTTTGCAGAAATACCCTTGGAGGAAAATAATTTCCACAGGCACTTGATTGACTTGATTTGTGGTGGTAAAACTATGCCGTAAAACAGAAAGGGAGACAGTACAAATGAGGAAAGTTTCCAAAGCTGGATCTCTGCACCAAATAGTTTCTTGCACAATTCTTAGAAGACAGAAAAAGGGGTGGGTAGGAAAAGTGGTGTCACTAGGGCTTGCATCACCCAGTGCAAGAGCTCATTGTGACACTTCCATGGTGATGTGAATTGCCCAGTGGCTCAGGCATGTTCTTATCCCATGCAAATGTAAATGCCCCATGCCACAGAACAGCAGAACCTGTGGCCCCAAGTTTCCAGCCAAGGTGCTTACCATAAATTGCATCTCTCTACATTGAATGGAAAGCCATCAAAATGTGCGCCTGAAAAGTTTGTGTACGTTCAGAAACCAAATGGATCTAAGCAAATTTTAATATAAAATGGCAAACAAGACAATGGCACAATCCTAAACTGCGCTGGAACACAGTAGCCTGTTAAAAGGACAGCTCTCTTCCATTTCCCCAAATGTAAATTGTTTCCATTTTCCAGATCAGTTTCACATACTATTGTAGCAGCAAGTATAAATATTTAAAAAAATTTGAAATGAATGCAGACCCACCTGAAATTGACTCTTGGCCCGCCTAGTTAATCCTGATCCATAGTTTGAGAAATTCTAATCAAGGCAAATTGCTCTCCTCTCTTTTGCAATATGGGGCACTCTTACAGGGTCCTTTGAAAGGATTACGGAGATAATCCCTCTCTGTAATTTTGGATACACGTATTTTGTGTTGCCTTTTGGAGGCATGATCTCAGTAAGCCTTACAAAGAACCCTGTACATTAGTTTGTGTAAGACCATGACAAGGGCATATTGCCATTGTACTGAACAGCTAAAAAATGTAGCCATTAGTAGACCATTCCTTTGTAAATGCTCTGAATTAACTTTTAAACTATCTAATCTAGTGACCATCAGCACATCTTGTGGTAACATGTTCCACTGAGTGTGTGTGTGTGTGTGTGTGTGTGTGCGTGCGTGTGTGTGTGTGTGTGTGTGTGTGTGTGTGTGTGTGTGTGTGTGTGAGAGAGAGAGAGAGAGAGAGAGAGAGAGAGAGAGCGTTTTATAAATCATATGATTAATAAATAACCAAATAATAAACAAAAATGGTTACAAAATAACAACAAAATAAATAGGTGAGAAATTGTTCAGCTCCTCTGTGACTGACAGTTCAGCACCAAGAATGCAATTAAAAGCAGAGTGTGCATGAGCCAACCTTTTTTCGACAATGACACTTCAACACTGATTCATCCCCAATGCTGGTAGATTAAAGGGCAGCTTGCACCAAAAGCGACAAAGAGATACTTTTTGTCGCTATTGGTTACAATTAAAAGAGTTTTCTCCGCACGGAAGAGTCGCGTGAAATGTCAAGCAGAGGAGTAGCACTGTTCCGAGTCAAGTTGACTCGTTTTGTACAGCTCAAGGTGATGGAAGGAAGATATTCCGGGTCTGCAATGTAAGTCCGTCCTTAGGTGGAGTGGGACCTGCAGTCTGGCTTGGTGAGAGCCACAACAGTGTTGTGCAGCATTGCCCAAACTGTGGATCTCAACCCATAGGTGGCTCTCGACCCAACGTGCAGTGGTTCATGATTTGATGCTCTCGGTTGTGCCGCCAAGCATTTCTGGAAGACTCAACCAGGCCAGGCCCACAACCCACTCCATTGGCGTCTACAGACCACAGAATGCCTTGCAGTACCAAAGCAGAAGTTACTTCTGCACAGCAATGCAGGGCCAAAATCCGCCTCCAGGAGAAGTGCAGCCATTCCTGGGGGAATTCGTGGTAGGACATTCCTGGGGGACCCCCACTCTCCCTGCACAGTTTGGCCAACACAAGGGACACTGTAAAGTATGTTTGGCCCACTCTCAGAGTCAGAGAAGCCAGCACACAAGACATGTGCCATCCTCCCTGACTCTGAGAGTGGTCCAAACGCCACTCCCTTGTATCTGGCATTCTGAGGTAAATTTCTGAGGTAAAATTCTGAGGTAAATATGAGGTAAATAAAACAAAGTCTGGCCAGCACAAGGGACACCGTAAAGCATGTTTGGACCACTCTTGGAATCAGAGAGGCCAGCACACAAGACGTGTACCATCCTCCCTGACTCTGAGAGTGGTCCAAATGCCACTCCCTTGTATCTGGCATTCTGAGGTAAAATTCTGAGGTAAATATGAGGTAAATAAAGTCTGGCCAGCACAAGAGACACTGTAAAGCGTGTTTGGACCACTCTTGGAATCAGAGAGGTCAGTACACAGATGTGCGCCATCCTCCCTGATTCCGAGAGTGGTCCAAATATGCTTTATGGTGTCCCTTGTGCTGGCCAGACTTTGCTGGTTTAGCATATGCTGGCCTAGGATTGCGCTCAGAGTTAAGTTTAGGGCTGGAAGTGATTCTCAGCTCCACATGTAGAGAGAAACTACTCAAGCCCTGTTGCTCAGCACTGACTCAGCCTCATGCGATGTGCGAGAATAAGGCTGTCCAACAGGAAGAGGACTCGGAAACAAACAGGGTACACCCCAGAGCCTAGTAAATCACCCCATCCCGCCGGCGACTAGCATGCCTGGATGTAAAGAATCTTCTGGTGGTGACAGTAATAGCCCTACCTGACCTCCAGGCAGAATGCCGAGGAGAATTCATGACACTTTAAGAGACACGAGATATAGCCATAGAAAGATTAGAGGAAGAGCTGGCTGAAAAGCAACAGGAAAGGCTGGGAAGAAACAGGGGTGGAAAAAAAGAAAGAACGCCCCTCCACATTTTGCATGCTGGTGCCATGCGCTGCAGAATGCATTACCCATCGACATGGTCCCTGAGACTGGATAAATTATATCCCACCGTTTGGTAAGACAAAAGGTAGTTCTGTCACCATATGTTGCACCAAAGATCTCACGCTGCGACAGGGCTCTTGCGGCAGAAGGTGGTTGTCAAGGCGGCAGTCCAAAATTTATTTTGTGGATCTGTTTCTGTTTTGGGGTTTTTTTTTCCGAAGCAAAGCAAAAGCTTCGAGCCGAGCCGTCAATAAAGGCTGCGCGAATGCATGAGTTGCGCACAGCCAAGTCCTAACCAACGACCCAGCATTGATGCAGCCTTGCCTATGGGGCATGTGCAGTAACATAGCGCATAGGTGCAGCAGGTGGCCGCTGCACTGGGCCACATGCTGCCGGCTTGTGGGGTGTGTGAGAGAGAGTCTGGGACTACTTTGGGGATGAATCTGGCTACAGAAGTGGTTATGTAGTGGTGGTGGGAGGCTACAAAATCCTCTTTGCACCTGGTAACAAATGGGCTCGCTACGCCCCTGGACATGTGCTTTATTCTGTACGGATCGGAGGCAGGATTGGCAGCACAACCTTCCTGGACCGAAGCCTGATGCTTGGAGTACCGCAGACATGCAGCAGCTATTTAAGGACCATGTAGTCATAAGAACGTAAGAACATAAGAAGAGCCCTGCTGGATCAGGCCAAAGGCCCATCTAGTCCAGCTTCCTGTATCTCACAGCGGCCCACCAGGTGCCCCAGGGAGGCATGAGACAACAAGATGCTTGCATCCTGTGGCCACTCCCTTGCACCCGGTACTCTGAAGTAGCCCTCCACCTTTGTAAGGAGGTTGCACAATCCATCGTTGCCTATAGCCCACGATGGACCTTTCCTCCAGAAATCCGTCCAATCGCCTCTTAAAGGCATCAAGTCCAGATGCCATCACCAGATCAGATCTCCAGATGCCAGTCCTCTCTAGCTGACCCCGGGTAAGGGAACCCTTGTTTCCTTGCCTAGGGCAGACTTCTGCAACCAGCCCCGGCCTTAAGCCAATGTGACCAATGTCATCACATTGGGCCGCCCCGTGCTTTTGTGGGGGGGGGGGCGGCACCGGAACAGCACAGCAAGCATATCTCCTGCTGCAGCAGCCAGGATCTCTATAGACTGTAAGTCAGAGGGGCAAGCACAGCAGCCTTGCCCCCCCCCACCTGGGAGCCCGAAATGGGCCTCCTGGAAGCAGTTGGTTGTGATGTAATCAGCAGGTGCCATGCTTTGTGCATGGCACCACAAGCGCTCTTCTGGTGAGTTGGGGGGCCCATGGGGGGGTAGGGGGCCCAACAAGAATGCTCCGCATTGGGAACTGCTATAGCCACCCCCATAGGATACAGCGGTCACCATTTTGGCACTACTGCATCAAAGCAAACCTAGAATTGCAGAAAACCTAGAATTGGACTGCAAGTCTTGTATAGAGTTGGGAGGTGACAATGGAGTCTCTCTCTCCCACATTCTCCCACCCATTTGTGTCTTGTTAGTCTGCCCTGCTGCCACCTAGCAATTACGTTCGACTGTACCTCTTTTAAATATTCATGTCCGCTCGTATTTGCACAGAGCAGCCTTCCCCGGATTTTATTTTATTTTATTTTCAGAAATCAAATTATTCATTCAGTACTTAGAAGATTGACCCAAGGTTCCTACTTTAAATACACAGGGATATTGATTGTAAAAATACACTCAGAAAATGATGTGGTTTGTATGCATGCATTACATCTTCTGAGTCATCCTACAGCTTATAATTTAAGCCCTGTGTTTCAGTTGGTGGGGAGGGGGAAAAAAATGAAATTGCTTTGTTAAGTAAGGTGGCTTTGATTTTGGCTTTCGACAAGTCAAGGCTTGTCAGGCAGAAAGAAAGGAGAAAAAGGGAAGGGGAACGACAATGAGATGAAAGGTCTCCGTCCTGCAGAATGTACAGTCATGCTTCGCCCAAAATTGTGTGCTTTCCAAACACATCAAACTGCTGGTCCAAGATTGTTTTACAAAACCTCTCTCCTGCAGTATGTCAACAATCCGATATCCTATATCAATGGAAGTTGGCAAGAAATGAGTGACTGGTTGATTTGAAGAAAGCCTTTTTTTTTTTTTTTTGGCTGCATCTGTTTTTCACCATGCATAGCTTTCCGGATGACAAGTGATGAGGACAGCATTGCTTTCAAAAAAATAAGGAAAAAAATAGCACCTGAAAGAGGAGAGAGAATAGATTCCTGCCACTAATGCTGGTGTCAAGCAAGGCATCCAACCTTTTGTTAATCTTCAATTTGCATCCTTTCCAAGGTAAATCGGACAGATGGAAGCAGATGACTTAGGTATGGAACATTTTCATAGAGTGCAATCGGAGCCGAAGGCACAACATGAACAGAGAGACAGCGATTCAGTACCAACATCGTGCCAGCTCATGGTTTCGGTGCCCCATGGTCGAGAACCAGTGGTGTCATTCAAATGATTTAGGAACAGGAACTCACTATTGAGTTCAAATTCAAATGTTGGGGGGGGGAAACTGGAAGCTGCCACGGACCCGTTAGGATCTGGAACGCCCGTTCTGGTTTGTTCCCCCTGAATGACATCACTGCCTTCTCCCCAGTGGGCTGCAGACTCACCAGAGCGGCTGCTGACTCCACGTGTGTGGCTGGAGGGAGCAAGGAAGGGGGCTGTGCAGGACGGGACTTCCCCACTGCAGCCCTTCCCCCTTCGCCCCCCTAGGAATCCGGAGTCGCTCCCTTTAACCCTCTGAGTGCCGGCCAACCAAGAAGAAAAGCTCTTTGCAGAGGAATCGGGAGGGGGAAAGAGGGAGAGTGAAGTGGGCGGAGTCAGCCCTAATTTTAACTAGTGGAACTGAGTTCCCCCGCATTCCCCCTGCATGACATCACTGTCAAGAACCCAAATTATGGCTTGAGCTGGTGATGCTTCGAGCAGGGTGTAAACATTGCCTTCACACCACCCAAGAAGGCATGAAACAAGCAGATGTGGGGTTTAAACTGGCCACCATTTCATTTCCTAAGAAGTGCAGTGTAGTCCCTGGAGAGTTGGACATTGTCCAAGGACACATGAGTTTGAATTTATGTACAACCATGAAGCTCATTGGATGATGTTGGAAAAGGGGATTAATCTAAGGGATAAAAATCTGTCACCATAAGCTGCGCAGCTCAGATATGTTGGATGAGCCCCCACTGAGCAATGGGTGAAAATTCCTCCTCAAAGCTTGATCTAGTGGTTTAGGAAGGGAGATGGAACTCTTTTGGGTTGGCAGGAATAACCTGGAATCATACCTAGATGAGCCGCAACAGGGAGCTAAGGTGAGATCATCAAAGGAAAAGTGAGAAGATACACAGAGCGAAGCAGGGCCTTCTTTCTAAGGTAAGAATCTCCTTTGAACGATAAGAATTTTCAAGATGGATAAGACTCACATTTATTGTTACATACGTTTGGCCTATTATATTCCAAAATCTTGCTTGTTGGGGTATGCAAGTAAATCGTCTTCAACAAATCTTGGAGGCTGCCTTCCCTTCTGCTCCCTCTGTGAACATCGGCAATAATTCTACGGAGCTAACACCAATGTTAAAATGATGCAGATCAGATTTGCACGAGGACTTCTCTTTTCTCCTTGGCTTGTTGCCATACCAAGAATTAGCATGACATCCATGCTACAGGGCTCTCTGCCTGGTTGCTGGACAATTACAGAAAATGGCTCTCGAAACCATAAGTACTTTGCTTTTGAGATATCATTATCCTCTAGGAAACAAAAAAGAAAGAAAAAAGAGTTCTTTGACTAATTCAGTTAATATCTAATTATAACCCAATCAGCCTTGATGTTCCCAATATGACGTCCGTGGAGTCTCGAGCATTCACACTGTTATTATGACATATAATTTATTTTTGTGATGACACCTCGAGCAATGTGGCATCTGGCCGCTTTCCAAGCATATTAAACAGGGGAATCTGTCACCATCTGTGGAAGAATCGCCAAATATTAAAGCCGAAAGCACTAATCGATTGATTGGTGTG
Source organism: Lerista edwardsae (assembly GCA_029204185.1). Lineage (NCBI taxonomy): Eukaryota > Metazoa > Chordata > Lepidosauria > Squamata > Scincidae > Lerista > Lerista edwardsae. The sequence continues at coordinate 9,015,254 of JAJKFI010000023.1, read as the reverse complement.
ATGAATCAAGTAGGAGCTTGATTGCCGGAATTTCAAACATGGAGCGCAAGGAAAAGTTTGGAGTTGGTCTAGGTGGAATCTGTGAGTCTAGTGTAGCCAGAATGGGGGAGGCGTAGAGGGGATTTCTGTCCTGGACAACTGAGTCCTGGTTGCATGTGTCCAGGTTGTTAGCATCCCCGGACATCCTTGGCACAAGGGCCACCATAAAGTGTGTCTGGACTACTCTCAGAATTGGAGAGGCCAGCACACAGATGTGAGCCATCCCCCCTGACTCCGAGAGTGGTCCAAACGTGCTTTACGGTGTCCCTTGTGCCGGCCAAACTTGTGCCGGCCTAATTCCAGGTTAGGATTGTACCCCCATTGTCAGTCGCATGACCCAACAGCACTGCGCAATCTCTTTTGGTAACAGGGATGTTGGAAAACACATGGGAACCCATATAGGGGCCCCAACTGGTTGTATAATAATAATAATAATAATAATAATAATAATAATAATAATAATAATAATAATAATA
>JAJKFI010000023.1:8995057-9009065 GCA_029204185.1 Lerista edwardsae | reverse complement strand
GAGAGAGAGAGAGAGAGAGAGAGAGAGAGAGAGAGAGAGAGAGAGAGTTCAATAAAAGAAAATATTCACTTTGTGCTTCTTCTCTGGCTGCTATTATTCATTTAGAGTGTAATCCTTACCTGGAGTTACACCACCACAGTTAGGCCAGCAACGTTTGGCTGGCACAAGGGACACCACAAAGTATGTTTGGACCACTCAGAAAAGACAGCACAAGGACATGCGCCAACCTTCCTGACTCTGAGAGTGGTCCAAACTTGCTTTAAGGTGTCCCTCGTGCCGGCCAAACTTTATGGCCTAACTGCTGGCCTAACTCCAGGTTAGGATTGTGCCCTTAATGTCATGACTATTACTAAAAATAATTTTGTCATGGGGAATGCCAAAAATGTATGGGCTCTGGGTGTCAAATGACCTTGGTATGCCACTTGAGCCAGACAGGTGTACGGTTGCCCAGTTGCTGGACTTCTGTGCCACCTTAAAGGAAGGACAAGGTCTACATATGTAGAAGACTTTTCAATACTATCAGCTGTACATCTATAGCTTTTTCTTCCTTCATTTTGTTGTCTATCTATAGCAGTTCCTTATAGGCTCTCTTCCATTTTTTGTTTAGGGTGACAGCATCAACTTGAAGTAGACCAGGGGTCAGGGAACTTTTTTACCTTTTACCCCAAAATATATTTAGATATGCCGACATTACCCCCTTGACGTTACGCCCCGCCCCCCTGCTGCCAGAAAAAAAGAAAAAAAATTACAGATTGGAACCCATTGCTTTTTATTTGATTAATTAATGAGCTTAATTAATGCTATGTAAATATGAAGTTGTAAAGAGTTTGGGTACACCTGCAGACCTTGAGAGAATAGAATTCAACCCTTCTGGGTTACAACTAGCTTACCTTTTTGAAAACAGGTTTAGGTGCTTGGACTTAAGATTTCTCTCTATAATACATTCAGATTGGGGCTGGTTGGCTGGCTCTCTCTCTCACACTCACACTCACGCTCACACTCACACTCACTCACTCACAGAGAGAGAGAGAGGCCAGCAACAGCAGTTCTGATTTTGTTTTTGTTTTCTGCTGTTTGCCTTGTCTTGTTGCCTCCCGCCTCTGTTTGTGTCCCTGACTCCCTGTGCAGGTGCAGGCACCCCAGCCCTCCCCCTGCTCGCCCGCCCGCCCCACTCCTTGGGACAGCAAGACAAGGCAAACCCAGGGAGAGCCCTAGCTGCTCACAAGCAAAGAGGCACGTCCACAGAAGTCCTCTCAACACACACGCGCGCCTGCGGGCACACACACACACACACACACACACCTCAGCCGCTCACTGGAGCCTCCCCCATGCCTGCACGTCTCGCGTCCCTGCCAGGCTCCTGGGTGGCGGCGACGGCAGCAGCTCCTCGGCCTCCCCACCCGGAGCTGGTTCGGGCTCTTCCCTGGCGTCGAGCACCGCCGACTCCATGGCTGCCTGAGTGCCAGCCGGGAGCGGGTCTGCGCCGGCCTTGCTGCCCGGAATAGGCTTGGCCTCGCCGGCTCCCCCATCACCCGGCACTGCCGCAGTTGCAGCCACAGCAGCCATTTTCTCTGCTGTTGCTTCCTTCTCCCTCTACCAGCAGCGGGATCGATAACCACGGCCTTCTTCGCCACCTGGAAGGGAGGGGAACGCTGCATATTGGGGTCCAAGTACCTTGCCGCTTCTAATCTCCTATTGGAAGCAAGGGAAATCCATCAAGCGTGAGAGGAACTTCCCATTGGTCAGAAGAGAGAACGTTGGTCATGAAGGAAGGATGAGGGAAAAGGGGGGTGGGGCATACTCCTATATGTCCATTACCCCCAGGAATTTCATTTTTACCCCATTTGGGGTAATTTACCCCTGTTCCCTGACCACTGAAGTAGACCATTATTTTTCTTTCAAGAATCTAACATGGGACAAAGTTTCCCCCAATGCACTTTTTACTTCTGTGCCCCTCCTTTGTTACTTCTGGTGCGTCCACAGCAGAGACCCAGATGCCAATTGGATGATAATAGAAAAATTCTTTCAGCAGAGCAGACACCAAACAAACAAAACCAGATGCAAAATGTAATTGTAGACACCTCTGGATGTTCAATATCTCGATGCAAATTTAAGGATCCAAGGCATTGCGCGCACACCTGCGAAATTCGGTCAAGCTCCCGACACGACCAGCCTCTGCTCGCTTGTGGTGCTGGCAGATTAGAAAAGACACAAAACAGCTGTGTTCTAAGCAAGACTCGCCAATGTGTTTTCACACAAGTTAACTAGGTCAGAAAAATAATATCAGCCAGCAAATGAATGAGAGCGCATCTTTGCCGTACTGAATATTCAGTTTCATTTTTAGGCACCAACTGGCTGTGGCGCTAACAGGAAATAGGAAAGGTGTGTGGTGGATTTCAGATTAAATGAAGGAGGCTAGAAATTATTTATGAACAGTATCATTGACTAAGCCTCTATAAGCTTCTGTCTGTTACTCGGAATGGAAGGAGAGCAGCATTTGAAAGGAAGGCGCTTTGAGCTGGCCTGACTGCGAGGAAGCAGATGTAAAATGCATGTGATCAAAGAGGAGGAAATGCAGGTTTCAAATTCAAGTTGAGAAAGATAAATTGTTCACCTTGTTTTCATTCAATCACTCTAACATTGTGCCTGGAACGGCAGAGGTAATGATTTCTGAAGATTTGCATCATGGCCCAATTCAAGGGTACCAAAGTGGAGTTTGAAGAGCTCGTGGGTGATCTAGTCCATCGCACACGTATATCACCGTAGCAGTGCCAGCAGTATGGGCATACTGCCTGTGCGGAGGTCAACACCATTCAGTGTTGGGCCTTAGCATCACAAAGAGCATCAAGAAGAGGAACCAGAAGTGGGGATTCGGATGTGGGGTGTGTGAGGGGAAGGCGGGGAAGGTGAGCCAGAGGGAGGTCTTGTGCCCCCCTAGGAATCCGGAGTTGCTCTCTTTAACCCTCTGAGTGCCGGCCAACCAAGAAGAAAAGCTCTTTGCAGAGGAATTGGGAGGGGGAGGAGGGAGAGTGAAGTGGGCGGAGTCAGCCCTAATTTTAACTAGTGGAACTGAGTTCCCCTGCGTTCCCCCTGCATGACATCACTGGTCTTGTCCCAGTAGGGGGTGGAGGTGGCCGAAGATTCTGCTGCTGAATGCAATGCCCCTTCCCAAGCCATGGTGCCCTGCATGGGCCTCCTCAGCTCTTTGCCCACTTAATAATGGGAGCAGGTCCAAGGAGATCCAATAGAGCCACTGGGAATTTACATAGGGTACGAGAAGCTCTGTTGGCCATTGGATCCAGCAGTGCCCATTTTAGCGCTGCTGTTTCTCTGGGCCTAGCTGGGCCTTAGGATTGGGCCGCCTGTTCTGCAAAACTCCAAATCTGGCTCTTCCATCCGAAACGTACCCCTTTGGTTGCAATAATTCCGGAAGGATCGCGCACGAAAGTGAAGACACGAGATACCGCATGCTGCAAATAACCCGCCGACTGTTGACTCCGTGGCCTTCGATGAAGCCACCGCATCAAATATGTAAGGTATTTATAGCCGCAATGAAAATATAGCTCAATGCATTAAACTTAATGGAACTCCCTGCCAAACTGGAAGCCAACTCAATTTGTTCTTAAGGGGCTCCTTGTTCTTATGTGAGCTCGCTGGGCAGTGTTAGAGGACTTAAACGATAGAAATAAAGATGGATAAGGAGTAGGAAGAAGTTAAGAAAGTAATATGATGGTTTTAATGGAGTGGAAGCTCAGAAGCCCTGGAAGGATATGTATTTTTTTCCTTGGGTTCCATAATGTGAATGCATGTTTGAGAGGCATGTAATACAAATCTCAACTAATTGAAGAAGCAGGGGAAAAATGGCATATTTAACAATGTGCATGACAATCCCTGAGATATCTGAATTGGTTCTAAAGACCTCCTGGCTGCCTCAGAAATATATGTATAGTTCCGCAACAAATTGCAGCACAATGCATACCTTCACACTACCCAAACGTCGCGCAGAGTGAACCGGTACAAGAAACCTAACAAAATTATCCATTTTTGTTATCCATTGTTCTCTAAAGCAAAAATTTATATGTGGAGTGAGGGCGCAATCCTAACCTGGAGTTAGGCCGGCACAGTTAGGCCGGCAAAGTTTGGCCCGCACAAGGGACACCGTAAAGTATGTTTGGACCATTCTCTGAGTGAAAGAGGCCAGCACACAGATGTTCGCCATCCTCCCTGATTCCGAGAGTGGTCCAAACGTGCTTAACGGTGGCCCTTTTCCAACAGCAAAGTGAATCAGAAAGGAAAAAAGCCTATTCACAACGTTGACACAAACAAAGCAACCACAAAGCCCTCCCTCTTTCCAGCATCCCGTCATCATAATGGCTGTTCTAAGTGCCACGTGACCCACCTGAAATTGGCTAGTGCCAGCGATGGGATCTACAAATGAACAAGGGAACGCTGGGCGGGACTTATGCGGGGCTTCCACATGATTGGCTGCCCGTCTGTAGTGTTCCTCAGCTGTCCTGGCCTCGGGGGGGCTGCCCCTGGTTAGCGCCCCCCCTCTGCTCGCACAGGCACCCGGCGTGACCCTCACCTGTCCCCCGCGGTGAGCAAGAGCCCCCCCCCAAGGCCAGGGCAGCTGTGGAACGCTACGGACGGGCTGCCACTCAAGTGGAAGTCCCGCCTACGTCCTGCCCAGCATTCCCCTTGTTCATTTGTAGATCCCATCGCTGGCTAATGCCCCATCTAGTGAGTCCTGACCATCAGTTTGAAAAACATTGAACCAATCATAACAGAGTTTAAGATTATTTTTGGTTGTAGATAATGATACTAAGGGCAATTTTAAGCCAAAACTATCGATGAAATAATTTCCAAATAAATCAATTAAAAATGCAAGGGATGGATTTACATATTTCCAGCAATGTCTACCTCTTTAAAAAAGCATTACTGTAACTTGAGGTTTGGGAAATACTTTATCAAGAAGGAGACCATCAGGGCAAATGCCAAAAGGAAATTATTTAATTAGACTCGCTTTCCTTTTGGACAGCTGCATTTAAGTCATAAAATAATAATTTACATATTCTAGAGAAATGTTAAGCTGTGATAATGCAATCAGACTAGACCCCAAGCAATGATTTCATCCTCAACATTTTAATTACAGATCTTATAAATCAATTTTTCTTTCCCCCTTTAAAAGTTTGGCATGGACTAAGTTCAGAAGTGGTAATACTGGATATAATTTATGGCACAAGGGAAAACTCTATTACCACTCACATATGACTGCTTTCTATGATACCACCTTATTTTTTTTCCCTTTTCTATTTATGCATCTAATTTGAAATAAAGACTTGAGGGGGAGATGGGATGTGGCAACTAGGCTTATTCAAAGACAAATTCCTTAGCACCACCCCCGAAGAGACACTGCCAAGTTCTATGACTGCATTGTCTTATTTCACATCAGAGAATGTACCAATCTACTAGACCAGTGATGGCGAACCTATGACACGCATGTCAAAGGTGACACACCGCAACATTTAGGGTGGCACACCAGTGTTCATCAACACCTGACAAAAATTGAGTTTATTTTACTTATTTTTTTCATTTTTTGCTATTATTGGATGTTTCTTTATAGAATTACATAGCACCACACATGATTGGACTGCATTTTTTGTTTAAATAAATGAATGTAGAGAACTGTTTCTCTTCTGTTTGGGAGCGGGATTGACACACCATCAGAGTCAAGTTCAGCATTTTCCGAAGTTTTGACACACCAAACTCAAAAGGTTTGCCATCAGAGGCGGATCTACAGGGAGGGCAAAGCTCTAAGTGTTGCAAGAAGCCTTACCCTGTCATGTAAATCCCTCCTCTCCCTTGCTGCTGTAGCCAGTAAGCCACGCCAAGATGTTGCTGTTCCCTGTGAGGACTGGCTAAAACGGTGCAGGAGAGGAGTGATTTCCACTGCAAGGTGAGGCTTCTTGCAAAACTTAGAGCTCTGCCCTCCCTTAGATCTGCCTCTGTTTACCATCACTGTACTAGACCAATATGAATGCTTTCTCCTCCTCTTTCACACAGGAGAATGGTTCTACTCAACAGTGGTCAATGAAAGGGGTTACCAGGTGGAATATCTGCCCAGCATTGTTGGACCATTTGAGGTATGCGCCCCAGGAAGCAGAGGGCATCACAGTCATCAATATGCCTCTGCATGTTGCCTGCTTAGCAGCTCCTGTCAATTTCTGCAGCTTGTTTGGGGGCCAGGCAGAACTCTGCATTTCGAAATTGAGAGATGAGACACATACAGCTGAGTGGTTGCACATCCCAGCATTTATTTATTTTTTGAAAATTTATAATTTTTATTTTAAAGAAATAGGTAAAGGATACAGAACCAAAAACTAGGGTAGGGGTAAACACATAGGGACACACATTAGGTAATCCGTTGCCATGTGACTCAAAATTAATTCTCTTAAATCTAAAATATAAGCATCTTACATCTTCAGCTGTGTCTAGCTTATTACTTCTTATCCATCATAATAAAACTTTATCTCTCTAATCTCTATCTATGTTTAGCATTGCATGTCAACCCAATCGTAAAACGGCTGCCAATATAGTGTAACTTTCTCTGACTTTCCTTCGCGTAATCTTTCAGTCAGTATATCCATTTCTGCTACTTCATATATTTTCCCAACTATTTGTTCCATATTTGGAGTTTATTCATTTTTCCACATTTGCGCATATAAAAGTCACATGTATAATAAGATATCTCTTAGCCTGTTCCTGTACATCTGTCACAATATTCAATAAATATATTTCTGGTTTAAAAGGAATTGTACTCTCAAACATCTCTTGTAACATCTGCCAAACTTGTCCCCAAAACTCTTCCGCTTTTGGGCATGTCCACCACATATGATAATATGTCCCTTCCACAGTTTTACACTTCCAACATTTATTCGAAGTATTCTTATACATCTTAGCTAACTTTTCCGGTGTGACATGCCATCTACAGAACATTTTATATATATTTTTCTTTAAACATTATGTGCTCGTTTAAAGCACATCCCAGCATTTAACATACAGGTATTTAACATAACATATTAACATTTAACATACAGATCTGCAACCTCCAAGGGCAGTGGTTCCCAAACTGTGGGTCGGGACCCACCAATGGGTCACAAGCCAATTTCAGGTGGGTCGCAAAGCACCCAGAGCAGCCATAGTGCAAATATGGAATGATGGGATGCTGGAAAGGGGGGAGGGCTGTGTGGCTGTTTTGTTTGTGTCAAGGTTGTAAAGAGGCTTTAGAGAAATAGGACCGACCACAAGGCAGAATTTTTTTCAGTTTTCGATTCCAAAGGGGAGTTGGACATTTGGCTGGGGTGCTAGCCTAACCAACTTCCTGCACTGGGTTACAGGAAATGCGGCTCAGAGGTAAGGGAACAAACATTCCCTTACCTTGAGGAGGTCTCTGTAACTACTACTTCACTGCAGAACGCAGCACATGCCCCATTGGCACAGCTATGGCAGTGCTGCAAAGTTGGTTAGGATTGCGCCCTAAACCAATGGCAAAAATGCTGGCATGTCAAAGGGGCAACAGCCGCAAATATGGAATAAGCCAGAAAAAAAAAAAGACACAAGCCAAGGACACTGGAGCAGCGCAGAGCTTGAAAGTGGAGCGAAAGAGCGTTTTCCATTTCCCTTAAGCCTGTGAGCATCTTAAGCAGAACCGTAAAAGAGAAGAACAACAATTTATTTTATCCATTTGAAGGAGACTAGCAAAATAAAAAATAAAAAAGCGAGACAGAGATTTCAACCTTTGATGACTACTGCATTATGGTAAAGAGGTAATTTTTCAGCATGGCCATAAATCCAGAATCTCATTATAAAAAGAAAGTAGTGCTCTGATTTAAAATGAGTAGCCTGGGCAGGTCTCTTGGAAATATCCCTAATATAGCCACCGTTCTGCAAATAATTTCAGTTCTCATCAGGTAGGACCTTACGCTTGAGAATCGTGGCGATGTTCTGGTGGTGCGGGTGTTCGAGCGGACATTAATGTGCTGCATTTATGTACCATTTCTCTCCAACCCTGCGGAGGGTTACAGTTTTAAATACGTATACTGTTCCAGACACGGGATTATCATACAAACCGAGGGCGCAATCCAAACCCACTTTCCAGCACGGACATAGGCTTGCCAATGGGGCACGTTCTGCATTCTGCAGTGGAGAAGTAGTCATGGAGGCCTCCGCAAAGTAAGTAAAGGGAATGTTTGTTCCCTTATCTCAGAGCTACATTGCCCTTAACCCCAATGCTGGAAAAAGAGTTAGGATTGCACCCCAAGTAGTTCACACTTTGAGTAGTTCACACTTTTCACCCCTGAAATTGCTTCTGGCCCCCATTTTTGCTGCCTGTGATTGAAACAGAGACAATGTAGTGTGTTTGGACAAGCGATAGTTAACAGTACATCAGGGTGCAATTTAAATTGGGGCAGAATATTTTGAAATAATTAGTGTTGATCCAACAAAGGAAATATAGGATTGCCTGATCCATCTTCTCACCCGTTTAATCGGCAACACATTCGGTAAATGGAGGGGAAAGAGAGGAAATGACCACATTTGTTCTGTTACAGTATAATAAACAAATCCAGTTTATATTCTTCTCCACCTACTAAACAGAGCTTTGTTTCCCCCACATAATTACCCTAAATTGTGTAAGACTTCAATGTGCAGCAGCCTATTTACATATAATTTTTGAAGTATAATTTTACAGGATATATTTCTTGCATCTGCTTTCTATAAAAGAAAACTCTCTCTCTCTCTCTCTCTCTCTCTCTCTCTCTCTCTCTCTCTCTCTGTACAATCCTATCCTGGAGTTAGGCCAGCATAGTTAGGCCATCAAGATTTGGCCAGCACAAGGGACACCGTAAAGCGCATTTGGACCACTCTCAGAGTCAGGGAGGATGGCGCACATCTCTGTGCTGGACTCTCTGAATCTAAGAGTGGTCCAAACATACTTTACGTTGTCCCTTGTGCCAGAGTTGCTGGGTGATTGATGAGTTGCTTTGAGCATCTGTTTGGAGAGGGGCACAGCTCCTTCCCTTCATCAGTTAGCCATGGTCAAAGATCTGATCAGGTTGGAATTTCCCCTACCTGCTTTTCCCACCCTGGCTGTTCTCAACTGTTCCTATCAGTGCAGGGAAAGGCCTGAGGAACAAGGAAGCCCCTTTTTTTTATTTTTCATCCAGATAACAAGGCAGAGTAAATTGATGAGGTCACAGACAGCTGGCTACATCCAAACAAAGCTGTTAACCATTGTTGGCAGCAGTCCTTATTAAACAGCTTTTATCTTGGGTGAAGCACAGGCCAAGGAAACAAAATGATATTGTTTGATGAATTAGGCCGTTCCTCCAGACACCAGCCACAATCCAGAGGTTTGCCTCCACAACCCCAAATGTGAGAGGTGCCCCGTCGGCAGCTTTCTCCATGGGACTTTTAAAAAAATGTGTCTCCCCAAATGGAAGGGCCAAGATAGATGCAGTGTTATGTATCTGCTCTGAATTACTACACCTAGTGGCAATGAATTCCACAAGCAATTTGTACAAAGATATGCTTCCTTGTTTTTCTCCTAAATCTGCTCCGTTTCATTGAAATTCTCTGTTTCAATGAAATCAGTTTCATTGAATGGCCCCAATTTCTAGGTTAATTGAAGGGGGGGCCATCATTGGTCTTCCTTCCTTCTCTCCACATGATTTATCATTCGTGAACCAGCATCGTAGTCCCACTTTGGTCGTCTTATTCACATTTCTGTGGGATATTTGGCAATGACAGCTGGGATCTGAATGTTCATTTACTCTTCAGCATACCTGAATCATTCGTTGACTGCCAAAACGGCGTTTTATTAAGCCTATGACAATTGGGATTTGGCACCCGCTCCCGATTTGTGTCACTGCCCTAGGTGAGTGAGGCATTAGCCAAGAGGTGACATTTTTGTCAGTGCTTCAACATCTCCTTTATGAGAGCCCAGCTTTGTAATTTGTAACTCTTCTGCAGTCGTCCAGAATTTCAGCACTCAATCATCGAGACAGGCCCGTTAAATAGCGTCGCGGGTGACAACATATGGCTTGCCTTGAGCAAGGAATGCGTTGCCAGCAAGAGAAAAATCCAACTCACCAAAGTATCAGCAGGTCTCTTTTTCTCCAGGATTGGTTGCTGAAAAAAAAGAGAAATCTCACCACAATAGTGTGATGTGTTCAGGACTATTGACCTGTTTTGGTGGAATGAAAAAAATGAGACAACCCACAGCAGGAAAGGCAGAGATGACTTTCTAACACATCATTGGTAGAAAATGGTACACCATCCTCCCTGCCTCCAAGAGTGGTCCAAGCACATTTTATCAGAGGCGGATTTACAGGGAGGGCAAAGCTCTAAGTGTTGCAAGAAGCCTTACCCTGTCATGTAAATCCCTCCTCTCCCTTGCTGCTGTAGCCAGTAAGCAACACCAAGATGTTGCTTTTCCCTGTGAGGATTGGCTAGAACAGTGCAGGAGAGGAGTGATTTCCACTGCAAGGTAAGGCTTCTTGCAAAACTTAGAGCTTTGCCCTCCCTTAGATCTGCCTCTGCATTTTATGGTGTCCCTTGCACCAGCCAAATTTTGGTGGCCTAACTGTGCCGGCCTACCTCCAGGATAGGATTGTGCTCACACACATGCACGCTAGTTTAATAAGGCAGCAAGCTGAATTGACCCATGTTGGCGTTTTCCCAGACATGCTATTTTTATTTTTTTTAAAGTGATCTTAATTGGAACTCTCTTATCCTCAACACTGCTAATATCAGATAAACAGACTGTTCTTGATTGGGGGAAAAAAGGAGGGCATCACCCCCACATTGGTGCAGTTACTTTTTTATATATAATCTCATGCATCAGTCACTAACCACTCCTGAATAAAAATGAAGGTACCAACAAGATTTTTCTCCTCCTTTCCCAGCTATCTCTTTTGACAGAAGGGTGATGTTGGTATGGACTCTCCTTCCATCGCTTTGATGACATCCTCTATTTTTAATGGACTCCATGCTAGCTAGATCTGCCCAGACTCACCATCAATGCTGACCTGACTCCTTGCAACCTTTCCTGTGAAAGAATATGGATCTGGCTGGGGTTTTGAAGCATGCAGTATAGATTTGCTTATTGGTTAAAAATGCATGTGCTTGCTTTGAAACATCTCTCTGCACCAGCAGCATATATGTAAGCATACAAATCAAGTGATGAAATACCAGGATGATGGTGTAGGGAGGGGGAATCACAAAAGGAAACCAGAGGAATACAAAAGCTTTCTTGTCCTTTTTCCTGGTTTGTAGGACAAAGCTGTGAGGAGCATGGAGAAAAAGGAAACATTCACTACAAAGCTGATAATAGAAGTGACCCTTGTTTTGTCTCGGTGCAGTGAAAGAAATCCCAGAACAATAATCTTTGAGAAATCCTACCAGACAGGAGATGGGCTCAAGGAGCAGATCAAGCAAAGATTGAGTCTATCCTCTGCTCTGCTCCTTGCGAACTCCCCCCCTCCCCACCAAAAAAGATGGGGGAGTTTGGAAAGAACTGATGAAACCTGATGCAAGAACAAAGAGTCTCATTGCACTTTGAAATCTAAGGGCCCAATCCGATCCAACTTTCCAATGCTGATGCAACCATACCATGCCAACAGGGCATGTTGTTCCCTGCAGTCATGGAGGCCTTCTCGGAGCACAATCCTAACCTGGAGTTAGGCCGGCAAAGTTTGGCTGGCACAAGGGATGCCATAATGTGTGTTTATACCACTCTTGGAGCACAATCCTAACCTGGAGTTAGGCCGGCACAGTTAGGCCAGCAAAGTTTGGCCGGCACAAGGGCCAGCCGAAAGCATGTTTGGGTCACGCTCGGTGTCAGGAAGAATGGCGCACATCTGTGTGCTCCAAGTGTGGTCCAAACATACTTTATAGTGTCCCTTGTGCTGGCCAAACTTTGCTGGCCTAATTGGTCTGTGTTGGCCCATTAGAACATAAGAACATAAGAAAAAGCCTTGCTGGATCAGGCCAAAGGCCCATGTAGTCCAGCTTCCTGTATCTCACAGTGGCCCACCAGATGCCTCAGGGAGCATGCAAGACAACCAGATACTTGTGTCCTGCTGCCACTTCCCTGCATCTGGCATTTTAAAGTAGACTATTACCCTTGCACCATGCCGAGGAAGACACAAGACTGAGGTTGGGGTTTAACTTTATTAAGCACAATGTAAATCATGTAACCTACTGAACAGCTGTCCCTCCTTCGCCAGTCTGGGGTAGGCAAAAAAAACCTGGTTAACGCAAATCCAGGTTAAGTTGGCGCCCTTTCTGAAACTGCTGAATTAAATCTCTAAAACAGTGTTTTTCACACTGTGAGTCGGGACCCACTAGGTGATTCAGGAGCCATTCAGGTGGGTCGTGAAGCACCCAGAGCAGCCGTCAATGAAAGCATGGGGCTATGGGACACTGGGAAGGAGAAGGACAGTGTGGCTAGTTCGCATGTGTCAAGGTTGTAAATAGGCCTTTTTCCTTCTGATTCACTTTGCAATTGGAAAATGGCTGAGAAATAACCCAATTCATTGCTGCATTCTCAGGAAAACAGCAGGCTGTGGCGTCACAATGACGCCACTTCCTGCCTTGACATTACTGCCACTGGGTTTGTCACCGGACGGACAGTCATGCTAGAAAGTGGGTCCTGGTGCTAAAACGTCGGAGAACCACTGTGCTGAAAGATCAGGAAATGAGCAGGTGACTGGTGAAAAGGCACATTAGCCCGCCCTGGTTTAAAAAGATTGCACATCTCAGAGTCTGCATGATGTCGGATGTGTGCCACAATGCGTCCAGGAAGAGGCTTCTACTACCCTCCCTGACTTGCTCAGGAGGCAAATCTGCAGGTCAGAAGCATAGGAGGCTGATTCGACATGCGGCATGCACATAGCTGGTTTGCAGCGTTCCTCCCCCTTCCCACCGACCACTGAGTTGGAATGGTGTTCAGTCATAAAAGGTTGCTTGGCGAGCATCCACGCTCATGAAACCCCTTCCAATTTACGAGCCCGAAAAACCCACCGTTAAGCATCTTCATAATGGCTTTGTCATGCTTTTCAACCCCTTCTCCCCCCCCTCGGTACTCTCGTAACGGAGAAACAAATTGGAAAAATGTGTTACTGACTGTCAGGCTTCGCCATTGATAAGGCTACGAAACACAGGGAGTGCAGCCCCAAAGGAACATTCCTCGAAGAGGCACAAAGGATAAGATGCAAGGAGACATGACATGCGCAAGTGCCATTCGTTTAACGGCTGTCCTTGCGCAGATGTTCCTAGCAGACGGCTTCTAACGATAATATACTGACTCGTGGCTGCGATCAGCGAAATTGTCCAGATTATCTGCCTTCCCATTCAAATCAATGCAGCGTCCGAGTGGAGTAATATTTTTTTAATTAAGAGTTACTTTTCAGGAAAGTATAAAGCAGTTGTGGATTCTAGGACGGTGACTCAAACCACATTATTGATCCTGCTCCACACAGATGGCCTTACTCATCATTTGGTGCACTATTGACAGACGAAATTATATGAATTAGAGCATCCTGATGCTTTAAATGGTGCGGCGTAGCTTTCTAGACATCCTGCCTGCTGGTGCTTTCTCCTTGTGAGCATCTCTCTTATCCCAAGTAATTAAGAATTGCTTCCCTCCCCCACCCCACCCCACCCCCAAAAAAAACCCGAAGAGCGCAATCCTAATCTGGAGTTAGGCTGGCACAACTAGGCCAATAAAGTTTGGACCAGCACAAGGGGCACCGTAAAGTATGTTTGGACCACTCTTGGAGTCAGAGAGGCCAGCGCACAGACATGCACCATCCTCCCTGACTCTGAGAGTGGTCCGAACATGCTTTACAGTGGTCCTTGTGCAGGCCAAAGTTTAGTCCAGGTTAGGATTGTGCCTTCCTTCTCTCTCTCTCTCTCTCTCTCTCTCTCTCTCTCTCTCTCTCTCTCT
>JAJKFI010000023.1:8973142-8995047 GCA_029204185.1 Lerista edwardsae | reverse complement strand
TCTCTCTCTCTCTCTCTCTCTCTCTCTCTCTCTCTCTCTCTCTCTCTGTGCAGATTATGGCACTTTGAACGCATTAGTTCCCAAAATATTAGTGTATCGCCAACAAGACCCAAATTTTCAGATGGAAGGTTTTATCTGTGGTTTCATTTTGATTCCTACCTTTCTTCCAAATGTCATTCCCCTCCTTAAAAACATTGAGCCTTGCCAATTAAAATCTCACAAGAACTTTACAGAAAACTCTAGCTTTTAGCAATGTTTCCTTCTCAACAGAAGCAGTACAGAATGTTACAGAGGTTGCTGAATAAAAGGGGCTCGAAGAGTCAACAATATCTTGCACACAAAAATCATCCTCACCTCTCCCCAAAATGTCACTGTCAAATTTGATTTTTTCCCCCTTACCTACCTACGAAACAATGGACGACTCTAAATGAAATCCATGTGTTGCAGAAATGTCAGCTTCTGGCCTACATTTGTGCTCCTCCCTGGCTTTTCAAACCTCTTTAAAGTCAGGCTGTGTTTGCTTTCCCATTATATAATGCACTGAAAAGCTAATGCATTATTTGTTAAATAGCATTCGGTTACTGGAAAAGTGCATTGCGGAGAATGACCTTCTCTAAGCAGGCTTCCTTTGCCGCAATTAATTCAGAGACTTGCTTGAACTGGGCTCCTTGCATCCTTCCTAAAGTATGTGGTTGATAATGAGTTTTTTTTTAAAAAAAATAACATTTAAAAAGCCAATGTCAAAGATGAGACTTGGGTTGATCACCCCTTTACAGTCATCTCTAGTGCACAAGTTGGCTTTCATTTCTAGGGTGACAAACTCCAACGTGATCTTCCGAGTGACTCCTGGGTCTGTTTAGAGCTACTTATGTGTGAATTAGTCCTTAATTATAGTTGTGTCCCACACTGCACCTAAGATTGGCTATCAAATGCACCTCACAAACAAGTGCAATACTTCATAAAGATTATATTGCTGATAGGCTAGGATATATGTTGATAGGCTGGGATATATTGATGATATGTTGGGCAGGAGGTGTGGACTGCTGGTTGAGCTGCTGGTACTACCTAAAGCTAAGCAACAAGAGCAAGTTTGGTGTTTTCTCACACATCATGGTAAGAAAAAAGAGGCCAGTGGGATTCCAGCAAAGCATTGCAATTTCTGAAGAAGTGTTGTTTTTTTGGAAGGTTCAGAAAGCATCGAGGATGTCTGGCATTACCTAGTAGGCAACAGATGCTCCTGATCTATAAACACTGATAATCTTAATTCATACTCTAATGGTTAGTGTGTGCTGTTCCATAGGGCATTGTTTTCCCTATCTGGCCAGAAAACCATGAATTACCTATATGGTTGTAATTGCATAAGGACGGCTGCATGCATTCATCACTTGAGCCTGGAATGGAAATATTATATGGACTGTTTGTGTTTACAGGTTTTTTTCACACATTAATTCTGCAGAAATACTCCAAGTTCGCCATGCACAATTACTTTGCGTGTCGTTGCTGAAGCCTTTGTTTGGAGCCTCTTTAGAGCGCAATCCTAACCTGGAGTTACGCCAGCACAGTTAGGCCAGCAAAATTTGGCCGGCAATTGTTGTTGTTCAGTCGCTAAGTCATGTCCGACTCCTCGCGACCCCATGGACAATGGC
The DNA here is from genome assembly GCA_029204185.1 of Lerista edwardsae. NCBI lineage: Eukaryota > Metazoa > Chordata > Lepidosauria > Squamata > Scincidae > Lerista > Lerista edwardsae. The sequence goes on along the minus strand of JAJKFI010000023.1, from coordinate 8,993,401 downwards.
ACACCAGGCCTCCCTCTCCTCCACTAGCTTCCGGAGTTCGCCCAATTTCATGTTCATTGCTTCTGTGACACTGTCTAACCATCTCATCCTCTGCCACCCCCTTCTCCATTTGCCTTCAATCTTTCCCAGCATGAGGGTCTTTTCTAAAGAGTCCTCTCTTCTCATGAGGTAGCCAAAGTACTTGAGCTTCAGCTTCAGGATTTGTCCTTCCAGGGAGCAATCAGGCTTGACTTCCTGGAGGATTGACCGATTGGATCTCCTTGCAGTCCAGGGGACTCTCAAGAGTCTTCTCCAATACCATAATTCGAAAGCATCTATTCTTCGGCGCTCTGCCTTTCTTATGGTCCAGCTCTCACAGCCATACATTGCTACTGGGAAAACCATCGCTTTGACTAGGCGAACCTTGGTTGGCAGGCTTTTTATTAAGTTGTCTAGGTTCACCATAGCTTTCCTCCCAAGAAGTAAATGTCTTTTAATTTCATGGCTGCAGTCACCATCTGTGGTGATCTTGGAGCCCAGGAAAATAAGGTCTGTCACTGCTTCCATTTCTTCCCCTTCTGTTTGCCAGGAAGTGATGGAAGTGGTTGCCATGATCTTACTTTTTTTTAATGTTGAGCTTCAAGCCAATTTTTGCACTTTCCTCTTTCACCCTCATCAGAAGGTTCTTTAGGTATTCCTCACTTTCTGCCATTAGAGTGGTATCATCTGCATATCTGAGGCAATAGCCAACACAGACGTGCGCCATCCTCCCTGACTCCAAGAGTGGTCCAAACACGCTTTACGGTGGCCCAAACCTTGCTGGCCTGATCGTGCCTAAGGAACATGTGCTCTTCTGTGGGTGCGTCGATGTGGCCGATTTGCCTCCTATCACAATTAACCCTAGGAAGAGGCAAGAAAATTGACCATGCAAAGTCCAAGCCTGAACAGGAAACCATTTCACCCTCCCACTAGGAGAGTTAGTGGCTAGCCTGGATGGATAGAATCTGGGGATTCTTCGCTACCTAGAGCAAAAGGGAGATTTCAGCTTATCGTCGGGCATAGGATTGCGCCCTGAATCATAGTCTTTTTCCTGTTGAAACAAATATTATTTCCAAGTGCTGTACGTTGGCTGCCTTGAGCCCATTACGCTTTTATAGCTAATTCTGAAAGTATGAGTTTGTGTTCTCAGGTTTATTGAGAACGACTTTGAGAGCTTTCTTTTTGAGCTAAGACGACAGCCTATATGTTTTCAAGATGCAAAAACATTGAGACGGTGCTTCCTAGCCCAAAGAATCAATCTGTTAAAATGTCAATCGCACAATTTATATTATAATAATAATAATAATAATAATAATAACAATAATAATAATAATAATAATAATAATACCGATTTATATACCGCCTTTCTTAGGTCACCAGATTTCTCTAATGACTATAACTCAAGGCGGTTTACACAGGCAGACTTTATTCAGAAACTTGAAGGTTTTTACAATTTATACAGAAATGTTCTATCTTTCAAGAACTACACACATACAGATGGATCTTTCTGGATTTAGTCCTTCTTTCTGGCCACCCGTTTGTCTTCTTGCTGACTGATAAGCAGCTTCCCTGCTCCCACCAGAGAAGCTGCTGAACTTCGGCACAACTCCCCCTTACACAAGGCAGCCGAAGCTCAGCTGTTAATCAGTCGCAATTAACGAGGTCTGCCGCTCACAGAGACATCCGGCTGTCCCGACCTGGCGACCTTCAGATCTTCAGCTCTAATCTTCAGGCAAACGGAGGCATTAACCCTCTCGACTAAATCTTCTGCCCATATCTGATCTAGAAATACTTTTTTTTGGGGGGGGAGCAATTATGGAGAGGAAACAATTTTGAATGGTTCTTTCGCCTTGAAGATGCCTAAGTGGCCAAGCTTTTTTTTTTCTTATATAAAAAACACCTTTACAAAGACATCTTAATTCTACAAATCCCTAAAGATCTGGTGCACTTTTCAATAAAGCTCCTTCCTCTCTTATTACAGCTTATTTGGGGAGAAATAGAGATGCTGCCTTCGGGATGCAAACACCCTCTCGCGCCAAGAAGTGAGATTTTAGTAAGAGGGAGTGACTCTTGTGTCTGCCACAGGGTAAGAAGAGCAGGGTGTAATTTTATTACCGCAACCTGCTGATTGCTTTGTTGATCTCTGCTAGTGGAAGATTAGCTTTGCCGCTCATCCACAGGTCACCCCAAAGCCCCTTCCTGTGTGCTGTGCCCGCCAAGGCAGGGATGGTAGATATTGAATTGAAAATGATGCTGGCTTTGCTGTTGATTACTTGGGAGCTCCCCAGGAACTCAATAGCCAGAGGACTGTGGGGTCAGGTTTGACATTTCATTGTTTGGGCTTGGCCGGTTAGCACATAATCGCATCTTAGGTTTTCGTTCTCTCCTAGCAGTTCTCACCGTGGTGTGGCTCCGATGGATTTGCTCTGTCAAAATAATATTTGGGGAAGAAATCTGAAGGTTGCGTCGCATGAACAAATGCGCTGGCAGTGGCACCAGAAAGTACCCACCCCATCCCCACACTGAAGCATTGTAGGGGGCACTGTGCAATGAAAAACCCATTTCAAATCATTTCCCATTTGGTGCACTCTGCTCAGCGCGACGGGGGACCAAGATCAGCCTTGCAGCCATAGAAGGTTATCAATCCCTGCTATTTCCTCTAATCTCAGAACATCACCAAATATTGCTGGATGCATAGGGTCATTGGACTTATCTCATGCATTTAGTTTCGCATAAGAACCATTGGTGTTTTTTTTCTTGCATTCTGTGATTATTTAGTTCTTCTATGCAGGGGCTGGATCCTCTACTGTGGGCTATAACAAAAAAAAACTTTACAGAGGAATCCTACGTGTGTCTACTCAGAATTTTTAGTCTGAGATTTAGTCTGAGATTTAGTCGCAGAAGATTTAGTCGAGAGGGTTAATGCCTCCGTTTGCCCGAAGATAACAGCTGAAGATCTGAAGGTCGTGAGCTCGAGACTACCAGAAGTCTCTGTGAGTGGCAGACCTTGCAAAACTGCGGCTGATTAAAAGCTGAGTTCCAGTTGCCTCGTGGGAGGAGGAATGTGCTGAAGTCAGCTGTGTCTCTGGTGGGAGCAGGAAAGCCTCTTATCAGCCAGCAGAAGACAGACGGGTGGCTAAGAAAGAAGGCTAAATCCAGAAAGAAAGATCTGTATGAGTGTTGTTCTTGAAAGATAGAACGTTTCTGTAAATTGTAAAAACCTTCGGGTTTGTGAATAAAAGTCTGCCTATGTAAACTGCCTTGAGTTACAGTCATTAGAGAAGTCTAGTGATCTTAAGAAAGGCGGTATATAAATACATGTAAAAAAAAATTAAGTCCTATTGCGACAAAGAACACACTCCTAAACTGGCTTTAGGCTAGCACAGTTAGGCCAGCAAGGTATGGCTGGCACAAGGGCCGCCGTAAAGTGCGTTTGGATCACTCTTGGAGTCAGGGAAGATGGCTCATGCCTGTGTGCTGGCCTCTCTGACTCCGAGAGTGGTCCAAATGTGCTTTACATTGTCCCTTGTGCCGGCCAAACTTTGCTGGTCTAACTGTGCTGGCCTAAAGCGAGGTTAGGCACCTTGACTTGCAAGGATGACCCAAGACTTCCTGATGCCAAATGCTGCCCTCCCTTCCCCAATGACATGGCATGTTCTGCCCCTCCCACAGCAAAACCATGGAGACCAGGACCCAGGTCTTTCCACAATCCCAAGCCCTACCCACTATGCCACACTGTTCAAAGACACACCTACTTCATGGTGGTCCAGCTTAGTACATTCCAAATAGGAGGTTCCTTGCATCAAGAACCAAAACATCCTCTCCCCTGTTTTTTGTAAGCCATATAAGATAAGATTTCCCAAGCCCGTCTCCTTGGAGCTGATTGCCGGAGGAACCGAGGCGTGCTGAATTGAATGGCATATTTGTGATATGAACCGTACCCAGATGAGTCCAAATGCATTTTTGCTTGTTCCCTGCTCCTCAATAAGATCTGATAATAGCTCCCCGGGGATGCAAAGTTAGTAGACTCCACCATGATACTTGCCTCGGCTTACGCAGAAGGCATTATTAAAAGGCAGGCTCAAGATACCTTCCCTCTCTCTCTCTCACTCCAAAACTGTCAGTTGAGTTGACAGGAAATAATCTGGAGCAGGGCTCCCTGCTCTCCATCAAGATGGGTTGGCTTCAAATCAGTTCTTGAAGGGATCACCGAGTGGGAGGAGATTGCAGACATCCAGTCCTCTTACTTGAAAAGTGAGGGCTATTTACTGCATGACAAGTCCGCTCCTGCAATCTAGAGATGGCACCATTTATGGTGGAGAAGAGGAAGAGGTGCATCCCTTCCCTTTCACTTCCCTTTTTTTTTTTTTTTGGATGGGTGACAGAATGCCAGATTGTGACAAACTGCAGTACCTGTTGGGGCAGAATGGAGTTGCTGTGGAGCTGAATAGCCGGTGTTGAAATAATTGAGAAATCCAGCTGCCAAAAGAACAGAGTTCAACTGTGAGGTTGTCCAGGCTTTACTTACAGGCTTGAATTATCAAGTGATATTTAAAGACACGTAAGCATCTCTCTCTCTCTCTCTCTCTCTCGCTCTCGCTCTCGCTCTCTCTGTTTGTGTGTGTGTGTGTGTGTGTGTGTGTGTGTGTGTGTGTGTGAGAGAGAGAGAGAGAGAGAGAGAGTATGAAAAAGAACATTCCACTTCTATTAAAACCTCAAAGGGAGAAAGGTGCAACTACACTTGTTCAATTGTGTACCTCTTACTGTGAGACTCAGTGGTACACTGAACATGTCCTTATCCTGAGCTTTTCCCTTGTTCCCTCTGGCTCAGTGCCATCAATGCCCCCCCCCAGGATTCCTGATGAAAGTCAGGGATTGAGCATTTATCACAGGTGCCCCTCCACAAAGCCCCTCTCCTTATGAACAAGCTATGCAACACTGAGACGTCGGCATTCCCCCATGCCACCGTAACTCACCTCTTTCCACAGATATTGCTGTGAATTTCCCCGAGGTTCTCGCACTCAGAGCAGAGTGGGTTCATTTTGTTCTCCCGGAGTGTCTTCGCCGTGAGTCAGACGGCGGCCCACGGGGGAGCTCAAGACTGGAACTTCTTCCCCGAACCGCTGGCGACATTTTGCGCTTCATCTTCCAACTCACGCTGCAGTGCAAAGAAGTTTTCCTTCCAGTATTCAAGACCCCGGCCTGACCCCAGCCAAATTTAAATGGCAGACTTAAGGAGATAAGAGACTCTTGCATTCAGCAAATAGATCACTCGATGCCTGCAGACTCTTTTTGAATTCTCCCTGTGAACTGCCTTCGCGTTAGCATCTTTCATGTGCCTTAATAAGCAGCGTAGCCCGGCTCAGTCTTGAAATATCACCATCTAAAAGGTTCACACCTAACTCCCTGGGACAAAGGCAGAAAAGCTGCTCTCTCTGCTCTGCAAGAACTCCAGCTTCCCCTTACCTGTTATATTCAAGTTCACGGCTGCAGCTGAACTTTATCCCTACATTAAAAATAGAATTCCAATCTGGAAAACTAGATTTTTAAAAAATGCCATTTGAAAGAGAATGCCTAGCTGATGAGCCAAAGAAAAAACTTGCAGAGTCACGCAATCTCTTCATTAATTAAAGAAATCCAGCGATTTAGGACTGGGGTATTACATGTACCTCCGACGTGAGCCACCCACCCCCTACAGGGGCCCTTCTCCTCATTTTTTTGCCCAGTCTTTTTCCATAGACTGGCTATGAAAAGGGAGAGTGGCACCTCACTCTGTGGGGGCACCTCACATGAGAAACTCCAAGCTGGTGGGAATCAGAAGATCCCATATCTGTCCCATATATTCCAATGGCACCCACTTTTTAAAGGTTGCATTTGAGACTAACAGCATGAGTTTGTGTATGTCCACCAGCTTAGTGCATCATGGCACACTCACAATGTGGTGTGGGATGTTCCTGGTACCCCCTCCTACCTGTTCCCCAGGTGCAACTATCTTGGATCTCCCAAATCTCATGAGATTTGGGTGACACCTAGCTGAGCTGGGAGGAAGAGGATGTGGGGACGTTGTGACCCAGATAAATTTGGGAACCACTGTGGAACATGTTGTTTATTTGGAGTGTTTATAGCAGAGTTGGGGGCTTGTGGACCCATTCAGCGCTTGCCTAGCGCGATCGGAGCGGAGGAACGAAGCGATCGCTACATTTCAATAACAAAGTCGTTTATTGGTTACAGTAGCGATAGTTAGAAAGTGAGAAGTTCTATTTGCCGGTCAGCGAAAGCCGGCGAAGGCTTGCCGCGTACAAGCGGCTTTTCAACGCATGTTGTTACATTCTCAGTTACAGTCTCAGTCTCAGTGCGCACACAGTAAAAATATAAGTTATATAGGAACAAAGGGGTGTAGCCAGAGCATATCTGGTAGGTGGATACCTGAAGACCCTTGTGCCCCATGTTAACCAATGGGGTGCCCCTTTGAACATCATGATCTCATGAGAAAGTGGATGTTTGCTAGCCAGCGCTTCCCGTGAGAAACATTGCCTGCTTATGTTACACTATCTAAAGGGAGTTCAGCTACTGTGTAGCAGGTTGCACTAACAAGCTGGGAAGCTGACCACCTCAAGGACACGCAGGTGCTCTATCTGATCTGGAGACGGAGAGACGGAATGCCAGTTTCCACCAGTTCTGGAGTGTGTGGTGTGAAACTGCAACAGAACAGTCTTTGAAAGACACACAAAGAGAGATCACAAAGATGCACAAAGTGACAGGTGACATGTTTTCGAAGACTGGCATATGATGGCATCTAGATATAGTCACCTTAAGGATGACGCTAAGGAAGCAGCCAACCTTAGTTGGCTTAGCCAACCTTAGCCAACCTTAGTGTAGAGAAAAAACAACAACTTGGTTCTGTTCAACTAATGTTTTACTCCATTATCTGAGAGCTGACATCTTCTCGGTAATTACTGCAGATGATCCCACCTCTGGTGTAATTAAAAAACGATTACTTAGAGAATGAAGTGAGCCAAACTCATCCTTGTTCCCTGTTTTAGGCCAAAGCCAACAGGAAAAAAAAAGTTGTCAAGGAAAATAGATGTGCGTTAGGAAGCACAAGGCAGGGAGCAATATAAGGAGGTGGGTAATTTGATGGACAAACGCGAGCTTGGAATTAGTTCAATGTGCACAATATGGTGACTTGCATGTAAGGAAATACGGGACAGATGGCCATGACAAGCTCAGACTTCCATTACTGAGCCAGGGCTTGCAAAGCAAACCTTTAGATCGCTGTTGGCTGGCCGCCCAGGGAGGCAGAGAGAGGAGACGCAAAAACACAGTTAGCGCTCCAACAAAGCGGCGTACATTGCAACCCTTCTGAAGCGAGTCCCTTTCAAGAGTCCTTTGGTCACCCACCAGAAAAACCATCACAGTCCTCCTAACACTGTGAGCCAATAAATGGGTGGAAACATAATTGTCGAAGCCGTAATGAGCAGCAACTGAAGGAATGGCTTCCCTTTGAAAAGAATGCTAACGAGGAGGAGCTTGATGCACTCCTTGTTTTAGTGGTGCCCTGCAATTAATTAGATGTTTCACTTCAAGCACAAATGGAACATATGAAATAAATATTTAGCCACTAATGAATGCTTTCTCTTGGACCCCGCAAGGTAAAAGATCACAATGGCCCCCCAAACATACATTTCCTAATGCACTCGAGTTCAGCATTTAAACGGGAAAGGTTATACTTAGCCAGTTGGAAATAACAAGAGAATGGGCTCGAAAGGCAAGGAGGGATGGACAGGAGAAAAAGCAGAATTTTTCAGGTTTTCGACTCCAGAGGGGAGTCGGACATTTGGCTGAGTTTGTTTGAGGGCCCCAACCCTGTTCACCCTGAAAAGATTCCTTGCCTCTTGCTCCAGAGAAGGGAATCCTTGAATGCACTGCTATCTTGAGACAACCACCCTGAACTTACTTCAAGCTCTAACTCAGGCTGCAATCTGAACCTGGAGTTAGGCAGGCACAGTTAGGCCAGTGAAGTTTGGCAGGCACAAGGGCCACCATAAAGAGCCCTTGGACCACTCTTGGAGTCAAGGAGGATGGTGCACATCTGTGTGCTGACTTCTCTGACTCTGCGAGTGGTCCAAACATACTTTGTACCATTGCAAACAAGAGAATGGTCCCTTGTGCAGCCAAACCTTGCTGGACTAACTGTGCCAGCCTAGCTCCAGGTTAGAATTGCACCCTAACTTTTGGCAGAATTAAGAGATCTTGTTCAATCACCGTTCTTCCATCAGGATCTGACCAAAAGAATCAGTGCCATTGTCTGCTCAGTGGAGTTCAGAGTTCCATAATAGAAGTTTATGAAATATAGACGCTATGACTGCTCCCGAACTGGAAAACAAGCGTGTTTTGTTTTGTTTTGTTTTTCATAGAGACAGATCATGTCTTAGGATAACAGTTTGGGAATAAACACTTGATCCTGGAGATAATAACCTCTGGATCTTAATTGCAGAAACGGGAACCAGTGAAGAGTAGTATCCATCATAATTTGGTGTTTGCTGTGATCACAGTTGTTACTCCAAGGTGGGCAAGGTCAATTTCCGCACAAAAGTCCAGAAGGACATTTATTTTTAATCGAGTTGAGGGTTGCCACCTCCCCCCTCCGACATCTCTTTGACCTCTTGCTCTCTCAATCTGTTGTGCCCAGTGCTGTTACATTGTGTTCTTGTGCATTTTCAAGACAGCATTGGCTAGGTTTCTGCAGCATTCCAAATGGAGAGGAGAAAAAATGATCGTTGTGGTCAGCGGCATCACTGCGGGTAAAGTTGAGGACTTTCGAGCAGAGTTGAAAACCATTAAAACAGCACCGCGCTTCTAAACAAGGGCCCATTAATATATCACAGCTTGGCTGTGTAAAATGTGTACCTTTTCACCTCGCTTTCTGAAAACCCAAAACGTTCCTGCGGAACAGAGACAAAAGTGGAAAAGTTCATTCTCGTCAAAGATGAACTTCTGAACATTTGGCTGCAGGGGCATCGGTTTCATAAAACTTGTATCTTCCACCCTCCTTAAACAAATATGCATGTCCTGACCTCAGGCTGGGCACCTGCTTTGACATTCCTATAGCTGGGATCTCTGCCATCTCTTTAGCGAACAAATATTGTCTCTTGAATGATAGGCGGAGGGGAGCCTCTGCTTGGCTGTTTTCCGATGCTATGACCCCCAAATTTAGGAACACCTTCATCAAGGAACTGCAGCAGCTTGCAACACATCACAGATGGCCGCTGAACATTTCCCCTTTGAAGCACATAGTGCTGTATTTCCACACACAAGTAGATTCAGGGTGCAGTTCTAACCTGGATTTAGGCTGGCACAGTTAGGCCAGCAATGTTCGGCCAGTACAAGGGATGCCATAAAGTATGTTTGAACCAATCTCGGAGTCAGAGAGGCCAGCACACAGATGTGCGCCATCCAAACATACTTTACAGTGGCCCTTGTGCTGGCCAAACTTTGCTGGCCTAACTGTGCCGGCTTAACTCCAGGTTAGGATTGCATCCTAAGACACCCCTCTCTCTCCACAGTGGGGCAGAGCATAAAAGGGGATTCTACAATCCTGTTTGCATGGCATCTGAGCAATGAAGGAGAGCAAGTGTTCTCTGGCAAGCCCCACTCCTACATCAACACACTCCAAAAGATCTGCCTCCTATATCTACCGCATTTGTCTGTACGGGGGTAGATTGTCTTCCTGTGATCATTGCAGCATTCCAGGTTGGAGGGAGAAAGTATTGGAAGGCACTCTGTTAGTGCATTAAGGTTCTCACCATTTCTAACGCCTAATGTAAATGATCCAATGCCTCAATTCAGAGCTCTCCAAGGTACTGAAACTCTAGTCTTGCTAGCTGGTGGAGCCTTTTCAATGCTTAGTTGCTCCTTCTGGGTTCTTGCTCTAGGAAGGATGGTGGCTTTGTGAAAGTCTCTATCTTTCAGGCTAGTCTATCTCACCAGGCTGTCATGATTGGATGTGATCACCAGGTGTACATTTGCTCAACAGTTGCTATTTGCCACGTACACTACCCTGTTCCCCACCACCATAATGCATGTGCAGAGACAGTCCTTGCTACTCATTCAAGCAATGAGTAGGCATAATTACCTATCCAGTTAGGAGTTTCAGCTGTCAAAAAAAACCAAGTGCCTCCGGATTCAATGTGCCATTAAGGAGATGGTTGCAAATCTTCAGTTGCTAGGAAGGAGAACGGTTTGGGTCAGTTGAGCCACACTTGTGCTGTAACGGAATAAATGGCCACAGCCGACAGAGAAAAAACCTTCAGCAGTGTGTAATGAGGGGGTGTCGTGCATAATTTAGAAAGTCCCTCTTTCTATCTGTGATGTGCTGGAGGGTATGTGGCTGCCACCCTGAGCTCTTGGGAAGATGGGTGAGATGCAAATAGAATAAATAAAAAGAGTGAGGGCATCATGTTCTTGAAATAGCAATTTCCTGTCACTGTCTCATGTAAGTCTGGTTTACATAACGAAAGCAATATTTAGTCATTTTGAGACTGCTTGGGAAAAAAATAATCCTGAATATATCGGTTAAAAGCCTTGTTGATTTTCATTGCCTGAAGGAAGGATAAGTGGAAGACGATGAAGCTTTTAAGGGGGAGCCACAGTTTGACGGTGGAAAAATTCCTTTGTATGGGGACCGTTCCAGACTCCATCCCTGACATATCCATAAGGATCAGGAAAAGGTCCTCCATCAAGCCCTGGACTGTTTGTGAACACACACTCTGCAATGAACGCTCGAGACACAAAGGTAGGAGACTGGGTGCACAATCCTTCACTCCCTTTGTATGAACATAAGAAGAGCCCTGCATCCTGTTGCCACTCCCTTGCACCTGGCCTTCTGAAGTATCCCACTGCTAATGTTCAGGAGGTTGCACGACCCATCATGGCCTATAGCCCACGATGGACTTTTCCTCAGAAATCGGTCCAATCCCCTTTTAAAAGATCCTAGGCCAGATGCCATCACTGCTGTCTGTGACAAGGAGTTCCACAGCTTAATTACCCGCTAAATTAAAAATAAAGTATTTCCTTTTATCTATTCTCACTCTCCCAACACTCAACTTTAGTGGAAGTCCCCTGGTTCTGGAACTGTGTGTGAGAGAAAAGAACCTCCCTCTATCCCTCCCATGCATAATTTGATCTTTCGTAAGAAGGAAGATCGATTTGTTGAAGCTGAAGGATTTCTGGCCCATCATGTTATGAATCTCAATACTGAAATGCCGTTCCTGTCTGGTTTCTTACCAAAAACAGAGCCCGAGAAAGCACGAAAATAGTCACCCATACATTAGACCCAAATGAGTTCCTACAGCCATCCGCACGAAAGCTCGGTAAGAGCTGATAATGAGCTGAAGGAAATTATTGTCATAGCGCATAATAGCTGCTCCCTCAAAACAACTGTAACATGTTGAAGTGAAGTGACAAACAGATATTAGGAGAATGGTACCAGTGCCACAAGCATCACTGTATTTGTCTGTCAGTGTTTCCATTATAGTCTCCACTGGAAGTCAGGCAGATAATTTACCTTGGGGCAAAACTTACAGGTTCCAAGGCAGAAATAATGTGTTGGATCATGTTTTAAAAATAGCTGTACACTGTTGTGGCCAAGCTAAGGACAGGAACTCTTGCCATTTCTGTAGCACTTTCCAAGCACTTCTTGATGTGTTATTAGGGAATGATTGCAACCCACTTGAAAGGTAGGCGAGTAGGAGCTTCGCCCCCTCTTGCAATGGAAAGATTGAGGCTGAGAAAGAAGCTTGGCCAAAGTCAGTATACCATGATTTGAAGTTCACTTACTAGCTAGAAGACATCACATAAATGCCTCTTAATATAACCATTTTGATGAACAAAGAGTTGACAATTAACACAATTCTGTGCATGTTTACTCAGGAGTGGGACCTTCTGAGTTCTGTGGGAAACCTTGTAACGCATTTCCGTTTTTGCCTTTCTCTCCCATTGGTGCCAGTCCTACCCAGAAGAGATCTGGGTTGATTCTTGATTGGGTTGAGATTGGATTCTTGATTGGGTTGAGATCTAGGTTGATTCTTGATTGGGAAATGCCTGCCAGTCAATGGCTCTCAGGGGTGCAAGAAGTCAGGAACTGGCTCATCGCCACAGAGAGTCCCTCGGGGATCCAAACTGCCTTCCTTCACCTTGCGATTGATGGCCACATTGCACTTTTTTTGTCCTACTGTCCACTCAGCATCCCTGAGACTCTTTTAGGCTGGGTGAGGTTTCCGACACCTGCAAGGTTGTCATAACAACACAGCCTGACACTGCTGTTTGCTGTGGAACTCAAAGACATCTCTTGTTCGGCTTTGAAAAATGCTTTCCAGCTGCCCTGCAACTAACAGCTGTCAAAGGCTTGTTATACCTACAGGGTAAGGTTTCTACCACCTCCAATGCGAGACATGTACAGTCGACAGAGGCTGCTGAGCGATTGTGCTTCGATTCTCCACACATGGCAGCATTAGCAAGGAGGGGGGCATTTTGGAGGTGGGGGGAGTGGGAAAGCATCAGATGATTTCGGCAGCATTTTCCTCTCCGCAGCTGCGACTGAGAAACAAAGGCCAAGCCTGAATCTCCTTCCCAATGTGATGCCAATGGAGCCATTGGCATAAAGATTGCAGAAGAGGATATATCCATTTCCAGAGGATTAGTTTGTCTGCAACGAAGATAGCTCAGGATGGATTGGAGCCCTACATTCGAGATACAGTAAACCTCTGATCACCGGATGCTGGGCTATAGAACCATGGAGATTAGTGCTTCCTATCATGCCCTGATTATGAGATTTCCTAGGATAACTGGCTAAAGATGGACCTTTCAGGGGAAGACTGACATTGCAGATAATCAGAGCTTCCTGAACTGTGAAGACACTGCACATGTGCCCACACAACAGATTGGGGAGACCCTCATACAAAGATTTAGCCGAGAAGAAGATTTAGCCGAGAGGGTTAATGCCTCCGTTTGCCCAAAGATAACAGCTGAAGATCTGAAGGTCATGAGCTTGAGACTACCGGAAGTCTCTGTGAGCGGCAGACCTTGCAAACTGCGGCTGATTAAAAGTTCCAGCTGCCTCGTGGGAGGAGGAATGTGCTGAAGTCAGCTGCGTCTCTGGTGGGAGCAGGGAAGCCTCTTATCAGCCAGCAGAAGACAGACAGGTGGCTAAGAAAGAAGGCTAAATCCAGACAGAAAGATCTGTATGAGTGTTGTTCTTGAAAGATAGAACATTTCTGTAAATTGTAAAAACCTTCGGGTTTGTTAATAAAAGTCTGCCTGTGTAAACTGCCTTGAGTTGCAGTCATTAGAGAAACCTAGTGATCTTAAGAAAGGCGGTATATAAATACATGTAAAAAAAAAAATTCGACTCATTGCCAACTCCACCCATCTTCTGCCCCCTTGTGAAAATTAACAATTGGCCTCTCTGACTCCAGGAGTGGTCCAAAAGCACTTTACGGAGTCCCTTGTGCCGGCCAAACTTTGCTGGCCTAACTGTGCCGGCCTCACTGCAGGTTAGGATTGTGCTCTTAAAAGGTTTAGTGCCCAGCATTCCTTTCCCAGACTCTCTCCTGCGCTGCTGTGGGAAAGCAGGTCCAACAGAGGAGGGGGTCCCCAGCACAGGCAGTCTGATGTTTCAGGTGAGGTGGATTCAAGGTGTGCTGCAGGCAAAGATCTCACCCTGTGTCTCCTTGTTGCCCCTCCCTTTGCATCCCTGGAGGTTATGCGGTTGTTCTTTGTCCAGCATTACGGACTGAGTTGTGGGGGATGCTTTTATTTTTGTTCTCTCCAATGGATACTGATATTACCAACTATACGGTCTCCACATATCCATCATGGCTGCTCTCTGTGATCTAAATGACAACAAATGACCTAGAAGAGGAATTATCTAGTTGCACTGTCTAGTTTCCTCTTGTGGCTGCTGCTTTCTTTCTTTTTTTTCCCCTTGCAAGAGGTAGCAATGCATCTCTTCCCCGCACGTTTTCCTTGCTTTCTGTATTGGAAAGACATTTTTCTTGGCTTATTTGGTGGACGCTCAATCTTGTCCGCCGCTATTTTCCTCTCCATCTCTCGATATCCTTCACGCTGCGATGCTTGTGCTTCCTTGCAGGGCAAGCGCACAGGTCACTCAGCAAACCTGAAAACTTCACAGTCAGGAATTGTGACATACTGACGGGGAAAAAGATCGCTCCCATCACAGCCTGCAAGGACAACTCCTTCTTGTCCAACGGGGGCATTTCAAGTTTTAACATTAAACATCACCCCAGTCTCAAGCAGGTGGCTCGGCTCCCCACAGAGCTGCCTAGAAGTTCTCTCCATCTGTTGGGGAGATTGGCTTTGCCATGCCGTGGTCAGTTAAATGATTATGAGACAGAATTTATGGGAGGCTGCTTGATAGCAATACACGGGAGGATTTTCCTCTATTTGCTTGGCCTGCATCATGAATGGATGCAAACTGCAGCTGATTAAAAGCTGAGTTACAGCTGCCTCGTGGGAGGAGGAGTGTGCTGAAGTCAGCTGTGTCTCTGGTGGGAGCAGGGAAGCCTCTTATCAGTCAGCAGAAGACAGACGGGTGGCTAAGAGAAGGCTAATTCCAGAAAGAAAGATCTGTATGAGTGTTGTTCTTGAAAGATAGAACATTTCTGTAAATTGTAAAAACCTTCGGGTTTGTGAATAAAAGTCTGCATGTGTAAACTGCCTTGAGTTACAGTCATTAGAGAAATCTAGTGATCTTAAGAAAGGCGGTATATAAATACATGTATTATTATTATTATTATTATTATTATTATTATTATTATTATTATTTAAAATCTTTTTTTTAAAAAAATGGCACCATTAATTAGCATGACTTCATTCAGTGTTTTCAATGAATATATGTACACCCCTTCTGATTCAATAAAAATATTATAGGATCTGTGTACTCCCTCTAACCAAATCCAAAGGCTTGGAGCACAATCTTAACCTGGAGTTAGGCCAGGACAGTTAAGCCAGCAAAATTACAGATCCAATAATCTGGCTCATTATACAGCCGTTTCCTGTAATACCACAATCAAGGCACTCCATCGCTTACCTTAGAGATGTTGGTGTGCCAAAAATTCCCTTGCTTAATTTGAATGTATTTATTTCTGCAATTAATTTGTCACATTTTATGTGATAAATTGCTCAAAGAGACATTAGATTTTTGCTTTCTTTGACATCCTCCAGGTGTTCGTCTCAAGGAGGAAGCTTCACATTGCTTTCAAGTTTTTACTGCAAGCAAGATGTAGCAGAAGCCCAGAGTTGTGTAGTTCTCCTGCATCATCCCTCTCCTGCACCAAGAAGTATCACCTTTTTTGAAAACACACAAACACACCCTGCTCCTTTTCTCGCAATGCCTATATTCCATCTGGATTCCCACACAGTCATGCCTTGATATCCATTGGGGTTTGGTTCTGAGACTCCCCGCTGACAACAAAACCCATGTTAAATAACAGCAGTTAAAACAAAACATGGACCAGCCAGGCGGTCAATTAGAACTGCTATTTTTGGCTTGCTCTGAGAAAAGTGACCCCCCCTTGGCCCTCTCTCACTGAATAATGGAACGCGAAAGTGACCAATCACTATTCTTCAGCCAGAGAGGGTCTCAGAGCGAGCTGAAAATAGCAGTTCTAATAGTCTTGACATGCTGATGGACTCCCTAGAAAAGCGGTGTTTAGAACAGGGATGTGTTTTTGCCCTTCTCCAGAGATCAGTTTGGGTCCTTCTGATCTGCAGTGGCCGTCAGCGTTGAGTGAAATCAGTGTATTAAAAAAAACCAATGCAATGGCAAAATTTCAGGTGCAATGACTCTCAATCAAAAGTGATGTCATGGGTGATAATGAAAAAAAAATCAGAACCAAAAGAAAGCCAAAAAGAAAGAAAAAAAGGAGCTTTGAGTTAATCTAGACTAAAGCTCTCTTATGAGATCATTAGTATGTATTAATGTCATGTGTGGATATAATGAGGAAAGTGAAGCCATGGTTTAGGTCTGGAAAATGTAGAACTGTAATGCTGGCTGTATTTTTTGTGACAACTGCATAGCCTCTCTCTCTCTCTCTCTCTCTCTCTCTCTCTCTCTCTCTCTCTCTCTCTCAGTGTGTGTGTCTGTGTGTCTCTGTGTGTGTTTTGCCTTTCAGCAAACTGATGGATTTCACACAGGTGGAATTTACAGGTTCCAAAGAGGGGAAAAAATGTCACAAGCCACTGGAGTTAACAAAAATCTCTCACTCCATAGAGCTATCTGGGTTCACAGACAGAGCTACACCTTTAAGAAATGGAAGGATGCTATTTTTGTTCTAACTCTGAAATGTCACAACACAAAGAGTTTGGGATGATTTGTATTCCTTCCATATGCCATCTTGTTCTGAATATAAATTCAGAAATTCAGCCCCAGGAGACTGGTATTTTTCCCAGCATGAAGAGTCTTGCAGCATATCCAACAAGAAAACACTTTAAAATGAGAAGCCATTTGCTGAAGACTAGCATTTTTTGGGGAGGCGACTTGGATGTAACTTGAAGCAACAGGATGCAAACCTGGATACATTACCAAGCAGCCTCCAGGGGTCTCTGGCACTATTTCCTTATGTAAGGAATTTAAGTCTGCAAGGTCGAGACTGTAGGTGAATTTCTGGAGCTGCAGTATAGGCATGACAGCCAGAGTGGATAGGTCCCTGGGCGTATCGTAGATACCTAAAACCATAGATAAGACAGAACCTATGTTTATAGGGTTCTCCCCTACTCCCATAAGGGACGTGGTGGCGCTGCAGGTTAAACCGCTGAGCTGAGCTTGTTGACTGGAAGGTTGGCAGTTCGAGACCACACAACGGAGTGAGCTCCCGCTGCTTGTCCCAGCCCCTGCCAACCTAGCAGGTCGAAAGCACCTAAAAACGCGAGTAGATAAATCGGTACCACTTTGGTGGGAAGGAAACGGCGTTCCACGCACTACGGCATATAGTCACGCCGGCCACATGACCACGGAAGCTTGTCCTCGGACAAACGCCGGCTCTACGGGCTTAGAAACGGAGATGAGCACCGCCCCCTACAGTCGGTCACGACTAGACCATTTGGTTGTGGGGAAACCTTTACCTTTTTACTACCACTACTAATTAACTACTACTACTAACTACTACTACATGCTTCCCTGAACGTCATGGAGAAAGGGTGATACAAAAGTGTGGTAGATACAGAAAGAAACCCATCAAGGTGTCATTTGGTTTTTCTTTGTTCTTTGTTTCAAGCAGTTCATTTCCAGTTGCCTGACTTCTTAAACATCTCCCCTTTCAATCTATGCTTCCTCCAGGATCCCCCAAAGAGGGAAAAAATCCTCCTTTTCCACATAAAACGCCCCCTAACTTGGATCAAGACTCACAGAGAGGTCCCCAGGCTCCGGTACTGAAGTAATGAAACATGACAATGTATTTTCACTTTGTAAACAGCGCAATCTAGCAGAGGGGGGAAAAAACGGTTCCACTTCATGCCATGCCCTAGTTAAGTGCTAAAATAGATTTTTATTGATTGTGCTCCCACATATATCCATGGGAGTCAGATCACACGTTCTACCCCCCCAAGCCATAGAACAGGGAATCGTTCCACTAGATGTCAGCGTTAAGATTCAAAAATAGCTACACAAAAGTGCACTTCAAAATATACAGCAACTGCCATTGGTTTCTGCCAACCATATTGGTTCTTTAGTTTTATGACACATCAGCCCTAACTAGTTGCTCTTGGCCATATTAATGGCAGACGGACATATAACCCGGCAAGGTTTCTGTCTGGTAGGTTTAGACGAGTGGTTTCAAAACTGTTCCAGATTTGTCCTTGAAATAACTCAGGTTTTTCCTAAATGAGACAGTCACTCAGTTGGACATCTCGTACAATATTTCTGCTCGTTTTCATTCATCCGTCTCGGCCATGCACCACTACATCAGAGAGGAAGTGTTCATGTTTTAAAAACTGATCACTTGTGCTTAATAAAGCAGCCCAGGCTAAACCCAAGCCATATTCTAGTGCCTTCATTGGGGGTGCGAGGGTGCGAGGTGTAAATAGGTGCGAGGTGCGAGGGGTGCGAGGGTAAATAGGCTACCTCAGAATGTCAGGAGAGTGGCAGAGGGATGAAAGTAGCTTGTTGTCTTGTGTGCTCTCTGAGGCAGGTGGTGGGCCACTGTGAGATACAGGAAGCTGGACTAGATGGGCCTTTGGCCTGATCCAGTGGGGCTCTACTTATGTTCTTAGGATAGCAAATTCTGTTTTATTTACCACATATTTACCTCAGAATATATTTACCTCAGAATGCCAGATACAAGGGAGTGGCCACAGGATGCAGGTATCTAGTTGTCTCGTGTGCTCCCTGAGGCACCTGGTGGGCCACTGTAAGATACAGGAAGCCAGACTAGATGGGCCTTTGGCCTAATCCAGTAGGGCTCTTCTTATGCTCTTATGCTATAGGAGGATTTCCTGCTACAGGCAGGGGGTGGACTAGATGACCTTGTAGGTTCCTTCCAACTCTATGATTCTATGATTCTATGAAAAGAATGCTGGGAAACACAATGGTGCCTTGACCATGTCAAAAGTCATGCAGAAGTAGAATCAGTTTTAGTTTTCTGGGAATAAGGCAGCAATGCTCCTCCAGACAAACAGAATTGTACCAGCCTTTCTTTGCCAGATCATATTTTGGATGTGAGACACGTAACTCAGCCACTCAAAAATGTTCAAAGCTTGAATATATAAAATGAAATGTTCATTATAGATCCCCTTTGCTTCTGGGCATCACAAGTGCATTGTGGGAAACATGCAGAGTCTAAATAAAATGATTGGAACTTAAGGGGGGAAAATAGCAAGCCGAAGTCGGGTGCATAATTTTTTTTATATGGACACTCTACAGATCCCTGCTGCCCACTGATTTTCCCCAAAAAACCTCATGAAGAGCTTAAACTCCCAACATGTGTTTTTGCCTACTTAGTCCATAAAGATTGGGGGTGCAATCCTAAACTGAGTTAGGCTGGCATAAACTAAGCCAGCAAAGTTTGGACAGCCCAAGGGCCACCGTAAAGTATGTTTGGACCACTCTCAGAGTCAGAGAGGCCAGCATACAGACGTGCGCCATCTTCCCAGACTCTGAGAGTGGTCCAATTTCGCTTTACAGTGTCCCTTGTGCTGGCCAAACTTTGCTGGCCAAACTGTGCCAGCCTAACTCCAGGTTAGGATTGTGCTCTCAAAGATCTAAACTAGTTGCTTGTCTCCTGGTGACCTCTGTGCTTAATCTCGCAGCACGTTCACCCTGAAGCCTAATGAAGCAGATTTAAATGCACCGTGATATTAATTGCTTTGTTGCCAACCATTTCAAGAGCAATCGCCACCAACTTTGGAACAGTGGAAAGAGCCTTCTGATGGAAAAGGAAAGAGCCCTTTTTTTGCCAATCTGATTACTGGTCTTGTAGCTTTCTTTGTCATTTAGCAATAACTTATAGCATGAGGAATATCCTCGGTAAGAGTCTATTAAATCTCTCTTAACAGTTAAAAGCAAATCACATTGTGCTAGACTTACTGCGGCCTGACAAAGAACAATGACATTTCTCTGCACAGAAATGACTGTATTATTCAGACAATGGTACTTATGCCGTTCCTTGTGTTTTAAAATTCTGCTACATCAACTAAAGTGCCTCGGTCATTAAATATACTTTATAAGAAACTTGCAAGTGGTTCCAAGCATTAAATATATATTTCAAGTGTGCGTTTTTTTCTCCCCTCATTGTGCAGCTGCCCTAATTATTAAATATTAAAATAGTACTTTGCAACTATGATGCCAGGCAGGTCATTGCAAAATACAAAGCTCACTGCATGGAAACATGGATTTGTATTTTCCCTGATAGCCGCAGAAGAAAAAGAATGCAGGAAAATATTTGCCTCCTGGTATCCCTATAGTCCAGTGTGAAATGCCATAGAATGGAGATCTGGTGGAACATCCATCTTCTGTCATGCTCAGATCGCAATGCTCTGCAGTTTTATCTGGAAGAAAATTCTGTTGAACTCATGGGACAAGCTTCTCAGTAACTGTGGGTGCAATCCTACCCACCTTTCCAGCACTGGGGTAAGGGCACAAATATTCCCTGACCTTGAGCAGGACTCCTTGACTGACCCTCAACTGCAGGATGCAGCACATGCCCCATTGGCACAGCTACGTCAGTG
>JAJKFI010000023.1:8931896-8963832 GCA_029204185.1 Lerista edwardsae | reverse complement strand
CTGTTTGTTGGTCTCTCTGACTCCGAGAGTGGTCCAAACATACTTTACGGTGGCCCTTGTGCTGGCCAGACTTTGATTTATTTACCTTATATTTACCTCAGAATTTTACCTCAGAAATTTACCTCAGAATGCCAGATACAAGAGAGTGTGGTTTGGACCACTCTTGGAGTCAGGGAGGGTGGCGCACGTCTGTTTGCTGGCCTCTGACTCTGAGAGTGATTCAGACATACTTGACGGCGTCCCTTGTGCTGGCCATACTTTGCTGGCCTAACTCCAGGTTAGGATTGCGCCATGACACTCCAGGAAGTATGCCCAGTGGCACGCCCAGCCCATGCTCTGCCCAGGGGGTAGAACTCAGACATGGCCATTGGGATGTATCCTAACCCCCTGTTCCTGGGCTGAGTGGCCCCAATTTAGCTCCTGGCTGCATAGACCTGCACCTGCTATTTTGCTGATGCAAAGCCGAGCATAGGGCTGGCTGGGGCTTACCCCAGGGCAAGGGGAGATGTTCCCACACTGAGCTGCTGCTGCCTCCTAACATAGTTAGGATGCTGCACAGGTGAGCCGGCCTGCCTACTCCAGCACAGGTTAGGATTGGGCTGTGAATGCACTACCTCCCTCCTGGCCTACCCCTTCGTAGTTATCCTGTATTATCCTTACTCAGAGTCTACTCCAGGATGTGACGGGAGGCACCCTTACAACCTGGAAGAGGTACAGTGTGCCAAATTCACATATATTCTCATGACTTCCATAGGTTTTTTTTAAGTGAGAAAGAAGGATGGTATTGTGATGAGGCACCTACTTTATTTGCATTACTTTGTTAATAACCCTGTTGTTTCTGGAACCTTCTTCTGCGCACAGATCGGAAGGCGTCCTGGCAAAGGAACCATTACAATTCACCGTCTCTTCTATTTATGGTTTGCCTTGTTGGCAGACAAACCATACGGATTGTCAGCCAATATAGCCTGACAGAGAATATTCGTGCAATGCAAGCCATTTCAGTTTGCAAGAATTCGTTTTTGAATTGATGGAAAAACGTTGCTAACAGATATGAGCGGAGGCAGACAAGGAGCCCGTTGGACCCAGAATTGTAAAATGGAGACCCAGCTCCACCGCTTTGGCCACAATTATCTCAAAAGCGGTTTGGGCTGGGGCACTGGGTTTTCAGAGGGTGGGGTTCAGTAGACGCCAACCCCCAGCTTCTCTGAGTTTGAGAGGGCCAAAGATGAATAGTGCAGTCTAAGTGGAGTAGCCTCCAGCTAAGTTTTCACCCTTTTCTTTGCTGAAGGGTGGCTCCAAAAGCAACTACTGATGTTTTGAGTCACTGTGATCCAAGACAGTCAGAAAACCACGTATATCAATATCCATGGATAATGAACTCTGTGGGGAGGCCATGTGGCACTCCACTTACCTGGAGGCTACTCCACTTAGCCCTCCGGAGGTCATAAGTGACTTTCTCAGAAGTCTATGAGATGTGACTGGAAGGTGCTTCCTGTTTGTGCTGTTGAACTGGAAGAGCCTTCCAGTTGCTTTCAGGAGGCCTTCTGATGAGCTAGGAGGCTGCCTATGGGCTCCTCGCACTTCAGAACACATCTGGACATGTTTGGAAGTCACCATCCCAAACCAGGTGTCACATTCAGAGGTCTTCAGAGGTCTTCTGAGATGTCAGGGAGAGTGGGGCACATCTGTGTGCTAGCCTTTTGACCCCAAGAGTGGTCCAAACATACTTTATGGTGTCCCTTGTGTCGGCCAAATTTTACTGGCCTCACTGTGCCAGCCTAACTCCCGATGAGGATGAGGCTCTCAATAAACCAGCAAAATGTCTCAAGGACTGTCATATGTCCATCACTGCAAGTTGTAACATGACATTCTGCAGATTGGAATTGAGGTCCCAGATTCTCCCAGCCAGGGGGAACAAATTGGAAGTGCCACCACACTTCTGATGCAAGCCCAGAACCAGAGCTGCTTCATCCCCTCGACAGACGGTGGTGACAAGTTATTTCTTCCAGCCTGTCTTCTTTTGACAGTCTTTTGAAGCTGGACACCTGCATTAGTTCTGCATGTCTGGCATCTGACAACTCTGATTTGTAGTGCAGATAATTGTAACTGTTTTATTCTTCCCGACCAACTCGGGAGGCTATCATGAAAATGCAAGTGCTGTTCGGCTGATTCCTGAGATGTGTTCTTCGAGCTCGGAAGGGCAGTGAAGAAGACCCAAAATGGTTCTGCCCAACAACCAAAGCAGAAACATGTCATGTCAGATGCATTTGATTTCCCTCCGACTGCTTGCCATTTAGCGGGCAAACTTCAACAGGACGGACAATGTAGGATAGTTATGGATTGTGGGGAGAATTGCTGAGCAGCAGTCGCAGTGTTTCGTTTTTCAGATGGACCTTTCTTTGGAACAGTTGGCGATCGGACCAAGTGGGCTACTTCAAACCATGTTAATGGGTTGGGACTGGGATATAATTTAACGAACATCTCCTCCCATTTGTGACTTCCTGTACATTGTGACTATTAACCTGAGTCTTGCTATGGAGCCCTGTGATCAGCGGTGTGATGGACACCTACCAAGAGCAGGACCTTGTTCGTGGTGACCCCAACCCTTCCCTTCTGCATGTGTAGAACTTCTTTCCTGCCTGGTGATGAAATGTTTCGGGGGATGAGTGAGTCGAAGGAGGGAACTGGGAGGGTAGGTGGATGAGCAGACATAGGAAAGAGAATTTGTTGGAACTCTCTGCTTAGGCCCATGGGGAAATATTGAAGGCCTTTTTGAGTATATGCAGTTTGAGGGACAGAAGCTCAAACACCCTTCCTGTCCTTTCCCATCAGTCCATAGCCTTTCCTGCCTACATACCAGCCCTGAATTGCTTTTCACTTGTCTCACACAGACCTTTCACTTCCCTCTGAAAACCTGCACTGCTTATCAACATTCTGTGGCTGACACTTTCACCCTGCCAGTATTTTTTTGGCACTGCAGCCACTCCGATAGGGGAGAGGGCAGGAGGGTTGGAATGATAGCCGATGGCACTTTTTCGCTCATCTCTGCAGGGCAAAGGACCATGCTGCTATGTGGCACTGGGGGAAAGGCTGGAGCCTGAAATTAGTTAACGTTGCTGATAAAGAAGACCATTCCTCCCCCAGCAAAACCGGCTTGGTTGAGAGAATGGATAACATGAAACAAAAAACCTGACGCATCAGCAGTTTGCACAAGAGCTCTTTGCTGCCACCAGTAAATATACACGGCAGGTGTAAACAAGGTCAGCGGGGGTGTCTGTAATCTGCTTCATATTTCAGTGGGAAGCTGTCAAGGATTCTTCTCCTGACTGTCTCACCTCTGGAAGGCAAGGCAAGATATATTTTCCAGCTGCCTCCTAGTGCTCGATGCTGGGCTCGTGCACCTCGTATGACAGGCTTCCAAGCGGTTGCCAACGGGACGGATGGATTGTAAACAGAAAAAAGGAAACACGGGCGATCCGTTGAGTGACAGAGGAGCGGGGGAGACCATCGGCCAATTTCAGCACTGGATTAATTGGGGTGGGTGGGTTTCAAGGCGATCGCACTGCTTTTTCCAAACATCAATCCCATTGAATGCATCTCCCCTTCTCAAAGGAAGACAGAAGTTGATAATGAAACAGAAAATACTATATACAAGTAATTACAATCTCTCCGACTTGGGGTAGAGAACAGGCCCATTACATACACCCATTAGTGTTGGAGGAAGAGGGGGATACCATGAGATAGACACAGACCTACCACAATGTACACAAGGGCAAAAGCTCCTGGGGCTGGATGAGGGCTGTGACAAAGTGCCTTGCCTTGCCAAGAGGCGACTGGTTTTGGCCCTCTTGCCTGCCCCTGGTATCATAAAGCTCTGGGACCCTGGCATGGCATGGGACAAAGCAGAACAGCGCATGGGGGAAGGGCTGACCTGCCATGAGAGCACAACTGCTACAGACCTGCCATGAAGTCCACAACTGCCATGAGAACCGAAAGAAGGATGGAATCACGATAGACCGGGCTGCCCATTGCTCAGGTGGGCTAGCTAGCTCAACTAGCTTCAGCAAGCTGGTTGAGAGACTCTCCGAAACCCGGTAAATATCCATGAGGCCGGTCGTTCCCAACTGTACACTGCAGCAAACTCACAGGGCCACGGTGGCATGCCCCCAGCCACCTCTTCTTCCTGGCTCTCCAAGTGCCACCATTTTGGATTATAATCCAAGATGGCGGCATCTGGGAGAGCTGTTGAAGAAGAGAGCAGGTCAGCTACGGAAACCGAAGCACACCCCAGCTGCATACTCGCACCCAATTTTACAAAGCAGATGGAGGCCGCACCTCGAAATGTCTCTGTGCAATGTACATCTTTCAGAACATCTTTGGATTTTTCAGAGACTGTCTTTGTACAATGCTGAAGTATCTATTAAAACCAAGTACCCTGCAGTCAGCGTGGAAAACTCATCTTTTATCCGTGATATGTTTATTCTTGACTGCAGTGAGGGGAGGAGCATTGCTTTTTGGTGCATTATCATGTATTTTATCATTGAGGCTTTATTTTAATTCCTTACTCAGTCGAGCAGGCTAATTAATACCAAATATACACAAAACTGATGTACATGATGTGCTGGGGAGGGGGAAGAGAGTGCTTGTTGCATCCGTGTTGAAACTCCTGTGATGAATTAATTGTCATCCTGCTTGGTTGTGGCGGAGTCAGCAATTATGTGCAAATTGATGTTTTGAAGATCAGGAGATCCACTAAAACAGATGTAATTAAATGCACTTGATAATCACCGTTATGCCAGTGCTTAATATTAATTGGACCATGGGGTCCCAATTTGCTCCACAAGAAATGAGAACACTTGGAGGAGGAAAAGGGAAGGAGAAGGTGTTCAGAGATGCAGGGGACAGTCCATCCATGAAGCTGAGGATGCAGGTCATGTTGAGCACCGGGTGGAGAAGGACACTTGTAGCCATCCCTCTCCATCCCTCCTTCCGTCGGGTAGCAAAGCAGTGGGTAAAAACTTTTAACTGTTTCACAGCAGACATTTCTTGCTCCATAACCTGTCATGGATGATGGATAGCATCCAAGCAGAGACAAGTCGCAGCAGGAATTATGCAGTCATGGACGTTAGAAGCGAGATAGACAGCTCGAAGAACAGGCTTCCTTCACCAGACTTTATTCCAAGATAACGATACAGCATACCAACTTCACCAAAATGACCCACACACCAGTGCCAGAGCTCTCTGGTTATATACATGCTCTCAGCCAACCAAATAGCTCCAATTAGAATAATTACCTGAGTGGATTCAGCTGTGCTCTGACTCAGCACATTCACCATCCAGGTGTCCTAATTGCCTCTCAGAGAGGTCCCGGAATTCTTAGGTACAAATTCGCTGGTCTGAGGCCTGACCAAACCTGACACTCTCCTCCATCTCCATACAACTGCAGACAGAGCTGCATTGATCTGCTTCCTGTTCATTAAAAGTGAGCAGGGACAGCACTGCTTCCACTTCCTTACTCACCCAGTAGTCATGAATGGAAATTATAAGTAGAAGCCATCCATAATCTTGTCCTCTATGAATGTGTCTAACTCCTCTTTTGAAGTCTTCTAAGACTGTAATCCTAGCCATGCTTTCCTGAGAGTAAGCCCCATCAACCATAATAGGACTTACTTCTGAGTAGACATGCACAAGGTTGTGACCTATGCTGGTGGCCATCATTACCACTTTTGGCAGTGAATTCAATTTGATTGATTGATTGATTGATTGATTGATTGATTGAGTGAGTGAGTGAGTGAGTGAGTGAGTGAGTGAGTGAGTGAGTGAGTGAGTGAGTGAGTTATCTATTCTGGTATTTATATCCCTTCTTTTTCATAGACTCAAAGCAGTTAAAAAAAAACACCATTTGTTTTATTACAGTATCGATATACTGCCTTTCTCATAGACCTGAGTCTCAGAGACTCAAGGCGGTTTACAGAGGCAGGCTGACCACAACGCACATTTTTCTCAAATGGTTTTGGTTTTGTTGCAAGTGTGATTCCATGAGAGGAACTTCACTGGATCTCCAGATGTTTTCCTTCATAATGTAGTTTCCGTCCTGACTGCACAGTTCTTGCCTTCCAAGCCTTTGTAGGCAACTGCAAATCAAGCCTCGGGCAGGTTACCAAGATGTTCCCCATCTCTTGCCAGCTGACACCTCTCCACTTCCAATTCCTCCACAGAGCTCTGTCAGCTCAGCCAGCTCCATCAGCAGCATGCCAGGTGCCCATCCAAAAGGAAACCAGAGCTGACCTGCTTAGTTTCTTCAGGAGAGGCAAAAGCTCAACCTGCAGCCACACCTCCTGCTCCATGAGCTCATGAGAAGGGCTACCCATCAGATCAATCTAATCCAATCCCCTGTCTCCCACACTGGCCAACCAGATGACTCTGAGAAGTCCACAAGCAGGCTATCAGTTGATCTGCCTCCCATGAATTTGGACTTCAGAAATCCCTGCAAAACACATTGGATTCCCGAGTGTATCTCCACCATCTCTGTCTTGATAAAGGGATGTCCTGGAAATACCTGCATTGCCTTCTCTCAATGGAGTGTCTGCCAACTGTGTATATGAACTCCCTTGGTAGTACATACGTTCAGCGTTCTGTAAAGCTTTCTGCTTCCCTGTGCAAATTCTCCAGGCAATTCCTATTGTGTCACAATTGTCAAGGGGGAGAAAAAAAGAATCACCTCTTAGGTACATCCTGTTCAATAAAGCAGTAAACTGGTACCCAAGGGACAAAAAAAAACCCACCTCCTATAAGGCAAGGAAAATCTCACCTCGAGGCAGCAAGTCACTGAAACATGATTTGGGGAACTGTGTGGTCTCTTTTCTCACTGGATCATTATCCACAATCCAAGACAGAAATGAGGAAAAGGCAACTGGTGCTTCACAGCACCCTTACGACACAGGCAATGTTCAAAATGAGGAAGTATCTCTGAAGATAGGGCTTTCTAGGTCCTAGTGGTTGCCCTTAGAAGTCAACCCACTGGGTGTTCAGGCTGGCTGGTGGTGCAAGTTAAATGATGCCTTGGAAGTATAGACCTCAGTCCACTAAGATTGCAATTCAACCAGACTACTGGTAGGGCATGAGATCAGGCACCAGACCCTGACTCTGTGGAGCCTCTCTCACCAAGAGAGAGAGTCTTAGGGCCAAATGACACACGTTAGAGGTAACATGGTCCTTCGTTGTCCAGAACAATTGAATATTATGCAGGCAAGAAAGGTCAAACATGAAAAGGTTGTTAGTCTATGCCAGTGGTTCTAGACCGGCAGCCACTTTTCAGAATGCCGTGACGAAGGACCTCTTTTTAACCAACCTAAATCTCCTGCCAATCACACAAAATCTACACAATCCATGTGTGCACGTGCAACCAATGAGCTGATCTTTCCTCCAGGGAAGTGACTGATGTAACTCTGGCCAACACGCATAAAATTGCACATGTGTGTGCCGTATTCAGATCCAACATCCCTGTATGGATGTGATGCGGGCAACTCTGGATACATGACCAACGGGCCAAGTCGCTGGAGATAACAGGGACACTCTTGGTCCTCTGAGAAGTTGGGTACCACATTGGGCCACATGAAATGCCAGAGTTAAAAAAAAACAGAAGATAGGAATGCTAAGTAATGGAGGTCCATCACAATCTACTTCTTCCTTCTTTGGAATCTGAATACAGACACCTGCCAAGATGAAGCACTCCTTCCTGCCACCACTCTGCAGAATGAGATCTTTCTTTCTCTCCTTACTTCAAAGAGCTCTTGTTACTTAATTACCTTGTTACTTTCCGATAATTGTCATTCCTGAGCCCAGATACCAACTGATCGCTATTCATTTTCTTTCTCAACATGTCAATAGTCTCTAATGGATGTTGCAATACAACTAACGTTCTGTCAACAGCGACAGCACAGCGGGGCAGATGTTTGGTCCACGTTTTCGAGAATGCCAACAGCTCTCCAGGAAAGAAGCAGTAATCAGTGTCTTGGAAAAGAAAAGGCACGAAGCAGGATTAAAATCTTTCACAGGGAGCAGAGATAAGGGGCATTCTCTGCAGGTATGTTAACACATTATCTGCACGGGAAAGAAAAGGGGAGGAAATTTGTTCAGTTTAAGAGTCACAGCTCTGCTGCGTGCAGGTAGAACATTAGAGGTTTGTGGCGATTGGTTCACCCATAGCTTAAACCCAACACTTAAAACCCTTTCCATGGGTGATGTTAGAAGCATCTTGGTGCACATGTCATTATTCACAGCATAATGCAACGCAGGACCATTTGAAATGGTCAAACTAAGCATGATCTTCAACATACCCTAATTTTATGTATTATCACATGTATGGCTGTGAGAGGTGGACCATACGAAAGGCAGAGCGCCGGAGAATCGATGCTTTTGAATGATGATGTTGGAGAAGACTCTTGAGAGTCCCCTGGACTGCAAGGAGATCCAATCGGGCAATCCTCCGGGAAGTCCAGCCTGATTGCTCCCTGGAAGGACAAATCCTGAAGCTGAAGCTCAAGTACTTTGGCCACCTCATGAGAAGAGAGGACTCTTTAGAAAAGACCCTCATGCTGGGAAAGATGGAAGGCAAAAGGAGAAGGGGGCGGCAGAGGAGGAGATGGTTAGATAGTGTCACCGAAGCAATGAGCGTGAAATTGGGCAAACTCCAGAAGATAGTGGAAGACAGGGAGGCTTGGCGTGCTGTGGTCTAGGGGGTCATGAAGATTCGGACACGACTTAGCGACTGAACAACAAAATCTTAGTTAGTTGGGATGGGCAGCCCAATCTGAATGTGGGCTAGCACCAGTATGGCAATTGCTAGACCAGTGCTAAGACTTCGAATTTTCAAACGAGGGTTTTTTAATTGTGTTTTTAGGTCAGTGTTTTTACATAATGTGTTGTCCTCATCTTGCTTTCTGTCAGCAATATTTCATGGTTGTGCAATTGCCACAGTCCAAGAATGTTTGCATGCCAGGAGTGTCATTGGATTATGTCACAATGACAGCACTTCCTGCTTGATGATGTCACTTACAGCTATGACATCACTTCCAGGTTCATGACATCAGTTCCAGTGGGTCCTGACACAAGTGCCATTCTAAAAAGTGGGTCCTGGTTTAAAATGTTTAAAAGTGGGTCACTGCCCTATTCTATCCTATCCCCTTTCCCAACAAACCTTTGGAGGGAACAATCCTAACCTGTGCTGGAACAGGTAGGCTAGCTGGCCTGCGCTGTATCCAGCACATGTTGGGAACAGGCTGGAGTCTCCACAGGGCAAGGGCACATTTGTCCCCTTACACTGGGGAGGCACCAGCCACCCTGAAGGAGCTGGGTTGGATTGTGCCCTGAATCTCTGGAGACCAGTGAAGATCCAGAAACTTCCATTTTTTGTTGTGGTGGTTGGTCCCAGTTTGACCACAACATGGTCAGTGCAGAACAAGGGACTTGAAGGGAGCAGGTCTTGAACACTGACTCTATCATTTTTCAGGTCCAGAAGAACAAGGTGTCCTATTTGTGTGCCAAAGAAAGGACTTCCCTAGCTGGGGAGAAGATAAATTGCTAGCCTGCAATGGATATATTCTTGCAAATGCCAGACTGAGTGGGGGGGGGAAATAAAGATGTGTTTATCAATAGCTTTGTCATAAGCTAGATCCTATGGAACAATTGAAACCCAAGCAGAGTCATTAAACAGATTTGTCACCCCCAAGTCAAGGAAAATATTGTTTTACACCGACATTCAAGCATTCCCCACAACCCACACAGATACGTCCTTGATAGCACTTCTTCTTCAAAGTATCCTGAATAATGAGAAGACAAAGAAGGCGCACTGAGGAAGGTTCATACCCTGAGCACTTCTTCCCCCACCCCCATCTTTTGCTGTTAGTAGCTAAAATGGGCGGGGGGAGCTCTTTCAAATTTAATTTTTTCCACTCTGGCAATTCTGTAGAGCTAACTTGCTTTCCACAAAGCTCTTGTGTTCAGTGTTGCTTGAGTTTTGAGGGAGCACACAAGACAGCAAGATGCCTGCATCCTGTTGCCACTCGCCTGCATCTGGCATTCTGAGGTAAATATGAGGTAAATAAAACAGGATTTGTTGTCCTGTCAGTGGGGAGGGAGCTATAATAACTTGCAACCCAATCCGGGCCTTAAGAACATAAGAAGAGCCCAGCTGGATCAGGCCAAAGGCCCATCTAGTCCAGCTTCCTGTATCTCACAGTGGCCCACCAGGTGCCTCAAGGAGCACACAACAGAGTTCAGGGCTATTATATGATGCTCTGGAAATGTGAGGCTTTCAATTTCATTAAGTTCTAGCATCTTAAGATAGGAAGAGAGAGGAAAAAAACATGTTCTCCACCCACACTCCCTGCTATTCACAATATTACAAATCTTTTATCCCTATGCTTAGTTACCGTGAAAATCAGATACATTTCTCCAGAATGTGTGTGGCTTACCAATAGCGGTTCTTCACCTTGGAAACGGGGAGAAGAGAAAAGGATTTTTTAAAAAATCCTTCACCTAATTTGTGCCTCGGGGGACGGGGAGGAGAAGCCACAAAGCGAGTTGGGTGCCGACTTGATTTTGCATGCCAGCTTATGAATGCATAAATTGTCCAACATCTGTGTAAATTCTGAAAGGGCACGGCAGGTTTAACAGATCTGAAATTTATATCGCCAGGAAAATACATGGGTTTGCATTTTGAACGCTGAAAGGAGAACATAGTTTATGGCTCTAATCCTGTTGGGTTTGGGCGAAAATTAATTGCATTGCTGTTTTTACTCTTGTTTGTCTATTAATCCTTCCACTCCCATGTAGAGGCAGTTCGTTGGGAGGGGGAGGGAGGGAGGGAAGGAGAGAGAAATTTGTCCTTTATGTCCCACCTCTCTTTGGTAAAAGGAAGTGGTGGCGCTGCGGGTTAAACCGCTGAGCTGTTGATGGGAAGGTTGGCAGTTCGAGACCATGCAACCGAGTGAGCTCCCGTTGCTTGTCCCAGCTCCTGCCAACCTAGCAGTTCAAAAAAAATGAGAGTAGATAAATCTACTTTGGGATAAATCCCACTTTGGGGGGAAGGTAACGGCGTTCCGTGCGCTATGGCGTATAGTCATGCCGGCCACATGACCACGGAAGCTTGTCCTAGGACAAACGCTGGCTCTTCAGCTTAGAAACGGAGATGAGCACCGCCCCCTACAGTCTGTCACAACTAGACCATTCGGTCGTCGGGAAACCTTTACTTTTTCTTACCCTTTGGTAAAGGCAGGGTTGACTTGAAAAGATTTCACTCATAGCTTTTGGATTGTCCTTCCCCTGAAGAAGCTCAGGGTGGCACGTGTGGTTCCACTTCCCAATTTTATCTTCACAACATCCCTACAAGGTGGACTAGGCCAGTGTTCTTCAACCTTGGGGTGGGGAACCCAGTGAGGCTGTGAAGCCTCAGTTCCAGCAGGGTCCTGGACAGATGGTCATTCTAAAATGACTATATGACACCGTCAAGTATGTTTGGACCCCTCTCGAAGTCAGTGAGTCCAACACACAGGCGTGCGCCATCCTCCCTGACTCCAAGAGTAGTCCAAATGCGCTTTACAGTGTCCCTTGTGCTGGCCAAACGTTGCTGGCCTAACTATGCTGGCCTAATGCCAGGATAGGATTGCACCCTACATGGAGGAGGGAAAGGCTACAAAATTTTCTTTGACCCTGGGTAGCAGATGCCCTAGCTACGCCACTGTTCAGAAGTCCCATTCTGATCATTGGGACATACTAACAGGTACGCGGGCATAAGATTGCAGTCTTAGACTCCTGCTCCCAGAAAAATCACAATCTAGAATGTTTTGGCATTCTTCAGGGGAAGTTTTCTGTTCAATTGGAATCTCTCACTTTTATTTTATTCCGACGCAAACAAACACAAAGAGCGCTGCCTCTCAAAGACAAAGCCTATTGTTTTCTCCCCAAAATGTGTTTACAGTTTGAGTCTCAGCAGGGAAGCATGTTTTGCATGCAAATAGCAGGTGCTCCGGGAAGGCTGGTTTTGACAGCTGATGTCGGGAGCGGTGCCAGCATCTGTGGCCTAATAGAGTGACTCTGTAGTCAAGTGAAGTTTCTGATGAAAGGCAAGCAAATTAAGCCGAGGTGGGTTTTCGTCCCTCCCTTTCGTGCACTTGCAAGCCGGCTGAGGCTGGGCCCATTCAAGGGGGAATGAAGAAATGATTAAAAAGAAATTGCACTCTTGGTCCTCTGGCAAGTGACATAAATGAACCTGAAAAGGCAAATAAGACGACACTAATTTTAAAGACACTGCGGTTTTCGCAGTCGGTCCTGGCTGGAAATTGCATGGGCTGAAAAGCTGGGAATAGCTTCTCCCTCGCACTCTGCTAGCAACCTGGGATGAGCCAGTTGCTCGCAAGGGGAAGGCACCAAGTGCACCCCAAACAGAGGTGATTAAAACCTCAGCCCCGACTTTTTCCCAAGCAGAGGATGCCACGGCCGGTTAGAGAAATGGGCTAGGGCCAGCAGCCTCACAAGAGCAAAGTAAGCCTTCTTGCAAGCCTGTCTTTCCGCAGAATCAAAGGGGGCCATTCACAATCTCTGGGGTGGGGATAGATGGAGCCTTCCATTTCCCTTCTCTTTCCATAAAATTTGCATACTCTCTTTTGATTTCCAGCTCATTGAGCTACTAACATTCCTTTTTTTCTTCCCCATCACCACCAAGTCTACATGTTCACAATGATGTTGAAACGCTTATTTTCCAAATGTTTTCACGTAGGACGAGTTTTGTCACTGCCCTGCCCCAGGCATGGCCAGAACCTACTCTGGCTCTGCCTGGGCCAGCTTGGGGGACTTGAACTGGCCCAGCACCGGGTCTGGATTGTACTCTTAGCTGATTTATACCTGGAGGGGATTCACAGCACTAAACGTAGGAGCTGTTCCCAGAGGCTAGAGCCAAAGAGAGGCTACACTGTCTCCGAATGGCTCAAGAGGCGGAGGAGGAGCTGCTTGCAAAAACCTAGTGCTGAGACCCACCTCTGAGTACGCCTCTGATGTGGTGCACCGATGTTGCACTCAGCCAGTGAAGAACAATGTGGCCTCCTGCTTCTGCTGTTCGCATATGCTGAATGCCCTACCTTTGAGCTCATTGCCCAACTAGAACTCCCAAGTAAACTGGTGAAGATGTAAGAGGGACTGGGAAAAATTTAGAAATAAAAAGTACTTTCTAAATGCTGAAGTTACCTTTAAAAGAAATCAGAACATTTCCTCAGCAGAACGGACCAAAGATCATCTTCTCCCACTCTGACTTCCATTAGTATTTGCTTCCCGACCCGTGGGCTTTGTTTTGTGTTTTTTACCATATTTTTATGTAAGTTGTCTTATTTATTGTATGCTTTGTATGCCAATAAAGGTTTTTTGGATTTGGCTTCCCGACCACATCATACCTGATCTAAATGGGAGAGAGCAAAGCCAAGAATCACGCAGTCCGGAGTCAGACTTGGTCCATGGGGAACGGGAGGGAAACTTTGAAGTATATTACAAAGCCCATGCTCCATAGGGAGTAAATCGGTAACGCCTTGCGAATGGACCCATAGCCAAAATGCCTGAAAATCAAATATTGACAAGAAGAGAGCCCATAACAATCACTTAAGTGTTTCTGCTCTGCCAATTATATGGTGAAATGCCTGGAGCTTAGATTTCACTCGAAGCAAAATTGCCACGCAAATGACATTTTCTTTCTTCCATCTCATGATAATTGTCCCACTTAGAAGTCACAAACAATCATGACACTCTGTTAACTAGGTGGCATTTCTTTTCTACAGTGTAACCTAACATTCACGTAATTAAGACAGATGCAATTACACACACACACACACACACACACACACACACACACACTGTTCTGGGAGGCTCTCTTGGTTAATTCTGAAGTCTCCAATCCTAACCTGGAGTTTGGCCGGCACAGTTAGGCCAGCCAAGTTTGGCCGACACAAGGGACACCATAGAGCATGTTTGGACCACTCTCGGTGTCAGGGAGGCCAGCACACAGACGGAAGAGCATATGATTGGACCGGGAATGTTGGAGGAACATGTGAAGCAAGCCCCAGGTGCCCATGCAAGCCAGGAATAGGCGATCGCATTATTCAAGGGCACTTTTTGTTTGGAAGGTTCCTGTATCTTTTATTGTATAGTCAAGAAGCTGAGAGCAAGCTGTACTGCACAATGCTCCTTTTGTTTCAGAATCTCCATATTAACACATGACTCTTAACAGTTTGCGCTTATGCGTGTTTACCAAGATAGAAGAAACAGCTGGGGCTCATCCCTGAGCAGCTCAGGTGCCAGGTTTTGTTACCTGGGGAAGGCAGTCTCTAAATCTACTAATAAATACATAGGCTCCAGGAACCACTGCTGATTCCTGGGAACATCTCAAGGCTCAGAGGCCCCGTTTTTCAGGTGATACCAAGGATTGAAAGTGGGAACTTCTGCATGCAAGGTATGTGCTTTGCTATTGAATTATGGTCTTCCCTCGAGAGGAGGGGTGGCCAAACCACTTCTCAGAAGCCACATGGGATGGAACCCCCACAGATACAAGGACCCCCTTTATGGAATCATAGAATCATAGACTTGGACAGGACCTACAAGATCATCCAATCCAATCCCACTTGCACTTGCTCAGTGCAAGGGCCTTGCTAACCTGTGGCTCTGCTTGTAAACCTGCAATAAGAACATAAGAACATAGCATCATATATTCATAGTATCATAGAGTTGAAGGGACCTACAAGGTCATCTAGTCCACCACCACCACCCCGCCTGTAGCAGGAAATCCTCCTAGAGCATCTCCATCAGGTCCCTTTCAAGGCTCTGCTTGAAGGTCTCCAGTGAGGAAGAATCCACCACCTTCCTTGGCAGTCTGTTCTACTGTCAAACTGTCCTGACGGTCAGGAATTTCTTCCTGATGTCCAATAGAAATCTCCTCTTTTGCAGGTTGGACCAATTGAACCTACTGTCAGAGGCAGGTGAGAAAAATGGGTTTCTTCATCCATATATAGGGGCCAGGCTATCAAGCTTTTGTGTTTGCTCATGTATGTGATAATCTAGAGGTATCTGGGGAGTGATTAACACCTCCCAGATATTCCCCCCATCCTGGCAATTGGAGGAGTGTAACAGCTGTATTAAAGCTGATATCTTTGTGAACCATTCTCAAGGAAATAGCTTCATTAGTCTAGCAGTATGTACCGCAAGTGTGTTTGTGTGGGTTTAATGTCACCTTCCTTCGCCTCCTCGTTGCCAACCATTTCTGGCTAATAAGATGTAAAACATCTCGGAATTAAGGTAGAAGCACAAAAGTGAGAAATGATTTTGTAGTGCGATAGTAAAGTGAGGCTCACATCATGTCAATGTGTCACCGAGATGTCACTGAATGCAAAATGGGAAGCAAAGGAAGGTGAAACCGCCGAGGAACATTTGGGGCGGCTGCAAAGAATAGAAGAGCTCTGCTAGATGGGAACAAAGCTCCATCGAGTTTGGTGTCATTTTTTTTTCCCCAGGAGGCCCTGGGAAGCCCACAGGCAAGAAGGGAACAGCCATCACACTCTTTTGCTCCCCTGAAACTGGGATTCACAGGCAAAAAAAAGTATATCAATCAGCAACAGCACACCCCTAGGTTATTATCATAATTTGCCCAGAATAAAACTGCATGCGAATTCGGAGTTTTATTTTCAGGCCAAATATAGAACATCCATGATCCAGAGGCCCATCCAGTATTGGGCGACATCCAGTGATTTCATGCAGGGGGTACGCGGGGGTACGCGAGTACCGGTTTTTAGGATTACAGCTGGCCCCGCCCATTCGCCCGCCCACTTGTCGCTCTGCCCTCTGCAACGTTTGAATTTCCTGCATGTTTGAGTTGCCTGCATGTTCTCAGAGCCAGGCAGGCAGGCAGGCAGCGAGCGGAGCCTTGCCTTGCCTTGCCACTGAAAAATGAGCTGCTCTGGGGTTTTAACATGATGCCAGGCCTCCTTCACATGTTCTGGGGGTGCTGTGGAATACTGTTGCAACTGTTGGGTCAGTTTAAAATTGTTTGAGGCCTCAAAAAGGGCTTTTTTATGTCACTTCCTGCCACGACATCACTTTTGGCTTATGACGTCACTTCCGGTGGGTGGGTCCCGACTCGTGCCAATCAAAAGTGAGTACCTGTTATTATATCATTTAGATGACACCACTGGCGACATCTGCTGTGGGTGCTCTTGGAGGGGTGGGAGCCCCACTGAAGGAGAGGAGGAAAATGCCAGACTGCAGATCAGCCTACCAGGTGGAACCCGAAACCACCACCCCCCCGCAAGAACAGCATGTGATCTACACTAATTCCATTTGTCACCCAGTTTTGGTTCCTTTTTCTGTAAATAATAGCAGTACAGCAGAGGCTGGTTGCTTTTAATTGCAAGAGGGTTTAATCATCTCCTAGAGGGAGCTGCCTTCCTTCTGTATTTCACAGTATAATGAACTCCATTTGGAAGGGGAGAGGAAGGGAGGCAAGCCAAGTGTCATAATAGCCAGGATGACAAGGCGTCCTAAATCAATTGGCACCCTTGTTCCAAGCACATTAAACAGCTTTTCATTTACTTAACATGGAATTTGCATTGTGTCCAGTAATGGCTGGAGAGAGTCAAAGTGTCGGCAATGTGTCGGCAATGTGTGTGTGTGTGTGTGTGTGTGTGTGTGTGTCTGTGTCTGTGTCTGTGTCTCTCTCTCTCTCTCTCTCTCTCTCTCTCTCTCTCTCTCTGTGTGTGTGTGTGTGTGTGTGTGTGTGTGTGTGTGTGTGTGTGTGTTGGGGGAAACCAATATAATGTTCTCACACAGTTTGCTTATATTGTTGAATGAGTTGAGACAACCAAAAAGGCAGTAATGTCCTGTTTAGGCAACATTCCTCCCCTCCAAACACTGACATAACAATTGCTACGACAATGTGCTATCAGGAACTATTTGTGGAACACATTTTATGGTTATTATGGCCTCGGCGATCTGCTC
This sequence comes from Lerista edwardsae, assembly GCA_029204185.1. Lineage (NCBI taxonomy): Eukaryota > Metazoa > Chordata > Lepidosauria > Squamata > Scincidae > Lerista > Lerista edwardsae. The sequence continues at coordinate 8,946,804 of JAJKFI010000023.1, read as the reverse complement.
TTTCTCCCCAGAGATGTTTCCAGCCTCTCCCTGGAAGTCAAGCTGAACGTGATTTGCTGCGTCTTAGCTGGTGAGTTTCAAAGTTCACCAGGGATTTGAACTCGGGTTCTGTCAGGGATACTTTGGGTTGAAGCCAATGGTGTCATCTAAATGATTTAAGAACAGGTACTCACTTTTGATTGGCACGTGTCGGGACCCGCCCACCGGAAGTGACGTCATAAGTCGGAAGTGAGGTCGTGGCAGGAAGTGACATAAAAAAGCCCTTTTTGAGGCCTCAGACAATTTTAAACTGACCCAACAGTTGCAACAGTATTCCACAGCACCCCCAGAACATGTTAAGGAGGTCTGGCATCATGTTAAAGTGACCCAACAGTTCCAAAACCCCAGAGCAGCTCATTTTTCAGTGACAAGGCAAGGCAAGGCTCGGCTCACGGCATGCCTGCCTGCCTGGCTCTGAGAACGTGCAGGAAATTCAAACGTTGCAGGGGGCGGAGTCGACAGGTGGGCAGGCGAATGGGCGGGGCCAGCCATAATCGTAGAAACCGGTACTCGCGTACCCCTGCTTACCCCCTGCATGACATCACTGGTTGAACCATAAGTACGCTCGTGGCCGGACGATGGAACCTAGCATCACGACTCTAAGTTGAAAATGTGAAATTGCCTTTCTCAGCATCAGTCTATTAGCTTACCTAGCTCAGAGCACAATCCTAGCCAACTGTTCAGCACTGACATAGCTGTTCCAATGGGGCATGTGCTGCGTCCTGCAGTGGAGTAGTAATCACGGAGGCCTCCTCAATGTAAGGGAATGTTTGTTCCTTTACCTCGGAGCTGCATTGCCCTTACTCCAGTGCTGGAAAGTTGGCTAGGATTGTGCCCTCAGTCTTGTCTTCACGGGCTGGCGGAATCACTATTGGAGCAGAGAATGCTGGAACAACCCAAGGTTCTATTTGCACTGGCCAAAGCGCAGGCTGTTGCAAGCTTGTTGCAAAGCATGTTGCAACCGTGTAGAAGTTAGGATGGCTGGTGGAAAGTCCTGCGCCAGCCCAGTAGTGCCAGTCCAGGCTTGGTCATGCGCTAAAGCAGAATAGCTTCACACCGGAATGGCTCCAGCAGTGAATAGGAGAGGCGGCTTAATGGCCTGTTCCAGTATTTACAGTTTTTCACACACACCCAGCTATGCTATTGCTGATTGGTCACTGTGCAGGATGCTGGATGAAATGGGCCTTTGGCTTGATCATAAGAACATAAGAACATAAGAAGAGCCCTGCTGGATCAGGCCAAAGGCCCATCTAGTCCAGCTTCCTGTATCTCACAGCGGCCCACCAGGTGCCTCAGGGAGCACATGAGACAACAAGATGCTTGCATCCTGTTGCCACTCCCTTGCACCTGGTACCAGTAGCCCACCACCTTTGTAAGGAGGTTGCACAATCCATCATTGCCTATAGCCCACGATGGACCTTTCCTCCAGAAATCAGTCCAATCCCCTCTTAAAGGCATCGAGACCAGATGCCATCACCACCTCCTGTGGCAAAGAGTTCCACAGATTAACTACCCGCTGGGTAAAAAAGTACTTCCTTTTATCTGTTTTAACTCTCCCAACCCTCAGTGTTAGCGGATGCCCCCTGGTTCTGGTGTTTTGAGAGAGGGAAAAGAACATCCCTCTATCGACTCTATCCTTTCCGTGCATTATTTTGTATGTCTCAATCATGTCCCCCCTCAGGCGCCTTTTTTCTAGACTGAAGAGCCCCAAACGCTGCAGTCTTTCTTCATAAGGGAGGTGCCCCAGCCCCGTAATCATTTTTGTCGCTCTCTTCTGCACCTTTTCCAGCTCCACTATGTCCTTTTTGAGATGCGGCGACCAGAACTGGACACAATATTCCAGGTGTGGCCTTACCATCGATGTGTACAATGGCATGATAATATTGGCTGTTTTATTTTCAACCCCTTTTTTAATGACCCCAAGCATGGAATTGGCCTTCTTCACTGCTGCCGCACACTGGGTTGATCCATTAGGACTCAGGTTCTTTTAGCCTGTCGTTAAGTGTATGTAGTTCTTTTTCTTTTCTTCCCAAGGAGATAGTTCAATCCTACCCTGAGAAAACCTCCCGTCACGTTTCACACCCCTCTCTCGCTTTGCTGTGCCACACGGACCAGATGGTGGCCCAAAGCCGTGTCATTTAGTAATTTAGTTTCCGCAAGTTTGGTTGCTCGAGTCGCCGCAATTCAGTCACAAAGCTCCCTGTGCAATTGCAAACCAATTTACGAACGAGATAACAGACACAAGGGATGACAGCACACACCTTGCCACTGACAAAGCCATTCGGCACAAAGCAGGAGGAGGAAAATCACTCCCTGGTACTGATTTACAAGACTTGTTTTCTTATTTATTGATAATGTTTCCGAGTTAAGCCTCCCTGCATCTCCTTCCTTTCGGGAGGCTTTCTATCTTGCAGGCTTCAGCAGCTACACAACACAGGGCAATTGTGACTTCTTGGATTTCCTCTTCTCACGCTCCTAAGCAATCAGCCACTTTTCAGATACCGTAAAGTATGTTTGGACCACTCTCAGAGTCAAAGAGGCCAGCACACAGATGTGTGCCATCCTCCCTGACTCCGAGAATGGTCCAAATGTGCTTTATAGTGGCCCTTGTGCTGGCCAAACGGTGCTGGCCTAACTCCAGGTTAGGATTGCACCCTCAGAGTCAGAGAGGATAGTGCACATCCATGTGCCAGGCTTCCTGACTCCAAGAGTGGTGCAAACATGCTTTATGATGTGCTTGCAACACTCCTGAGCTGGTTTAACTCCAGGTTAGGATTGCACCCTCAATCATGTCCCCCCTCAGGCAACTTTTTTTACACCTGAGGAGCCCCAAATGAAGTAGCCTTTCCTCATAAGAGAGGTGCCCCAGCCCACTGATAATTTTTCTGCACCTTCCTTCTGCACCTTTTCCAGTTCACGCCATAGCTTTTGTGAGATGTGGCGACCACAACTATAGACAATTCCAGAATTGTGGCCTTACCATCAATTTGTACAATGGTATAAAGTGGAAAGCTGCGTTTCCTTAACCTCACACAAACCAGGACTGCTTTTCGCTGGTTCACATACACTATCAATACATGTGCTCCACATATGCATGGCTTGTGGTCCCCTTTCCGTGCATAGCAGTTTATGTCCAGGTGGGTCGTTTCAGGTAATGTGCTTCGCAATGGCCCATTAGTGGGGGAAGCAGCTTTTGTTGGCCCATCCATTAATCTGCACCTCATTTGCAATATTTTAATGACTGCCATGAAACAGATTAATGGGCTGCACTTAGATGGGTGGAAAAAAATAATAATAATTAAGTGCATCTTTCTGCTGAGTGCTTATAACTGCGGTAATTTCCAAGTCCAAGCCTTGCTGAAATTAGCCATTGCTTCACGAGTTGCTTTGATCATCACATCTCTACAATGTCGAGCAATTTAGAAATGGAAATTGCCTTTGTGGAAGAGCCTCAAGAGCCTCAGAGCCTCAGAGTGGGCAGATGCTGGAACAATCAATCTATTTACAGATGCCTAAAGATGCCTAAACAACCCCCCAGCAAGAGCTCAAGATCAGGGGTTCTCAAAGCTTTCAGCACAGGGACCCACTTTTTAGAATGACCATCTGTTGGGAACCGTAGGAAGTGATGTCATGAGCCGGGAAGTGCTATCATGGCCGGAAGTGACATCATCCAACAGGAAATTGTTCAACACCCCCATACAACAAATTCAAGTTAAGGATGCAGTCTTAACCTTGAGTTTAGCCAGCACAGTGAGGCCAGCCAAGTTTGGCCGGCACAAGGAACACCGTAAAGGATGTTTGGACCACTCTCGGAGTCAGAGAGGCCGGAACACAGATGTGCGCCAGAGTCTAAGAGTGGTCCAAATAGGCTTTGGTGGCCCTTGTGCCAGGCAAACGTGGCTGGCCTGACTGTGCCATCCTAACTCCAGATTAGGATTGCGCCCTCAGTAAGTAAATTAAAAGTAAATCATACTAAAGCTAAAGAAGAACTCTCCTAGCCCTCCCAAGCAATTGCTGATCTATTTTTAAAAAATTCTCCAAAAATCCCCAAGGCTGCATTTCTGTCCACAGTTACCTGCATATAAGACCCACTGACTATCATTGTTAAAAGAATAAACGTAGTAGTCTGTTAAAAGTACAGATCTGTACAATTTTTCTAAATGCAATAACATACCATGGCAGCATCTAGTCTACTATGTTAAAAATAAAATGCACATTGAAATGAATGGAGACACAGCTGAAATTGGCTCACGACCCACCTAGTGGGTCCTGACCCACAGTTTGAGAAGCAATGTAGACTAAGCAACCTTTCCACATAAGTACGGCATACATTTCCGTCCACATTTTCAATTCTATGAACAGGAAAGCCAAACACACTGGAGCGTGTGTGTTCCTTCTGCTTCTTTAAAAAAATCAATTTCAAGGATTGTTCTGCTTCAGTTGTTGCCTCCCCAGTGATTTGCTTTCAGCACAGCCTTAGTGTGTCTACTTAGAAGTAAGTCCTTTTGAATTCAGTAGGGTTTACCCACAGGAAAGTCTCTGTAGGATTGCAGTATTTCTGCACCTAAGAAGAGCCCAGCTGGATCAGGCCAAAAGCCTCTTCAATCCTGTATCTCTTCCTGTATTGCACAGTGACCCACCAGATGCCTCAGAGAGCACACAGGACAACAAGAAGCCTGGATCCGGCTGCCACTCCCTTGCACCTGGCATTCTGAGGTAGCCTCCTTTCTAAAATCAGGAGGCTGTACTCACGCATCATGGCTTGCACCCTGTGAGGGTCTTTTCCCCCATCAATATATTCAATCCCCTTTTAAAGTTGTCTGAGCCTAACACTACCACCACCACATCCTGTGGCAAGGAGTTCCACTGTCTAATTACAGCAGTGATGTCATTCAGGGGGAACGGACCAGAACGGGCGTTCCGGATCCTAACGGGCTCCGTGGCTGGTTCCAGGTTCCCGACAAGTGCCAATCAAAAGTGAGTTCCTGTTCCTAAATCATTGGAATGACACCACTGAATTACAGGCTGGGTAAAGAAATATTGTCTTTTGTCTGTTCCAACTCTCCCCACACTCAATTTTTATGGGTGTCCCCAGTGTTGCTGTGTGTGTGTGTGTGTGTGTGTGTGTGTGTGTGTGTGTGTGTGTGTGAGTGAGTGAGTGAGTGAGTGAGTGAGTGAGTGAGTGAGTGAGTGAGTGTGTTGCCCTTGTGCTTCTTTTCCTGACATGTAATTCCTAACTTGATTTTAGTTTCCTTATTCTATTTTTTTTTTTGAACAATCATATTTTCTCTCTGTCAGTTTTAAGCCATTTCCCTCCACCTTAGGATGGAATGTTGTCTTGATTTACCTGGGTTTAATTTTGTACGTATGTTTTGCTCCCATTATCTCCAATACAAGTGAGATGTGATGCCAAGTCACATCCTTTCACACACACACACACACACACACACACACACACACACACACACACACACACACACACACACTGTGCTAGTTTGAATAAAAGATGAGCCACACTGGAACCAGCCCAGGGTCAGCAGCCAAAGCAAAGTGGTCCAGCCGCATCGCTTTCCTTTGGCTCCCCACCGCCAGTTTCTCCAGGAATGGTGTATGTGTCACCATGCACCGCCTTTATGCTCCAGTTCTGATAAGCGCTGGTGGGGTTGAGGCTGTTGTGCTTGGAATCAAAGCTCAGCACTGAGCAGAGGCCAAAGGAGTCTCATCACATTCCCCTGGTGCTGCAAAACACAAGCATCAATTCTGTTTGAGGATCATGGAGGCTACACTCCTGGGCGTATTTACCTGGGAAAAGGCTCCATTGAACTCAATGGGAAATTACCTTTTAAGTGGACATGCATTAGCTGTGAGCCGTGCTTGTTACCAATTGCTACGGTAACAACAAGCCAGTTGTCACTTGCAAAGAAAGGCCACACTCTTCATTTAAAGAGGGATTGATTTGCTTTGAGAAGAGTTGTCTTTTCTAGGACTTCTTGCACCAGGAGGTGCTCTCCATATTGCAAGGTGGTGGTGGTGTTTTTTCCGTTCTACACAGGAATGCAAACACGGGGCACAGAGCATGGCTAACATCTCAGAAAGGCGCGTATTGGATTTTGCAGCCTGACAGCTTGATACTGCATTGCAGTCTCGGATGAAATACAGCTTGTCATCGGGAATTCCTGGTTAATTCGAGAACAACGGGGCTCCAGCCCTCCAGAAGAGGCAGGGATAAGAGCAGAACAAGGCAAAGAATCAAGAGGCACAGCTCTCAGTAGACTGGGCCGTTTGATACTGCAAGGTGTGTGTGTGTGTGTGTGTGTGTGTGTGTGTGTGTGTGTGTGAGAGAGAGAGAGAGAGAGAGAGAGAGAGCACTAGAATGTTTCTTCTCATCACTTCTTTAAGCTTCTTTGCACAGTGAACAGATGCAAGGTCCTTATTGGGGAAAGTCCTTACTGAGCCCATCCATACCTCCCTGCACTGCTATGATGGCAGGCTCCCGAACACCACAAACCAGCCGGTGGCTCTCTCCAGGGAAGACTGTGCTATGCCTGCACTGCATCCAGCTGGCTTCTTGAACAGTCCTCTGCACACGACACGGAGTTATTTCTCTTTACTGCGGAATTCGAATCCAAATCAAATTCTACGGCCGAAATGGCAGGCAAACTGCTGCTTGTATTGCTGGTGGCTGGAACTCCACTGTAAAAAATCAGATGTCGTCCTGCCAAAAAAAAAAAAATGACTTGGGCTTCCAAATAATTTAGGGTGCAACCTCACCAACTTCCCAGCACTGACATAGCTGTGCCATTGGAGCATGTGCTACATCCTACAGTGGAATAGTAGTCTCAGATAAGGTGCATTGCCCGTACCCCAGTGCTGGAAAGTTGGTTAGGATTGCACCCTCAGTGTGTGTGTTTGCGTATGTGTTTTACAATGCACACTCTTAACGGCCATTGAACTCCACAACACATAATGAGAAAGTTTACAAAGAGCAGAAATGCAATATTGTAATTATCTGTGCCCCTGGCTATTTTCCAAACATTGTCTTGTTGACGGACACTGTTTAAAGGCAACATTATTATTATTTTTATAATCATCATTTAATACAGTAGCATATTATTACTGAGCAAACTGACTGATCTTTGATCATTAACATTTTATTTCATCTGAACTTTTTCTGTGTTCTATGCATGTTTCACTGTTCAATTTCACAGAATAATGGAATAATTGTTGTATAAAGTTGCCTTTTAAGTCTGATTTCAAGCTGGATTAATTTCCGGAATCATATTTTGCACTGCTAAACTATGTCATGCATTAGCAAATCTGGGTCTAAACACAAAGGAATCTTGTTTGTGATTTGGGGTCATGATCCTGTGTGACCCTTTACTCACTTCTGGCTTTGATCTCAATTACATTTCTGTTTACAAAAATTAAAAAAGCATGAGCCGTTAAAAAAAAATTCACTCTCTAGCTTCACTCTCTGATCTGTAGAAATGCAAGCCCAAAACTTTTTTTTTCTGCTAGAAAGTACTGAAAACTCTGAAGAAAATGTAACCTTCTCCATCTCCGGCTATGATACATTTCATAATCAAGATGGCAAAGGGAGCAATATATTAATGCAAACATTCATCAGTGTGTTTGCAAAAGGACTATGTATTCTACATTACACAGGAGGTCACAGAAATTGGGGGGCAAAAGTTTCTCAAAGGTTCCAATTATCTATATGAGCAAGGAGAGAAATCTGTTTAATTTGTGCAATCCAAGCAAATCATCTATGTAGCCACAACGCTCGGAGCAAAAAAAAAAAAGGTCTGGAAATTAATGATGAAAAATCAACAAATGCATTGCAGAAGGATAAAGAAGGTCAAGCTTGCTTATCTCGAGGCTCTGTGATAGACCCAGGGACAGAGCAGCTCAGAGCCAGCCTTAATCCACTGTGACCAACATTGTCACATTGGGCCCTACACTTTTGGGGGGCCCGCACCAGGGCAGCAAGAAGCTCTCCTGTTACTGCAGATGGGATTTCTATGGGCTGTAGGTCAGTGGTTTATCCATTATTATCCATTGTGCATAATAAGAATACCAGCATTTTTTTTAAGGACTGTGTATCTTTGGCTGCATATAATTCACCCCTACTAACGGGGCAAGAGGCACTTTTCCAAGTGGTGCTCCTCTTATATTTAGCAGGGGGAGAGTAATTGTCCCTCTTCACCCCTGCGCAGTGTCTTTTCTAGTGGCTGTCGCTGGTGGTGCTCTGCATTTTTTTTTTTTTTTGAGATTGTGTGCCCTTTTGGAACAGGGAGCCATTTAACTCCATTATTATTAACTTCATTATTTAACTTCATCATTATTATTTGCCTGTAAACTGCTTTGTGAACTTTGTGTTGAAAAGTATACAAAGATTGATTGATTGATTGATTGATTGATTGATTGATCGATCAATTGATTGATTGATTGATATAATGACAACAAGGGGGGATACACTGTGCTAGGGTCCAATTGCCACTTTTTCCCACTCTTCCCCCCATGACATACTGGGCATATGGGCATCATCATCATCACCATCATCATCAGCATCATCTGGAGATACCAAGGATTGAATCTAGGACCTTTTGCATACAAATTATGTGTCCTTCAACTGAGCTAGAGAGATTCTTGCACAGGGAAAATGTATGTAGAAAACGATGACCTCATGCATTGAGTTGTGCCAAGACTGTAATGCAACACATCAGACTCTGTTCTTTAATGTGGAATGCAAAGGGAGCCCCACACTGAAAATGAAATCCCATATATCACAGCGCAAGTGAACTGCAGCTTTGAAACGGCCATGCTCGGCACATGCTGCGATTTTGTGGTCCCCGCTTCCCCCTCCTCAAAGAGGTCAGATATTCCAGCTCAAACGTTTAAATTTATTTGGGTTTTCTAGAGTCTAACACATCTACGAAAGCCAATGGTCAAAAATGCACACAGGGACTATTTGTTATTATTCAAACACTGGCAATAAATCATTGAACTGGAATTTATCACTGCCCAAAATGTTTTCCCCGGAGATTCTGGTAGATGCAGTTTTAACAGCAGGAACGTAAGCAGAAAGAGTTGCCTTGACATTTCTTGCTTTCTTTCTTTCTTTTTGGCAAAAGACACGTTAGAAATATGAGTGGCACAGGAAATTGGGACACTAGTAAAGATGGAGTCAAATCAAGTGCCACTTTTGGGTCATGTATCTGATCCACTTCTACAAAGAGCTCTGCTGGACCAAGTCAAAATAAAGAGGGAAGGACATAAGAATGTAAGAACAGCCCTGCTGGATCAGGCCAAAGGCCCATCTAGTCCAGCTTCCTGCATCTCAGTGGCCCACCAGATGTCTCAGGGAACACATGAGACAACAAGATGTCTGCATCCTGTTGCCACTCCCTTGAGCCTGGCATTCTGAAGTAGCCTACCACTAAGATAAGGCGATTGCACCACCCATCATGGCCTATAGCCCACGATGGACTTTTCCTCCAGCAATCTGTCCAATCCCTTTTTAAAGGCGCCTAGGCCAGATACCATCACCACCTCCTGTGGCAAGGAGTTCCACAGATTAATTACCCACTTCGTAAAAAGAGTATTCCCTTTTATCTGTTCTCACTCTCCCAACACTCAATTTGAGTGACAATATACTATACTCACTGTACTATCTCACGAATCCTAAACATTTAGGGCTAATATTTTGCACGAAATTCGTGATTATTGATACTAAATGTCTAACATACGCTGATGGTTAACAAAAACCAAAACAGACATACCAATGTACATGATCGACAAGAGGCAACCAAGCTTCAAAACTCAGGAGAGGAGATAGTCTGATTTTCTTTTCTTCTAGCAGTGTTGGAACATGGTGCCTATACTACTCAAAAGCTTTGGCTTGAAACATCATTGTTTTGATCTGTCACAGTCTGTAACATCACTCAGGTGCTGTTATGCTAATTTGCGGTGATGAGTCCCAGGCATGTTCCACCAAGCCAAGGAAACTCATTGATCTGCATGGGGAATGACAGACCTAATGGACAGCAAAACAAAGCTGGTTCCCAAAATTTCAAGGCCAATGACATTGAGAATTGCAAGCTAGATACAGAGTGCGATTGTCATGCTGTTGTGAGACAATCAGAATCAGAGGCCATCAAGTCCCCCCAAAAGTCCCTCAAGATAGGGGTGTGCTTTTTTAGTGATTTTTTCCCCAAAATTTCTTGATTAAAGTAGCAAATTTATGTGTTATGTGTTTTTCTTCAACATTCTCCTGAAGGAAGAAAAAAAAATTTGGTGGGGAGAATATTATTCAAGGTGATTCAGCATTTGTTGATGTCACGATTTCCTCCAATTCCTGGTATCCAAATATCATGTCTCCACCAGCTGTTGATTCTTTCCCCTTTCCTGGGTGAGTCACTGTTCTGAGTCCAGGAGAACAGGTATCATAGCCTGAATGGGATTGCATCCGAATGTGATGTGCCTGGCCAGATTGGCAAAGCAGGATAGTCGAGAGGGAATTGGGAATATTGACAACACACAGGAGATGCCAATCAATCGAGAACTTAGACAGAGAAGAGTTTGACTCTACAGTGCCATCACAGTGGCAACAGAAGGAAAGAGGAAAAAAATAGCAAGGGATATTCAACACATTTGTGCATGAGTGCCTGAAACATGGAGGCATTTTTTTGGTACTGTGGAAAAAGTCCGCACAAGTCATTTTGGGGCTCTTCAGTGTGGAAAAAAAAGGAGCCAAAGGGGGGACATGATTGAGATGTACAAAATTATGCATGGGATGGATAGAGTGGATAAATGGATATTCTTTTCCGTCTCTCACAACACCAGAACCAGGGGACAGCCACTCAAATTCAGTGTTGGGAGAGTGAGAATGGATAAAAGGAAATACTTTTTTTCCCAGCGGGTAATTAATCTGTGGAACTCCTTGCCACAGGGGGTGGTGACGGCATCTGGCCTAGGTGCCTTTAAAAGGGGATTGGACAGATTGCTGGAGGAAAAGTCCATCGTGGGCTATAGGCCATGATGGGTGGTACAACCTCCTTGCATTAGAAGTAGGCTACTTCAGAATGCCAGGTGCAAGGGAGTGGCAACAGGATGCATGCATCTTGTGTTCTCGTGTGCTCCTTGAGCCATCTGGTGGGCCACTGTGAGATGCAGGAAGCTGGACTAGATGGGCCTTTGGCCTGATCCAGCAGGGCTCTTCTGATGTTCCTTTTAACTCAGCCACAGGACCAACCTTCCTTGTGTGGGTGGCGTTTGCAAAGCAGGCAATAAGAGGGGTGTCTCTTTACACCTGTCGATGGGCTTGTACAGTACATTGATCATAGTGGCTGTGATGAACCTAACCTGCCACCGGATGTCACTTTTCCATGGCAGCCAAAAACATCACTGACACAGAAGGGAACATTTGAAAGCAATCTCCTTCCCTTGCAAAGTCTCTTTCTTCAGCCCACAGATTAAAAGCGACTCTTTCCCCTCTTCATAAGCCTGCATTTTAAATGGTCGGCATAAAAGGCAAGGCCGACGATGGCTCTCTCAGAAGACTTCCCCAGGTACTTCACACACATATTATGCCACTCAGGGGGGCGCAGGAAAGGGCAGCAGTGTTTGCCATCACTATATAATGAATAGCTTTGCAATGTGGCAGTAAGCTGGCACAATCAGCAAAGCAGTGATGAGTCAATTTGGAATATAGCACAGTTAACTGCAGATACTTGGCACAATCTCCCCAACCACCCTGAAGAATCTAGTTGTCTTGTGTGCTTCCTGAGGCATCTGGTGGGCCACTGTGAGATACAGGAAGCTGGACTAGATGGGTCTTTGGCAGGGCCTTTGATCCAGCAGGGCTCTTCCTATGTTCTTAAGGCCCAGATGGGTTGCACGTTATAGCTCCCTCCCCACACACAGGATAGCAAATTCAGTTTTATTTGCCACATATTTACCTCAGAATTTTACTCAGAGTGCCAGATGCAGGGAAGTGGCAATGAGATGCAGGCATCTTGTTGCCTTGTGGGCTCCCTGAGGCATCTGGTGGGCCACTGTGAGCTGAACTAGATGGGCCTATGGCCTGATCCAGCAGAGTTCTTCTTGGGTTCTCATGTTCTTAAATAGTGAGCATGTAAGAATATTATATATGCAGGACTTAGCCACGGTGATGCATTGATCCAGTAATATAATTACAGAAATGAGAGAGAACCGGATTCACTTCCCAACTTATATGGCCATGATATTCTCAGCAAGTTGCTCTAGCAACATTTCCTCCTGCTACCTACCTAAGTGGTTAATGTGTTTTATGCCCAACAATAGCCAACAGGTCACTTGGAGGTAGGCATCATGTAGTAACTTCCCTTGAAAGTACTATGTTCATTCAGTCAGCTGCATAAAGAGTAAATAACAACAATAATTTTGGCTTATTATTTGGCTCGAGTCCCACAATAAGCCTTTTCCGAGGGTGTCTGCATTTTGCAGGCTTAACAAAGAGAATCTGATCAAGTGTGTTTCACAGATCTTGCATTAGTCATATAATTATACACCAGGGGATGCTAAGAAGTCTCATGGAGATCAGGCAGAAACCTAACAAGAGCTTAAATGAACACCATTTCTGGGCTTTTGTAGCCAGCCCTGTTAGACAATGCATTAGCAAAACGGTTAAGGGGTGAAATGTAGGTGAAAATCAGCTAGCTCTACTATAGTAAATAGGCTGGAGATCTACATATATTAGTGGTCATAGGGTTGGATTAAGAGCTGCAAGAACCAATTGGAAATTTTTTTTTGGGGGGTGGAGCCCCAGTTTTACTGCCAAGGTCTGTAGAACCTTAGAACTATGGACCGCTTTTATTATAGACCAGTGGCTCCAAAATTGTGGATTGAGACCCAACCGTGCATCACAAGCCAATTTCAGGTGGTTTGCAAAGCATCTAGAGCAGCCATATTGAAAATATGGGAAGTTGGGATGCTGGAAAGGGGGAGGGTTTTGTGTGGGTGTTTTACTTGTGTCCACGTTGTCAAAACAGTTTTTTTGCTGCTTCACTTTGCTATTGGAAAATGGCTGAGAAATAACCCTACTTATTGTTGCATTCTCAGGAAAGCAGCAGGCTCTGGCGTCACAATGACGGCACTTCCGGCCATGACATCCCTTCCGGTGAGTCCAGGACAGATTGTCATTCTAAAAGATGAACAGTACATAGCCAAGGAGTGCTTTGATTCAGCCTACTTCCCCTTGCAGTATATAGACATGGTCAGCGATGGGATCTGCAAATTGAGAAGGGGAACGCTGGGCGGGACTTACGCGGGACTTCCATGTGATTGGCTGCCCGTCCGCAGCGTTCCGCAGCTGCCCTGGCCTCAGGGGGGTTGCCCGCGGTTGGCGCGCCCCACCGCTGCTCGCCCAGGCACCCAGCGCGCCCCCCCACCTGTCCTCCGCGGCGAGCAGGAGCCCCCCCCCCAGGCCAGGGCAGCTGCGGAATGCTGCAGACGGGCTGCCAATCATGTGTAAGTCCCGCCTAAGTCCCGCCCAGCATTCCCCTTCTCAATTTGCAGATCCCATCGAAGGACATGGTACATGACAGAGATGGAAACCCTTTCAAAATAAGAACAGGGCTTGGTACCAGCTCTCAATAAGAAACTCATGTCAGCCCACCAATGGGAATGTTGTGTTACTCCATTATCTGTTTCCATCACAACAATAATCCATTTTAAACACTGTCGCAAGGAAGTAATATATTACATTGACAGCTACATTAAACCACTGTGACTCCTTGTGTGGCGCTCTTGACTTTACCCAACAGTGTTAAGATGTTTTTAAACCAATTTTCAAGATGAAAATAACACGGTGTCAAAATATTTTTTTCCCCTCCTAACTGATCAACACGATTGAAAACATCAGGAGCTTGGAGTTGCTATGACAACTCATCCCAGATGCTAAAAGATTGATCCAAACTCTCCAACAGAGAATGTTCTAATATGAAGAATTATAATTAAAACAGCTCAGTGCTACGCTAGCATCTCAGCTGGCTTACTTCTTGCCAAGGCACTGCCACATTTTGCTTAAAGTGAAATTTTGAGGCGAATCTGGAAGGGCTCAGAGGAAACAGTCTGGGAAATTTGAGCACAGGGAAACACATTCTGGCAAGGTTCGTGATGTTTTGATGGTGTGGTTCCACCCATCGCTACAGCACTCCCTCCCAGGTAACAGTGCATAAGATTGCTGCTCAGATATCCAACTTGCTATAATCAGTTCTTTATTTAACTGTGGGCTCAATCCTGACCTGATCCTAAACATGCAATCAAACATGTTTGGCCCACTCTCAAAGTCAGGGAGGATGGGGCAGGTCTGTATGCTGGCCTCTCTGACTCCCAGAGTGGTCCAAACATACTTTATGGTGGCCCTTGTGCAGGCCAAACTTTGCTGGCCTAACAGTACTGGCCTAAATCAAGGTTAGGATTGTGCCCAGTATAGATGAGTGTATATCTATCTATCTATCTATCTATCTATCTATCCAGTGGTGTCATCTACTCCCCAGTAGACGGTTCGCTGGGCGGGAGTAGGGAGTGATTGACAGTCCGTCGCCTCACTTCCGCTTTCTTCGCGCTCCCCGCGCAGCTTTCCCTCGCCTCGGAGGGGGCGCCTGCTCGCCTTGGGGGATGGGTGGGGGGCGCGCCGGGTGCCTGGGCGAGCAGGCGCTCCCTCCGAGGCAAGGGAAAGCCGCGCGGGGCGCGCGAAGAAACCGGAAGTGAATCGATGGACTGTCAATCACTCCCTACTCCCGCCCAGCGAACCGTCTACTGGTGAGATGACACCACTGTATCTATCTATCTATCTATCTATCTATCTATCTATCTATCTATCTAT
>JAJKFI010000023.1:8909053-8922019 GCA_029204185.1 Lerista edwardsae | reverse complement strand
TGTGTGTGTGTGTGTGTGTGTGTGTGTGTGTGTGTGTGTGTGTGTGTTTGTGTGTGTGTGTGTGTGTGTGTAGTATTTGGAAGAGCAAGTCAATGCATAAACTGCAGTTTGGGGGCCTCTGTAGGCAACCCAGCATATTAATAGCTCCAGCTGAACTCCCCTGTGCCACGTTTATCACGTTTTAGGCATGATTTTAAAAAATTCCTCAGGTGGAAATATGATTTGTATTTTGTTGCTTGCACTTTGCGTTAACCTCATTACTTATAAAATACTACAGGGTCCCCTTCTCTCTTTCTCTCTCTCTCTCTCTCCCCTTCTAAAAAAAAAATATTGATCTATCATTAGAAAATGTCAGGATATGATTCATGATCTGAGATGCAGGTTTCCCCAAACACCCTTGTGTTACTACCAAGTCTTATCATTAATTTATCAGGTGTGCCGGCTATTGAAGAGCAAAAAAGTAAAATTTCATACCTACATAAATAAAATAAAAAATGCTGTTGTTTTTATTCTTTTTAATTGCATACAGGGTGACATTTCGATGGAACGCAAAAGCATAGACCTGCAGAATCTCAAAATATCTGTTACTAATGGTTGCACTGAGCAGAATGAGACGCAACATTAAAGCTAGAAGAATTCTGAAGCCAGAAGAATTCAAGATGAATGACTGGAGATATGGAACTAACAGCCCAATCCTATCCTGAGCTGGAACAGGCAAACCTGCTGTATCCAACTGTATCCAACAGAGGGTTGGAGATAGCTGCAGTGAACTTGGAGTAAGGGGGCAAACTTTCCCAGGAGTAAGGGGACATATTTTCCCAGCATGTAATTAGTCTGTGGAACTCCTTGCCACAGAAGGTGGTGATCTGGCCTACGTGCCTTGAAAAGGGGATTGGACAGATTTCTGGAGGAAAAGTCCATTGTGGGCTGCAGGTCATGATGGGGAGGTGCAATCTTCTTATGTTTGTAGCAGACTACTTCAAAATGCCAGGTGCAAGGGAGTGGCAACAGGACGCAGGCATCATGTTGTCTCAGGTGCTCCCTGAGGCATCTGGTGGGCCACTGTGAGATGTAGGAAGATGGACTAGAAGGGTCCTGGCCTGATCCAGTGGGGCTCTTCATATGTTCTTGTGTTAGCTAAATAGTAAACTTTACTGTACACATTTGATGCTTCAGTCTCCTCCATCAAGTGCAGCAGGATTAACTTCTGCCTTTGGTTTTGCAATAAGCTTCCAAATCGGTCCAAATTGGCAGTAGTTATTGCTAATTCGCTCCCTTAAGTCCCTCGACATCATCCCTGACTCACTTTAATAAAAGTTGTGATACATGAGCTGTAAATTTTGTCTCAAAAATCTCATATTTGAAATTAACTGCCTTTGGGCAAATAGGAGAAGTAAAACAATACTTTGCAATGTTGTATATTAAATAAACACTCTTTTGGTTCGCAGGAAAGCAAAGAGGCTGTGTTTGGAGTCGGTGGGATGAGCTTGGATGTAACTTGCCTCTTCCAAACAAGAAAAGGTTTAGCAAGTGTGTTTCTGCAATTTATTCCTGGGGGTTCAACGGAGGCCTCATCCAACAGACGCAAAAAAGTCTCAGAGTGCAGATTTCTCTAGAAAAGGCGCAGCTATCGCACTGTTTCGGAAAGATACAAATATGCACTTCAAGCATGTCTAAAAGCTTCTGGCGTGGCCTCGCGGCCGAACCCTTCTTTGGACAATTTACAGTTGAATTTTTCTTCTATCGTCACACCGTTTTGCTCCGGCTTGCTTTTCACTGCATCTCCTCCAGCCGCCGCTGCTGGTTCCCCAGCTGGGTCTGGGTTCATTTTACTCCATGGAGGCCTGCAGACCCACAACTGTCCTATGAGCAGGAGGAGGGGGGGGAAACAAAGAAGCAGCTTTCGTTCTGAGATGGACTCAGATGTCTGAGATGTCTTTTTTGCCACCTCTCCCCAGATTCATTGGAACATATAATTCTCAGATGTCCAGTCCACCACCATCTTCGTCGGATGTATCTAGAACCTTGGTTATCTTCCTTCTCTAGCTCTTTCCCTGATCCCCTTCCTATTCTTCTTAGTGATTGTTGTCCCTTGATCACTAATTCTGTTGCTAGTTTTTTAGCTATGATTATGAAATTAACCCTTTCCCTATGACCAGTGATGTCATTCAGGGGGAACGGACCAGAACGGGCGTTCCGGATCCTAACGGGCTCCGTGGCTGCTTCCGGGTTTGTTTGTTTTTTGTTTGTTTTTCAACATTTGAATTTGAACTCAAAAGTGAGTTCCTGTTCCTAAATCATTTGAATGACACCACTGCCTATGACCCTTTAGAACTTTACTTATCCTGTGTTATTAATTTGCTTGCTATTTATTGTATATGCCAATAAAGGTTATGGGAAATGAAAATGACTCAGGAGCCTAGATCTGGGACCCCAGCATTGTTTGGCATTTATTTATTTAATTTGAAGAACTTATAGCCCGCCTGTCCCATGCTGCCGCAATGGTCCAAGGGGGCTTACACAGGCAGGCTAATCTAAACCATCGTTTTGCAATGGGTTTTTTTTTACAAATACACAGTATTCTGTGATTCATGGAATCCTCAGTCCCAGATGCAGCCTTCACAGTGTGGTTCTCTCCTCTGGCTGTGTGCTATTGAGCTTGAGCAGGCAATCCTAAGTCCAGCCTGGACAGGTCTTCAAGGTCATACTCTTGTTCTTTTGCCAGCTGGCCTTCTCACACATTCCCACCCTGGCTAATCAGCTCCACAGCAACTCCATTTTGCCAGATAACTCTGGGAAAATAATTTCTTTTCCTGTTCTAATTCTCCCAATGCTCAGCTTTAGTGAATGTGGTTCTGGTGTGGTGTGAGAGGGAAAAGAACATTCCCCCGATCCAATCTGTGCACAATGTGGTGCATCTCCTATGTGTGATGCATTTCAGTCATCCACTCTCACTGTACCCAGTCGCAGATAACCACAGCTTGCTCTGATTGATCAAGGAAATGCGGCTGTTAGCTGAGGAACACAAATCTGCTCATAGAAGCTCATGCCTTGCTTGCAAGCTGCCCTGGGGCATTTAGCTCAATGGATCCAAGTTGAACCCAGCCAGGGTATCCCTTTGTTCTGCGTTTCCTCTTTGCCTGTTTATCCATTCTGCTCTGTGCTTTAAAAAAAAAATTAAAAAAAGATCATAAATGGTCTTCAAATTTATTGGCTTTTATCGCAACCTCGGATGAGGCTAAATGCTTTCCAGATATATATCAAAATGAAGAGGCACTCTCTTAGGTAAATTAACCTCAATCTGGAGCAATAATTTAGAAACTAACTGCATGACTTTGGGGGCTGGTCTTATCTATCTGTTATCTGTCAACAGTAAAAACTCCAAGCAGAACAGAAAAGATATTCCCCCCACCTCATTTGCACATCAAATGATGAGCTCATTCAAAACTGGAGTAGATCTGAAATGGGCAATGGGTACGAGAGCAGAGGGGAGCATGCCTGCCAGAGTCTGGCTCTGGTTTTAGCCCCCTAAATATTGTCAGCAAATATTGGACAGATCCAGACAGTCGAAGCTCTTTATATTGTGTGTGTGTGCGTGCGTGCGTGCGTGTGTGTGTGTGTGTGTGTGTGTGTGTGTGTGTGTGTGTGTGGTGAGAGAGAGAGAGAGAGAGAGAGAGAGAGAGAGAGAGAGAGAGAGAGAGATCACTACTGGTCAAAATTGGGAAAATCTTGATATTTTCAAATAACACCATGATGTTTATATACCACACATTGCAAAATTTTAAGCAGAATGCAATGAAAAGACCACAATGAACTATCTCCATGCTGTCAAAAGTCATATTAAAAAAAGACCACCTATAGCCTTCACAAAAAAGGGGATGTCCTTAACTCAGAACTGACCAATGAAACTCATTATTGCAAGAGCCAATGAGATGTTATTAAGACACAGCAGGGAACCAATAAGGTGTTAGTATGACTCAGCTCTCATTTCCGTATATCAGAGCTGAGTCATACTAGAACCCTGATTCAGTTGTGTGTGTGCCATCAAGTTGGCCACTGCTTTTTTCTGTTGGTTACTGATTTGTTGGGTCACCTGCACTTATATATTAAAATTAATACATAAAGTATTAAAGTAATACATGCCTTTAAGCTGTGCGTAAGATACCGTAATTTATCCTGTATGGTCTGGTACAGGAAGAGGTCCAATATGGGGGTGACACTATCAGCTCTTGCACCAGGTGATGCAAACCCTAGTGACACCACTGCCCTCTGGAAGTTGTCCCCCCCATGACCCCTATCCCCAGACCTGCTCCTTCTCACAACAAATGCATTAGGCAAGGAGGCAAGGTGGACAGCAACAAAGCTGTATGGACTCCCCTTCTGAATTTCCAGTGTCCACTCAATGTCCACTCTGAGTATTTAAAGGCATATGAAACTTGTTTATTTCATGCTGCCAATTCCTCCCCTTTGGATATTTTGAACCCATTAATTAAAACGCAGTCCTTCAGCACCCTACCCCAGCAGAAATATTTATTAGGGCCTAAGTGGAATATTTTTTTTCCTCTACACGATGTCATCTTTATATATGCATTTGTTTTCTGTGTTGTACGCTGCCTAAAATCCATTCATCTGAAGTTTTCGGACACCCTTTTAAGCTGATGAAAATGCAGTTGTAGAAGGGTGGGGGAAGCGACGCTTTCCGAAACGAGGGAAACTCTCAAAAGCTTCCGTGAAACCACCGTTTAAAGTCGATCCGAGCCGCAGTATATATTACCCCTCAAAATTTCACACTCCATAAACAATCACTTCAGCGCAAATACATCTTCCGCCCATGTCCGAGCAAAGGAGCCCGGAGTCCGGCGCGAGCTGGAAGTCAACAATCCATTCTTGCTTATGGTGACAGAAGAGTACCGGGCAGCTTAAAATCCCAGTGCTGAAAAATACCGCCACCATTTCCTCTTTATTAAGTGAAGGTGACTCCAAAGTCAAGGGCCTCTATTCATCGAAAGTGCAGCTGGAGAAGAGCGAGACAGTCCATTAGGCCAAGACACGCGGACTTTCAATCATTACTGAAATAAATATGAGCCCGCCATCTGTCAGAGCTCCTGATCCGCTGCCACTTGCGTCCCTCGATTTCACTGGGAGTGACTCGGCAAAACATGAGCTGCATGGTGATGTGAATATATATTTCATTTTATTTTGATATTCATAAGCCCACTTCCCATCTATTAGCCACTTACTATTAAAAATTCATTTAGAAGACGGCAAGCCACAGAATTCAACAACCCGAGCAATGAAAATATCTAGAAAAGGAAAAAATGACAGGAGGCTGTCTTGGTCCAGCTAGGTTCTTATCATTTGTAGCTATGGGTGGAATTCTCCAAGATTTTGTACAGGGTTCTTTCTCAGCCCTAAGTCGACATTACATACAGTAGATGGCAATGGGGACTTTCTATCTAAAAAAGCATGTATGCCACAACTGATTAAGGGCCTGGTCTTATTGAGACATAGAGCAAGTGATGCAAATGCTTGTGACACCACAGCCCTCTGCAGATTTTGTCCCCCACTTGGACCACTCTCAGAGTCAGAGAGATGTGCACCATCCTCTCAGACACCAAGAATGGTCCAAACGTGCTTTATGGTGTGCTGGCCTAACTTTGCTGGCCTATGTGCCAGCCTAACTCCAGGTTAGGATTGCGTTCTAAGAGCCTTGGCAGGTTCTAGGTGTGCCTACAGACTACATATGGGTCCATCGTTGTCATCATCGCAGGGATTTTGGTGAGATCATGTTTGAATGGGGACTCAGATTATTGGCCCATCTAGATCAGTATTGCCTAAACTGCCAGGCACTGGTTCTCCATGGTCCAAAACAGGCATAGTCCTACTTGGAGATGTCAGTGATTGAGCCTGCATGCACAGTAAGAGCTCTAACATTGAGATATAACTCCATCCCCTTGGGGAAGCCTGCATAGATAAGATCTTCAGAAGACTTTCTGTTCTTCACGTCCTCCCTGCTTGTGGTGAGGTTGATTTCCCTATAGAAATAAGGCTTTTCAGCAGAGGCTTCCACCCCGAAGGAGTTCAGTTCCCGGGGGTGAACTGTATAGTCCTGGATTTGCTTTTGGGTGCTACAAGGTGGCTTGGATCATAGGATTCTGTGATTGGAGCCGCCAGGATAACAATCCCTTTGCTTCTGCTATTCTTCCCAGATGTCTTCTCAGAGCATGTCCTACTGAGAGTGGGTCCCAAGACCAACCCACTGTAAAAAAGGGCCAGTTCAAAATCAACCTTGAAAGAACAAGTGGCATTTTGGGGTTAGCTCTTTAAAGAAAGAATGCCAGTAAAGAGAGGAATCCAAGCGTAAGAAAAGGAATTCTTTTTTATCAACCCCCCCTCCTTAAGAAAACACCCTCAAGAGTCCAAAAATAATGGTCGCAGAAGCGCTAAACAAAAATATAATATAGAAAACAATAAATGGGAAAATTCTTATCGTTCTTGCTAAATCTTCGGCAGGAGGAACTGCCGTTTATTATTCATTTCATCAGCCGGGAGAATCGGCAGGCCAGGAGAAGAACAATCAAAAGGGCAGAGAGGAAATTAAACAAAGTGGTTATGTGTTTGGGGAGGCAGGAGGATTGAAATTCCATTATTCTTCTGCGAAGGAATCCTGCTGTGTTTGCAAAGCCGCTGGGTTCGTCGAGAAATAAAAGTGTCCGAGGAAACTTGGCTAACTGATCCCATATGCGTGCACCCCAATGGCACGTTTGCTTTGCGCTTGCCACTGCTGAGTCCAGGGCAGTGATGTCATGCAGGGGGTACGCGGGGGTACGCGAGTACCAGTTTCTAGGATTACAGCTGGCCCCGCCCATTCGCCCACCCACTCCTCGACTCCGCCCTCTGCAACGTTTGAATTTCCTGCATGTTTGAGTTGCCTGCATGTTCTCAGAGCCAGGCAGGCAGGCAGGCAGCGAGCGGAGCCTTTCCTTTCCTTGCCACTGAAAAATGAGTTGCTCTGGGGTTTTATCATGATGCCAGGCCTCCTTCACATGTTCTGGGGGTGCTGTGGAATACTGTTGCAACTGTTGGGTCAGTTTAAAATCGTCTGAGGCCTCAAAAAGGGCTTTTTTCATGTCACTTCCTGTCACGACATCACTTCTGGCTTATGACATCACTTCCGGTGGGCGGGTCCCGACACGTGCCAATCAAAAGTGAGTACCTGTTCTTAAATCATTTAGATGACACCACTGGTCCAGGGTGAAACTCTTTGCCTGGACTCATCCTGCTGGTCTTCAGTTTGGAATGCCTGGGGTGCCCGGAGGGGGCAGACTTCAGTGCGAAGCTGGTGATGAGATGACCGAAATGCTAACGTTTTTGGGGTGGTGGTGGTGGGGGCAGTGGTGAGTTAGGAGAGCAGCAAACTGATAGCCATATCTGCCCCACCCCCAGCCCCTGGTCCACACCCCTCAAACTGGTATGCCTTGTCAAAAAAAAAGGCATGCCTTGACAATTTTAGCACCTTCTCCAGGTGGGAAAGGTTTAAAATTGCTGCCGTAGTGGGAAGTGGAATTGGAAGAAGTCTCTTTGTTTCCCGCCCCCTGGGTCAGTCATGTTGAGAAAACCAGCATCGCTGCTAGAGTCCTTAACCCCTCCCCAAAGAAAATCATCCTTCCAAAGCAAAAGCAGAAACCACCCCAAGAAGACACACAAACTAGCAAAGAAACTAGCTGAGAAACTAGGAGACTTAGGGTGCAATTCTAACCTGGTGTTAGGCTGGCACAGTTAGGCCAGCAAAGTTTGGCTGGCACAAGCGCCACTGTAAAGCACGTTTGGATCACTCTTGGAGTCAGAGAGGCCGGCACATAGACATGCGGCATCGTCCCTGACTCCGAGAGTGGTCCAAATGTGCTTTATGATGTCCCTTGTGTCAAACTTTGCTGGCCTAACTGTGCCGGCCTAACACCGGATTAGGATTGTGCCCTCAGTTTGCCCCAGACATCTGCTGCACCAATGAGAATGGTGGGGGAACATCCACCTGAAATGATCCCTTCTCTTTGGGGGGGGGGACTGCAGAACTTTGACGAAGGCCCTGGACCATCCTGGGCATCTGGGTCACAATCCCATGGCACAAGGCCTTCTGCTCTCATGGACTGTCAAACTGTAGGGGAAAAACACTTAAGAAGCAACTTTTGTATTTGCTCAAGGAAACCAAGCACAAAAATTTCAAATGGTTCAGGAACACTCACAATGGCCACCTCCCTGCCTCTTGCTCTCTTTGTTTCCAGGCTGACATGTTTTCAACATTTTTTGTGTGTGCGTGTGTCTAAACTGCGGATTTGTTGAGATGCATCATGGCATCTCACAACGGTCAGACTCTGAAGTTTCTGCTTAGAACTCTGTGTGAAGTGAATTCTGTTTTTTCTGTTTCCAGCCAGAGCAATTCATCAGGAGAAATGGAGTCTTGTAAATAATACAGCTCGTCCTCACCTCTGACGCACAGCTCTCTCCCTCCCGTTCAGCTTCTCCTTGTGAGTGGACCACTTGCAAAAGAGGCCCACGGGAGACCAGCTTGATCAAAACATCATCTTGAATTCTGTAATAATGTTTTGGATTTTTATACAGTGGATTGCTTCTCTCCCCCTCCCCTTCAATTTCTTCCACCAGCACTGCAGAGACATGCGGCCAGTTGAAACAGTCTCCTCAGGCCATAGATTGGTGCCATCCCAAAGTGCCCATCAAGTGCCCACATTCATGCAATATGCAGTTCCTCATAGAGACAGGATCATTTTATACAATTAAATGGACTATACCAATGTTATTCAAATTTTTATACCGGGGCCCACTTTTTAGACTGGCACTCGTGTCAGGACCCACCGGAAGTGATGTCATCAACCTGGAAGTGATGTTGTGGCAGGAAATGACATCATCAAGCAGGAAGTGCTGTCATTGTGTCGTCATAAAATGACACCCCTGAAACGCAAACTGGCATTCTTGGACTGCAGCAATTGCACAACCAGGAAACATCCCTGACAGAAAGCAAGAGGAGGACAAAAGATGATGGAAAAGCACTGAACTAAAAACAATTTTTTTTAAAAAAAAAAACTCACTTGAAGATTCAAACTCACAGAAGGAATATGACAAGAGTAAGGTTTGCAGTTTCCAAGATGGCTGCTCCCAGCTTTCCGCGACCCACCTGACATCAGGTCACTACTCACAGTTTGAATAACACTGCTCTATACAATCCATTCTTTCTTGCAGCAATGGGGCTGGTATGAAATAAGGGGTGTCATCCTCTCTAGCTGTCTACTGAGTACAGCTCGTGTCCTTCGTGGCAGATTCATCCTCTGTTCTGCTAATTTGCCAAACGCAACACAGGCTGCTTTGTTCTCTGTCTTCTTTTCTGGTCTCCGCTTTTCCCTTCCTTCTATTCCCTCACCTGTACAGATTCTTGTACACACCTCCCCCCCCCAATGCATGCAACACCCAAGCTAAAGAGTTGCATTTTTGTCGCCAAGATTCCGAGGAAAGAATAATATCCCGGCTCGATTAATATCCCAGAGAAGAGTGTTCCATTCTGTAGAGGGCAGCCTTGTTTCAGAGAGAAGAGAGCGAGAGAGAATCCATGGCAAGGCTCTCCCCCCTCCTTATCATGTGTGCGGCAGCTCTAATGGCATTTTGTCATGTTAGAGATTGTCAGATCTGTGCAATCGCGAATGACTTTCTCTGATGGCGATATTACAATGCGCAGCGCAGACCTGGGAAGAGAACAAAGCACAGCGAGCAAGAGGGAGCGCACTCACTTCCCTTTTCAAACAGTCTTAATGCCGTTCTTCTTCTTCTTCTTCTTCTTTTTTTTTTTTGCCTTAACAACTGATCATGAATTTAATTTGCTGCCAAGCGCAACATCTTCTTCCATCGGTGTACTATTTGTCTGCCATTTCTTCTCCTATCATTATTATTTATTATTTTCATCCCAGTTTCGTCTTTATAGTTCCTCAGAGGAACTATACTTCTGTCTTGCCCAGGTACAGAGAGCCTGGAAGAATGCATTCGACTCACCTAATGAAAGCTGAGCGCGGCGCAAGGCAGGGGCGCAAGCAGTGGTGTCATCTAAATGATTTAAGAACAGGTACTCACTTTTGATTGGCACGTGTCGGGACCCGCCCACCGGAAGTGACGTCATAAGCCGGAAGTGAGGTCGTGGCAGGAAGTGACATGAAAAAAAGCCCTTTTTGAGGCCTCAGGTGATTTTAAACTGACCCAACAGTTGCAACAGTATTCCACAGCACCCCCAGAACATGTGAAGGAGGCCTGGCATCAGGTTAAAACCCCAGAGCAACTCATTTTTCAGTGGCAAGGAAAGGAAAGGCTCCGCTCGCTGCCTGCCTGCCTGCCTGGCTCTGAGAACATGCAGGCAACTCAAACATGCAGGAAATTCAAACGTTGCAGAGGGCGGAGTCGAGGAGTGGGTGGGCGAATGGGCGGGGCCAGCTGTAATCCTAGAAACCGGTACTCGCGTACCCCCGCATACCCCCTGCATGACATCACTGGGCGCAAGGCCTCTTGATGCTGGCAGTTATGTTGGCAGTCAAGTCAGTGGCAGTCGAGACAGTGGGAAGGGTCCAGGAACCGAGAAGGAAAGAGCAAAGGTGTCCAGTAGTGGACCCTCTGGAGCTCTCTAGACGAAATGTTACTGCAGGATGCAGCCACCATAAGATACATCAAAAACAAGGCAGGTTGTGGCATTTTCAAATGACTTCCTACTTTGTGCCAGTCTATTGTGGGGGACGCAGGCATGATGTCCTTCTACAATCCCCCCCTTTCCTTCAGTGGCTGTATGGCAATCTTGTGACCTGGACAGATCTCTTTGGCGAGATGAACACCCATGGTCTGCTCTTCCTCCCCTTTCACTGCATCTCAGATTGATGCTGATGTCCTCATTCCGAAACCAATTAAGGCAGAACACTCCTTAATGATTAAACAATAAGGCGACTGGTCTAAAATGGCCGATAACTGATTTTTCAGCCTGTACTGCAGCAGCATCAGATTTCTGGTGCCCATGATGTCCACGGGTAACTGTGAGAGCATTCGGGGGGTGCAGTTCTCCCAGCTCTCCCAGCAGTCAAACCTAAATCTGGATCCCAAATGAGTCTAAGGGCACAATCCTAACAATCCGGAGTGAGGCCGGCACAGTTAGACCAGCACAAGGGACACCGTAAAGTATGTTTGGACCACTCTCGGAGTCAGAGAAGCCAACACAGAGACATCTGGAATAAAGCCAATGAAGGGTCTGGACAGGGAAGGGAGAAGGACAAACAGGCCAATCTTATAGAAGACTACATGGACATATCAGTCTAGAGCTTTGATTAAACTACTTCAGAAACAGCCACTTCCTGCTTCCTGTTATGGTGGTGGCAGACAAAGACAAGGTTGAAGGTCAAAGGAATTCAGAGATGAGAAGAGAGTCCTGGCAGCCATTTTCTTTCTTCATCCTTTTCTTGTCTCTTGACATTAAAAATGGCTTTCTCCAGGAGGAACACAAGCAACAAAATACACACAGGATACAAACAGAAGCAGTGCAAAAGATGGAATATCTCTCTGATGAATTTATGCCTCACATAAGAGTGAATCAATTAGCTAGTCATGTTTATAAAAAGGAAATTCATAGATATGGGGGAAACGGGAGCCATTTCTTATCGGGCTGGAAGGAAAAGGCTCTTCATTTCTTTTGACGCAAAGTCTTGTGTGCGCAATTTAGATCGTAATGGGTCTCAATTTTATGAACCAGCCTTTTATCCAATAAATATATTACTTTCTGAAGTAGTTATAATTTATTCTTTGTATATAATTGATTTATGCATGCACTTAAAAATATCTTTTGAAATTCACATTAGAACTCTACTGTAACATAATAAAACCGAACACTTAATTTCAAGTTAATTATTTTCCATTATTCTGCATTAGGAGACAGAGTGAGAACTTGAGCTCCATAACGGAACATAAAAAGTTATTTTGAACTTAAAATAACATGCGATTACTGGCTGAAAGGCAAGGCATCAGTCATGGAAATGAGGAACGAACCAACTTGAAAAGGTATTAAGTGTTGCAGAGACCGGAAGACAGCTTGCAACGTTATACAAACAGTTGAATACCTAGACAATGATTTCATCTTTAGTAATGTGGTTTGTGTTGGCTGGTGAAAGTAACACAACCACATTTAGTGCTCTGGTTGGCATAATTAGAAGACTGGATAAAACAGAAGAGTTATTTATAAAGCATTTTACCGACTTAGCTTCCTGTGGGCTCAGAACCTTGAGGCATATTAGGAAAGAGCGTATTCTCTTAAGGGCACAATCCTAACCTGGAGTTAGGGTTTGGCTGGCACAAGGGACACCGTAAAGTATGTTTGGACCACTCTCAGAGCCAGAGAGACCAGCACACAGACGTGCGCTACAAGGTGTCCCTTGTGCCGGCCAAACTTTTCTGGCCTAGCAGGTGCTGCACTAACTCCAAGCTAGGATTGCACCCTTAATCTGTCAAAGAGTCTTCATTAGGGCAATTCTGCTTTGTGGCTCCAGAGGGGATAGCCATAAAAGTCCCTCTTCCATTCATTTTTATTATCATGTTCATCTCTGGCCAGCCCAGATGTAATGTTGGTGTGAGCAGATGAAGGTGCTTCAGTTTTAAGTCCCACTTCACTTCTTGCAAGGTTGCATTTTGAAAACGGGAAGCTTTGCTTGCAGTTATTTCTGAGCATGTACTCCATAGAGAGAATTTAGGAAGATTACCTCCAGGAGAAGACTTGTGAGGAAAGGCCTACGTTTTTAATCCTGAAGTGCACAAAACAAGGGGCCACTTTTCATCAAATAATCCAAGGAGAGAGTGATATGGACACAAACAGAAGGTGGTGGTGGTGGTGGTGGTAGTAGTAGTAGTAGTAGTAGTAGTAGTAGTAGTAGTAGTAGTAGT
>JAJKFI010000023.1:8890877-8909043 GCA_029204185.1 Lerista edwardsae | reverse complement strand
GTAGTAGTAGTAGTAGTAGTAGTAGTAGTAGTAGTAGTAGTAGTAGTAGTGGAGGAGGAGGAGGACTGAGGAGTATACAGGCTTGGATCATACTATTTCTGACCTTTACATCCAGTGAAAGAAAGAGCCGAAGGAAATGCTTTTCAAAGCACGGCAATTGTAGACTCTGTGTGTTTGTGTGCGCGTGCACACACACGCGCACATGTGCACACAAGCACACACACTCACAAGCATCTTGTCGCATTTATTTTCATAGCATCATTGCTTTGAGTACAGCATGCAATTTAATGCCGCTCTGTGCCACGCAACGCACAGGCATCTCAAGCCATCAGCCCCTAATCAAATCTACAGATGTTGCCATTTTGTAACTGTAATAAAACACACTGCAGCATGCATGCGCGTGATGACCGATAAAGCATGATGTATACCGTGCCGGCTGCCAAATTAGCAAAATTGGTTTGCACTTAACAAAACAAAAAGGAGATTGCAATGCAGGCAACCAGAAAATGGGCTCTTATTTGCATGCAGTAGATGAAATCCAAGACAGAGAGCAAAGCGAACACAGGAGTGGGGAAAAGTCAATAGGTCACGGGACCTATTGCTATGAGTAGGAAATCCACAGTATCTAATTTCCTGATGCTGATGTGAAAACCAAATATTTGCTCTTGCAGGTGGGCATCTAGAGCACGTTTGCCATTTTCTAATTGGATTGGGGGTGGGGGGGCAGTCCTGGCATATTATTATTATTATTATTTATTAGATTTATACCCCGCCTTATTTGCCTAAAGGCACTCAAGGCGGCTTTACAAAATATAAAAACTAACATTAAAAACACTTCAAAAACAATATAAAAAAACAATACAATAAAACAATTAAAACCACCAACAGTACAATTTAAAAACAACAAACCCAGTGGATCCTAAAATATAATAAACCAGCCAGCCCGCCAGACCTGTCAACAATTAAAAGCTTTTTGAAATAAAAAGGTCTTCAGCCCCTGCCGGAATGTTAACAGAGAGGGAGCAGTTCTCAATTCTAAGGGGAGGGTATTCCAAAGTTGGGGGGCCACCACCGAGAAGGCCCTCTTCCTAGCCACCACCCCTCTCACTTCTCCTGGTGGCGGCACAGTCAACAGGACCCCCCCAGATGATCTAAGAGTACGGGTTGGATTATATGGAAGGAGGCGGTCCCTCAAATACCCCGGACCCGAGCCGTAAAGGGCTTTAAAAGTCAAAACTAACACTTTGAATTGGGCCCGGAACAGAACCGGCAGCCAGTGCAGTCGCTGAAGCAATGGCTCGACAGAGTCAAACCTACGTGCTCCAGCATAGCATATGAAAGTGTAACCCAGTCCAGGGGGAAAAATGATGCTCTGGAGGTAATATCACAACAGGAAGTGACATCACCATTGTATATTATTATTACTATATTAATTACTATATTAATATAATGTAAACCACTATCTGAGTCAGGAAGGATGGCACACACCTGTACGCTGGCCTCTCTGACCCCGAGAGTGGTCCAAACATACTTTACGTGGTCCCTTGTGCTGGCCAAACTCTGCTGGCCTAATTGTGTTGGCCTAACTCCAACTCCAGGTTAGGATTGTGCCCAAAGTTCAATAAAATTGTAGCCAAAAATCAACTTCTCTTATGCCTTATTATATTAGGGTTTGAAGGCAAATCAAGATATATTTGCCACTCTTCAAATGTATGTCAGTGAATCATATTTAGATAACTTTCCGCATTCAATAATTCATATGCGACATTTTTGGACAAACACTGCATAGATCTCAGATTGTCAGTGTTCATTTCAGAGACATACAGAACCCTCCTAACATATTGCACTTGCCTTATAAAAATTCATTTGATTTCCCTTGAAAATTCTCCAGTGCGACTCCTTCAAGTTTCAATCTTTTAAAAAAAAAATTGTGCCAATCCGAACTCTTAGGCAAGCATGGGCATATATCATACTGGGAGTGCAATCCTAACCTGGATTACAATTAGGCCAGCAAAGTTTGGCTGGCACAAGGGCCACCGTAAAGCATGTTCGGACCACTCTGGGAGTCAGGGAGGATGGAGCATGCCTGTGTGCTGGCCTCTCTGATTCCGAGAGTGGTCCAAACAGACTTTACAGTGGCCCTTGTGCCAGCCAAACTTTGCTGGCCTAATTCCAAGTTAGCATTGCACTCTTAGGTTGTTTTGCTGTGTGGCTTTCCTCTGAGCAGATCCATTTCATTTCATATGCATTGTAGGTTTTGTGCAATATCCATTAGGCCAACCCTTTTTGCTCCACACATGCTTTTATCACTTCTGAATAAACAGCTTTTGCCATAAGCCCTTCAGGGGAACCAGTTTCCTTCCGAGTAATTTGTCCTTCAGCCGTCATAATAATGCTGTCTCCTTTAATAGGTCTGACTATCGAGGACTGAATGCAACTGAATTTTATTTCCAAAATGTGTGCATCAATAATGAAGCCTAATTAAGAGATCCATTAAAGTCTAGGATGTTAACTTAACAGGAAGAAAATCCAGAGTTCTATTACATTTTGTCCTCCATTAAAACTAATGTCGTTGGTTTTTAACACAAATTGTAATTAGGTAGCATTATTAACTGCTTTGTTCTCGATATGTCTTTTCCCTGTTTATTATTATTACTACAGCATATACTATGCAGAAAAAAATAATAGACTTAATATATTTTATTAAATAACCTGTTCCTGCTATGCAGTTGAAAAGCAGGAATAAGCTTTATCCTGTTCCAAAACGAGTTATTGAACATGGGTTTTGAACAATGGAAATCCAGAATGAGCACCTAATGTCAAGGCATTTGGGGCTACTAGGAGCTGAGCCATGACATGTTTGATTCCAGAAATTAGCCTCCCCAGATTTCAAGATGTTACAATATGGCAATTGTGTGATCACACCTCTAGGCTATATATCAGCAGCCCAGGGCAACATGTCAGAGTTTACAAAAAGCACATTACATAGTGGGCAGTCAGTGTCTATAACAAAGGCTTCTGTCTAGAATGGATCCAAGCTACTCATTTTTGCTAACATTGGTTGGCGCTCCATGCAAAAAAAAAAAAAAAATGTTGACTTCCCTTACTTGCATTCACCTTCAATTCTCCTTACTTGCCTTCAGTGTGATGCCATCATGTGGCCAAAACTGAGCATACATTTGTAATATTGTATAGACTGTGATCCCTGATTGTATGGGATCACCCATGGGATTCATCCAGGGCACAATTCTAACCTGGAGTTAGGCCTGCACCGTCAGGCCAGCAAAGTTTGGCCAGCACAAGGGTCACCATAAAGCGCATTTGGACCACTCTCTGAGTCAGGAAGGTTAGTGCATGTCTGTGTGTTAGCCTCTCTGTTTCCAAGAGTACAGTAGTCCAAACATGCTTTACAGTGGCCCTTGTGCAGGCTAAACTTTGCTGGCCTAACTGTGCCAGACTAACTTCAGGTTAGGATTGCGCCCTGAACCAACTTTGCTTGCCTAACTGTGCCGGCCTAACTTCAGGTTGGGATTGCGCTCTCACTTACCTACATGATATGCCTGTCTCTGGACACCAGCTGCACACGAAACGTACACCATTTGTCCCATTCCAGCGTTTCTGAACTCAGCTTTATCTGGGCTTGCAGCAATAACACTTTTCTTTATTTAACATCATATATATGCATTAGAAAATCAATGAAGGCAGAAGTAATGAAGGGCAACATATCGGTTTGCTCTCTACGGCCAGAATGTTACGAATAGGGTCACCAGCTGTCGAAATATCATGAATAATACTCAGTGCCTGGCAGCTGTGGGTTTGAGGCACTTTTCCCATTCACCGCTGCAGGAAAAGCAAAATGCTATTTTATTGCTTTCTTATTATAATAAGCATACGGTTCTTACTTTGCTGTAGATGAGATGTCAGGGAAACAGGGTGACACATGAATATTGCTTTATTCCTTTGCCCCTCAAATGTAATGTCCATAACCAACCCAGGAGAGGTTGCCCGCTCCTCGGAAAATTCCTTCCTAACTCAACCAGGAATGACCCTCATCTAAACATCTTTGTCGCAGAGGTCAGATCAGTGCACCAGGCTCCATCTATTCTGTTATTGATTCTCTAATGCATATGCCATGTTAAAATGAAGGCACTCAATACTTCAGGAGACTGGGCAACACAGAGCATGGAAAGGATGAAAAAAGGAGCAGTTGGTGGAGCAGCATGCTACTTCATCACCAGATGTTACCAGCAAAGAAACCATCTCTCTCGCTCTCTTTCTGGTGTCAATCAAGCCGAAGGTAAACAGGAAACACTGCAGACTGAAAAGATCATTAGAATGTTCAAGCTTTGTTTCATGTCCTAGGAAATCTGGCGAGTGCCTCTGTCTACTGAATATTTGCTAAAGCCAGAGGCCTGGGTTAAGCATCTGTGATCCAGGCAAGAAGCTTTAAGCTGGTAAAGAGAATAGAATAAAAGGAACCTGGCCTAGGTTTTTTGTCACATCTGAGCACTGCCTGGTTGACACTATTCAGATAGGGATGACACTCTTCTTAGTGGGTGGGCAGAGAGAACAGAACGGGGGGATGGGCAGGGCAAAGGGCGGGGACCTGCGATGGCCTCCACTGCCAGACCATAACATCCATGCCAGGCTTCCAGTACCCCAACAGCCTAGGATTGGGCTGTAAATCAGAAACGTTCAGGACCACGGACAGCCAGCCTGGAATTAGGTTGAAGACCAACTGAAGACGGTGGAGATCCTAGAGTGCTGCTTCATCACCAATTTGGAGCAACTAAGAGCTTAGTGGTGTGAATACATTCACTTGGCTGCAACGGGATACAGTTACCTTGGAGTAAGCCCTTTATTGAACATAAATGGACCAGCGACTTGAGTGAACATGCATTGGATCAAGCTGCTTAGGAATTTCATG
Organism: Lerista edwardsae; assembly: GCA_029204185.1. Lineage (NCBI taxonomy): Eukaryota > Metazoa > Chordata > Lepidosauria > Squamata > Scincidae > Lerista > Lerista edwardsae. The sequence continues at coordinate 8,904,116 of JAJKFI010000023.1, read as the reverse complement.
TGTAGGTACTGTAAGTATCACATCACATCAGGGACGTGGTGGCGCTGTGGGTTAAACTGCTGCTGCTGGGCTTTCCGACCAGAAGGTTGGGAGTTCAAGACTGTGTGACGGAGTGAGCTCCTGTTGCTTGTCCCAGCTCCTGCCAACCTAGCAGTTCGAAAGCACCTAAATGCAAGTAGATAAATAGGGACCACTTCAGTGGGAAGGTAACGGCGTTCCGTGTGCTATGGCGTAGAGTCATGCTGGCCCCATGACCACGGAAGCTTGTCCTCGGACAAAACGCTGGCTCTACAGGCTTTGAAACGGAGATGAACCCCGTCCCCTACAGTCAGTCACGACTAGACCATTCGGTCCTGGGGAAAGCTTTACCTTTACCTTTAGGTATCACATCACTTTGCAAAGTGAAGAGCAAATGATAGCAAGACTCTCTCCCCTAATTATTATACATAGTCCGGTACACATTAGCATCTGGCCCTGGTTGCTTGACTTTCATCTGACTTCGTACCCGTGTTATTCTTGAGTCTTTTCCAAGGTGAAACCACCCCTTGATATGCCTTTCCCCTCCTTGCTTGCTTGTGGCTTGCTTTTTTGGCAGCTTCCTAAATTCATGTAAACATCAGTGTATAAAATATTTACATGTAGATCATGAGTGGCTGCACTGATTAATTGCTCTTTGATCATCAGAGCTGTGAGCATCTCCCACACGAGTGCTTCCCTTTAAAGCAAGGACTCGACAGACAATACGAGCTCTGGCTTGTCAAGATATACCAAGAACAACTCTCCGCAGTTTCGAGACCAGAGTCTATTGGTTCCAGAGATGCTCGGTTTGAAATTGAGACCACCTACATGCGAAATTGATGCTTCGCTATTAAAGAATGCGATCCCACACAAAATGATTAGATACGAGGATTTGGGTTCACCTGTACTAGCCTGCAACTTTGCACCCAATAAAAGGGATGATCCCTATTCATCCCTAGACACGACATAGAACAGACCCCATAGAAAAGCAAAGTCTTTTCTAGTGGCTGTGGCTGGTGGTGTTCTGCATTTTTTAGATTGTGAGCCCTTTGGGACAGGGAGCCATTTGACTGTGTTATTACTATTTGCCTGTAAACCACTTTGTGAACCTTGTGTTGAAAAATGGTAGGATTAGGATTAGGATACCTTTATTGGCATATCGGAGCATTATTCAGGTTGGGTGCCTTACACATAAAGTACCAAGCTCAGCATTGAGTTAACATAGCAAATAATAATAATAATAATAATAAAAAACTCTAACATTATTATGATAAATACTATATAAATAACGCTGTACTCAAACAGCATATAATTAAAACTCAGACGAACTTAATCTTTGTAAAAGTCATTAGTTGGCATTAGCTCGTAGACATTCTCTGCACATTCCCTTTGATAATATCACATAAGAAGGTCGCAAGACACTTTAGTATATCAGAATCAGTCAGCATAAGAAAAGGTGTAATATTGCCTTCATCCATAACATCTAAATTAAACTGAGACATCATGGTGAGAAAGCTCTTGCGGGCCACAGTATGGAAGGGGCAATGAAAAAATATATGCGGTAGTGCCTCAACTACTTCCATCTGGCATGGACATAATCTGTCCTTATAGGGGATGCTGTTATATCGACCCACTAATACCGCCGATGGTATGACATTACAGCGTGCCAATGTTAGAGCTCTTCTTTCATCTGGATTGGTCAATAGATTAATATATTCGGGTATTCTCCCCACCTTAACTAGGAGGTTCCAGTGTAGGGGTGAAGAAGAGCAGTTTGCCGCACTCAGCAGATTTTGAGAATGCACATCAAGTATTCTCTGTTTAACCATATTAAATGCTGATAAAAAGGAGACAGAACCTAATAAGCTGGGGTCTAGACCAAGCTGTCTGATCTTCTCAAGACATGTATCCTCCGGAGGACAGGAGTCAATCTTGAATTGGTACAGTAGACTATTTTTGTTATTATTAAAATAGAGTCTTAGCCAATATCTGCAAGTCCTAAGCCAAGCTAATGTATCAAGCTTAAGTTGTCCTGATTCGAGGCAAAGAACTGCATATGGGACACATCTGGGCAGAGCCAAGATTTTCCTCAAGAACATCGATTGAATTAATTCCATAGAGTTATTAAAGCCCTTGATCCAGATGGGTACGCCATACATAACTTGGGCGATGGATTTGGCTTTGAATACTTTAAGGGCGGCTGGAATTAAATGACCACCTTTGTTGAAGAAAAATCTGAGTATTGCCGAAGATGAAATTTTTGCACTAGACAGTACCATTTGGCGATGGCTGGACCAAGAAAAGTTGGAGGAGAATAATAAACCCAGGTATTTAAAGGTTCTAACCTGTTCAATCTCATGGCCATTAAATGACCACTTATAGATTTTCCGAGACTTAGAACACACCATTATTTTGGACTTCTGGAAATTTGCCTGCAACTTATTTAAGGTTAGATAATCCATACATTTGTTGATCAGCCTTTTGAGCCCTATGCGTGTACGCGAGATGATAACCGCATCATCCGCATAGAGCAAAATTGGAACTTTACAGGTTCCAAGACTTGGTGCATGGCCCTCTACAGTAGACAAAGCCGGAGCCAGATCATTCAGAAAAAGGGTGAAAAGAGTAGGGGCAAGTGGACAGCCCTGTTTAACTCCTTTATTGGTGTGAAATTCCTCGGTAAACAGACCGTCCCAGGAGTATCTAACTCTACAAGAGGTAGATGAATAGAGGCGTCTTATTAAAGAAAGTAAATTAATAGGGACCCCCATGTTTTTTAATTTGGACCATAACAGAGATCTATTAACACTATCAAATGCCGCTTTCAAATCAATGAAAGCGACATAAAGTTTGGATTTGACTCTGATAGTGTATTTATACATCAGATGGGCTAATATTAAACAGTGGTCCAAGGTAGTGTGACCAGGTCTGAAGCCTATTTGCTCATTACCCAAGATCTCGTTGTGGGTCATCCATATGTTAAGATGGACTAGTAAAAATTTGGCATACAGCTTGCCAATTACTGATAGTAGACTAATTGGTCTATAATTCCCTGGATCGCAGGGGTCTCCTTTTTTATAAATAGGCACCACTATAGATTGCAACCAGGACTCGGGTAGCTTGCCATACAAATTGGCCATTTTAAAAAGTTCAGTCAGAATCGGGGCCCAAAAATCTGGCTCGGATTTAAGTAATTCCGCTGAAATTTTATCCGGTCCTGCTGCCTTGCCTGGCTTAAGAGAGGAAATCAGTATCTTAATTTCATCGATGGATACTGGTAGCGTGGCAAGGGGTGCCGGTAGATTAGAGGGCTCCTCTAATAGAGGGATGGTGTTATCGAGAAATAGATTCCTGAAATGATCTGTCCAGTTGTGTGATGGTATCATCTTAGGGTCATGTCCCTTAGTTTTTAGAGCCCCATTCACTATGGCCCAGAAGGCACGGGGTCTAAAATGGATTACTGTTAAATACAGCTCATCCCAGCAATCTTTTAAATGTTTCAGTTGCTTATCTTTAAAGAGGGCAGTAAGTTGAGAATTCGAAACAAAATACTCCTTTAAGGCCTCTAACGTGTTCAGAAGTCTGAATTTGTTGAAGGAAGTTCTGACTGCAGCTTTAGCTTGCTTGCAGTCTTGGTCGAACCATCCTGGGTTTTTAATAAGCGGTTTAGGCCGTGGCATAGTCCCAGCCGGTATTAGATTCGAGAGAATAGTCTTGACTAATTGCTCATACGCCTCTAGTACTATATCCGGAGGGTTCTTGACATTGATTAGGGTACTAAGAGAAATGATGTTAGAATTGTCCAGCAGGTTATGTAATCTCTGGGACGTATCTCTGTTCCAACATAGTTTTACATTCCCAGGCTGCTCCCCAGGAGCAGAAGATAGTAGTGACTGGTCCGGGGGAGACACTGCTAGGTCTAATTGCAGGGGTAGGTGGTCACTCAGTTTGAAAGCCCCTACAGTAAAACTAGTTACCCTGTTGAATAGAGGAAGTGCAACTAACACATAATCGATGACACTACAGCCTACACTGGAGACGAAAGTGAACTCCTCTGCATGTTTAAACACTCTTAATCCATTAAGCCAATATAGATTATATTGAACACTAATTTCCGCTAGAGAGGCACCCGCCTCATTAACTTTGTTATCTTTAGAGAATCTTGGCAAAGTGTAATGCAGCGATAAGGAGTCCATTGATACCCCTTTTAGGATCTTGTCAAAAATTTCAGAACCCTCACCTACCCTGGCGTTGAAATCCCCGCCAATGATAAGGTGAGCCTTTGGGAACTTATCTATCAAGTCCCCTAACGAGCCCTCAAGATGTTTCCAAACCTGACCAGAGTTCTTTGTTTGAGAATTGGGGGGGATATAAATATTCCCTAGTAAAATTGAGATATTATCCACAGCTAAATGTACCACCAAAAAACTGTAGTCCCCCTGAAAGGGTAGGGCTAAGGTGGCTTCCATCGAGTTCTTAATTAATATAACTAGTCCTGCTATTAAACGCCCAAACTTCTTCCTACGAAAAGCTGGTAAGGTGAAGGATTGATAGCCCTGAAATAAAATATCCTTATCACACCATGTCTCTTGCAGGCAAATTACATCATATTTACTTAAATAATTAATAAAATCAGGATTATGCTGCCTCTTAGACCATCCCGCTACATTCCAAAATAAAAAACTCAATCCACCATGAGTTCTGGGTGTGATCTCCACAACCACACCTGCCTCAGGGTGCAGATTTTTACAAGTTAGTCAAGGTGCAGAGGGCTCTGATAAGCGATCCGTTATAGAGGCAGCAGAGGTTTCATAGAAAGGCATCCCTATGACTGATGGATTAGCAGTAGATCGCTGATTGCCCCTCCGATGACAACCACTTCCCCTAGGAACCTTCCCATGGACTGAGCTTTTACCAGAAATTACACCTTTATGATTTTGGGGGACGTCTCTGAGGTCAGTATTGTGTAAGACATCACCCATTGGCTCCCCTTGCGCCCCGCATAGGCATAGGGGATCTTAACAGGGGATAAGTCAGAGTTCTCGGTCATCTTGTAAGCATGGCACTGAGTGGAAGCCAGTTGGGATGGCAATTGAGCTGGCTTCCCTGTTCTCTTGAAGGATCGCGATATCCCTCTATCAGAACCTTGTCTTATAGGGATATTGTTAGGATAGGTCACATAGGGTGGCCATAAGTCAGTACTCCCTGCAGGTCCATCAGTTACCTCAGCTGCCTCATGGCTATTCCTTGGACTACAGATTGAGTTCATCTGGATAAATTTTTTGGACTTCCGTCTTCTGGCCGTATTCTTTGAAGGAAGCTCACCTGATGGTACTTGATCTCTCTTAGGGGGTAAAAGGTTCCCAACAAATTCCCCACTAATACCCCATTTAAAGGAAATCCGCTCGTGCTCAAATTTATACAGCAACTTCCAGAATAGCCTTGCATGTTCTAAGTTATAAAAAGCTAACAAAATTCTACCCCTTTTGACCTTAGAGTTAGACGGATACCGACACACACAGGAAAAGGAATCGCTATATGGCCAAATCTTCCCCAACATCGTTAGTATGGAGTAACTAACGTCCCTTGCAGTCATCCAAGAGTCGTTTGAGCCTCCTAAAGGCCAGTTATAAATAGTAATATAGTATTCCTTGTGTTCTGTAGCATACTCCAGGTTGGGTGTAGTAGGGCCATTAGTTTGTGCCTTTTCCGTTCTTTCAGAATAGAGATGAAAGTCCTGAGTGTCCTGGATCTCTTGGTCTTCAAAGATACCGGTCGGGTTATAGAGGATTGTTGTATTAGCCTCCGGTTCATGCCAATCGTCCAAAACTATTAGGTCCTCATTTGAGAATGTTAAATCAAAAGGTGCTTCATCCAATAAGAGAGGGGCTTGACTTTCCCGGCAATGGGTAGACATAATATATGCTTGGTCCTGATTCGGCTTTGATTGCTGCAAACACTCTCGACTATTGGTATTATTAAACTGTGTTTCCTTATTACCAGAATTTGTTAATACATCCAGATCACCTTTTTGAAGGCTAGTCACCAGAAGATTATCTTGCAAGGTTGTCAATCCACCAGGTGGCGCTGTTCTCTGGACTCTGTCTTTTATCAAGTCTGCATTTGAATATAAATACTGTTGGTTGGTTGGTTGGCTGGTTGGCTGGTTGGCTGGTGATCACAGCATTTATTGCAACCAGTTGGTCTCCATGCTGCCCTCCTCCCTTAGACACATCCCATCATGTCAGATCCCATGCCCTACGATGCCCCTACATCCATGGGATGACGCAGAATGAGCAGAACCTGCCACACACTGCCAGAATGTACTGCATTCTGCTGAACCATGCCATGGGTCCATCTAGGGTCCATCTGGAGTCCATGAGGGCCAGGGTGGTGTCATTGTTCTGGCATTGGACTTTGGCAGGTTCAAATCAACCACTCAGCTATGAAACTTTCTAGATGACCTTGAGCCTACCTCACAGGGCCAAAAGGAGCAGGGGAACCACGTACACCATGCTGAACTCGTTGGAGGAAGGGTAGTATAAGAAATGTGGGGGAAATAAATCCAGCTCTGGGCTGTCACTTGGCTATCGCCAGTCCCCATTTTCTGCTTCTTCTTGTAATTAATTGCAGTAGTATACAGTGTGATTTCCACTGGATTTCAACTGCCTCTCTCTCTCTCTCTCTCTCTCTCTCTCTCTCTCTCTCTCTCTCTCTCTCTCTCTCTCTCTCTCTCTCTCTCTCTCTCTCTTGCCTGGTATATTAAATGGTAATGAGGAGAACTTGAAGATTATCACTTGCAAATCTAGCTGCTCATTAAGGTCACTGGAGGCTAAAAGATTAAACTTCCAGCTGCATTGTTTTCTGGCAAAAACAAAAAATATAATAGCAGGAGTAACATTTAAATACCAAAAACATTTATTTTTTCCTCATTAAATTTCCCTTGCGCTGACATACTAAATCAGAACCTAACGACTGGGTCTCAGCTTAAAACTATTACTGATATGAGGAGAAACCCCAAATTAAATGTTTTCAATGCCACTAAGAATTGCCACACCAAATGGCTACATTTGCTAGACCTTTGTTGCCTTGAAAGATACAAGGATTTCTCATCATCATTAATGGAGGCATTCCCACATGACTGGGAGTGCAATCCTGACCCGGAGTTAGGCCGGCACAGTTAGGCTAGCAAAATTTGGCCAGCACAAGGGACACTGTCAAAGTACGTTGGGACCACTCTTGGAGTCAGGGAAACCAGCACACAGACGTGCACCATCCTCCCTGACTCCAAGAGTGGTCCAAACACGCTTTACGAGGTTTCTTGTGCCGGCCCAACTTTGCCAGCCTAACTCCAGGTTAGGATTGCACCCACACTTTGGTTCAACTCTGAGCCAAAGGTAATTTCAGGGGGGGAAAACTGGCAGGTATAAATGATCAACCTTTTTAATCATGGGTTTCCTCTGCTTCCCTGGGACATCCTTTAAACCTTGGCCATTATAATTATCCCTGGTTCATGCTGCATTGTGTTATTTAGTTCTGCCCCCAGAGATCTAAGCAATGACATCAGCATAGACTAAGGAAATATGGCAGCTCATAATTAACGGAGCAGAATTAGTCAACAATGAGTACATAGTAAGGTGAGAACAGCTACAGCAGTCCAGCATTCAGTCGGCTGACTTTGTTTAATTCTCGGCATCGCGAAATATGCAAGTGCCTCTCAAGCAGCTCCCAAAATGAAGATTTCCATAATTAATCAAGCTGACATGTAAAAAAATTGGAGCTGGGTGTAGCACATCATCTGTCAGCTGGAAAGGTTAATTATGGCTGGTCAGAGGTACGAGTGGAGTTGCCAAAGCCATCTGCTAGATCAGATTTAGTACAACTGATAAAAATGAGGTGAGCAGGGAAGAAAGTTGCATTGGAGAAGATACAACGGTCAGATGGAGTTGCCATCAGGGAAGCAATCATGTTTGTTTTATTTTTTTTATTTTTTTGCTTTGCTGCATTCAGCATGGACCCTCATTCTGCACATATAGTACCTGTGGACTTTTTTTAATTGTTTTTATGCACTATAGCGGTGGTTCCCAAAAAGTGGGTAACAAACCAATTTCAGGTGGGTCGCAAAGCACCAAGAGCAGCCATCTTGAAAATACGGGAAGATGGGATGCTGGAAAGGGGGAAGGGTTGTGTGGTTTTCTTGCTTGTGTCAAGGTTGTAAATAGCCTTTTTATTCCTGATTCACTTTGCTGTTGGAAAACGGCTAAGAACTCACCCAACTTATTGCTGCATTCTCAGGAAAGCAGCAGGTTCTGAAGTCACAATGATGGCACTTGTGGCCATGACATCATTTCCAGTGGGTCCCAGATATTTTGTCATTCTAAAAAGTGGGTCCCGGTGCTAAAACGTTTGAGAACCACTGCACTATAGCCTAAATTCCTTAACACCCTGTAGTTGTATCTAAATAACCTCCGAATGCCTGGAGTATGAAATTGAAATTGGCAGGAGCTGGGACAAGCGACAGGAGCTCACTCTGTCGTGTGGTCTCGAACTGCCAACCTTCTGGTCAGCCACAAAATGGAGCATGGCGTGGTGCTGGGGTGTGTGACAGAGCAGCACCAGAGGTGGGCCCCAGTGCCGTGGGCGGCAATCGTTGACCCAGCTGGGTCGGAGTCTTGGCTGGGTCCACCACTGTGAAGAAATTCTTCCTTTCGCCTGTCTTGAATATCTCTCCTATCAGCTTAATGACTCGAATTCTCCTGAATCGGGAGAGGGAGAATTCTCCTCCAAAGACAGTGAAGGGGAACTGGGAGAAACTCATTCAACGCATGCTGCTCCTGCATCTGCTCAGGGCAATCCTCTCCTTAACCGACCACATCTTTTCGATGAGTCCACCCCTGTGCCGAATCCCAGCCATTCCACCCAACACATTATCCGCTTCCCATCGTTTGTGCGATGGTGATATTTTGTCATGGGACATTTCCTCCCAAGCCTTCTTTCACCTCAATTACAGCTTAGGCAGCTCAATCCAAACCGCTCACATAATCATTGTGCTGGGGAAATGCCATATGACTAAATGATGTGAACTTATTTGAGATAATCCTTTCCGCAGGGATCTTGTTTTTAACCTCTATTTCCTCGGTATCACTTAGGATTTCGTCAATGGTTAATCCCTCCAGACTGACTATTTTCTCCATTGCAACCCAAAGTAACGATTTCTCGGCAGTTCGGATCCCCCTACCAACGGCACATTAGCCGCAGACGTCATATCCCTCTGCCTTTGTCGGGGCCAGAATAACTGGGATAGCAGCAGTCTCGTGTGTCAGAATTGAATAATTGCCAAATCTTTATTGAGCAGAGAGGGATGATTCAAAGCTCTGCAGCACTAGGAAGGGAGTCGGTATCCTTTTCGGTATCTATGTCTTCCTAGCTGCTTTCCCTTCTGGCAAACTGAAGTAAAAGATAAAATGTATCTGGGAAAAAATTCAAAAAATATGGGGCTGAGGAGGGTTCAGCCAATTCACCCTACTCCCCCCCCCATTGTGCAGGTGAAATTGCCCAGCCCAGGGATTATTTTATGGCAAGTCACAAGTTGTGATCACGGCCACTGATTTAAGACCATTTACAAATTCCTAGGCGATTACAGTTGTACAATACATATTTATACCTCCCCTATCCATTATTCAATTAGTGCTCAGGGCATCTTACAAGAATCAAAACATGGTACAGATTTTTTTTTTAAAGCAGGCAGTCTCAGTGACAGCTTAACTGCATCTGTGCAACATCATTTAAAACAGGAGATCTAGACACTAAGGAAGATGTCAGAGCGACCTTGTGGTTTCTTCTCTTCTTATGTGAGCTTTGTGATTGTTTGGAAGGCTTGCCATTGTACGATGAATCTCCTTAGAAATCCAAATCATGGATGTTGTGGCAAGTGAGAATGTTAGGATAAAGAGCGCAATCCTAACCTGGAGGTAGGCCGACACAGTTAGGCCAGCACAAGGGACACTGTAAATCACGTTTGGTCCTCTCTTGGAGTCAGGGAGGATGGCGCACGTCTGTGTATTGGCCTCTCTGACTCAGAGAGTGGTCCAAACATACTTTACAGTGTCCCTTGTGCTGGCCAAACTTTGCTGGCCTAACTGTGCCAGTCTAACTCCAGATTTGGATTGCACTCTAAGAAATATTGATCTAGGCAAAGAAGCTGCTCACCACAAGCCAAACAGAAATGGCAAAAAAATGGCCCCATGGGGCAACCAGAGAAGCTCGGACCATTTATCAGGTGATGTGGTGGTCCAAGATGACTCAAGGCACATTGAGTTGAATGCAGGAAGGCCATTCGTCTGTCTTGCACACTGTCATGCAAGTATCACCCAAGTCCAGGCTCCAAATCCAAGACAAACCATTTGCACCTACGTCTCTCCCTCACTAGGACCTGTCCTTCCTCTGGCCTGATGTGTAAGACTGACACATGTCCACATGCGCAAAGCTTCCGACACACTCCATTGCTTAAGACACCACTTGGCAATCACCGATGCAAACGCCACCTACTCATTTCCAGACCCATCAGAGTGAAACATTTTGCTCCGAAAAATTAATTTGTAAGGGGCCATTGGTAGACAGCTTCCATCCATCACTCCGCAACATATATTAAATGCCTTGGACTTAAATGGCAAAGCCAATAAAATGCTGCAACAACAACAAAAACAAAAACATTGATGCACTTTAATGCTGGAATGCCTGGAATGTTCATTTGCTTCCACAGCAAGTGAGCACAAGATATATTGTTCATTATGCAAGCCGAGGCCAAACAAATTACACCTTTTTGAGGATATTGTATAAAGCTTCATATATGCTTGCCTTTTAAATTTTCTTGACTTCACAGAGGTCCCAGTTGCCATTCGTAGAGCTGCACTGCTTCCGATCTCATTCCGAGGGTTAGGGATTCCATTACTAGGGATACTCCGGTGTCCACTCCTTACTATATTGGAGAAGCAGCTCACCAGCTTCCATAGAAATGGGTTTCCTTTTTTGTTTTCAGTATGAGCTGGAATGAGAGGGGACACTAGTAACATAAGGAGTGTCTGGTCTTGGTCAACACAAGTCCTATGTAATGAGGAAAGGTTGAGGGACCTGGGTATGTTTAGCTTGGAGAAGAGAAGACTGAGAGGGGATATGATAAGAACATAAGAAGAGCCCTGCTGGATCAGGCCAAAGGCCCATCTAGTCCAGCTTCCGGTATCTCACAGCAGCCCACCAGGTGCCCCAGGGAGGCATGAGACAACAAGATGCTTGCATCCTGTTGCCACTCCCTTGCACCCAGTAAAAGTAGCCCTCCACCTTTGTAAGGAGGTTGCACAAACCATCATTGCCTATAGCCCACGATGGACCTTTCCTCCAGAAATCCGTCCAACCCCCTCTTAAAGGCATCAAGACCAGATGCCATCACCACCTCCTGTGGCAAAGAGTTCCACAGATTAACTACCCGCTGGGTAAAAAAATACTTCCTTTTATCTGTTTTAACTCTCCCAACCCTCAGTTTTAGCAGATGCCCCCTGGTTCTGGTATTTTGAGAGAGGGAAAAGAACATCCCTCTATCGGCTCTATCCCTTCCATGCATAATTTTGTATGTCTCAATCATGTCCCCCCTCAGGCGCCTTTTTTCTAGACTGAAGAGCCCCAAACGCTGCAGTGATGGCACTCCTCAAATAGCTGAAGGGCTGTCATAAGGAAGAAGGGACACATTTGTTCTCATCTGCCTTTGACAGTAGAACTAGGTCCAATGGGTACCAACTGCAAGAGAGGAGATTCCGGCTGGAAATCAGGAAGAAGTTTTTTACGATAAGGGCAGTTCAACAGTGGGACAGATTGCCAAGGGAGATGGTGGATTCTCCCCACTGGAGACCTTCAAGCAGAGGCTTGACAGGAACCTGCTGGAGATGCTCTAGGAGGATTTCCTGCTAGAGGCAGGAGGTTGGACTAGATGACCTTGTAGATCCCTTCCAACTCTATGATTCTATGATTCTATGAAAGATGCCTGGCTGAATCTAAACTATGCATTCCAAATGGTGAATAAAACAAGATGTTCTCCCGTTCAGTGCAAACAGCCCCCCAGGCCAACATTTCTGCTCGGCCATTGTTTTCTCCCCATTGCTAACTTTCTGGCACTCTGCATCCTAAAGAGACAAGGCGTACCAAGAGACTTGGAACCATGACTAAAGTCTCCCCCCCCCGCCCCGCCAAATTATTCACACTTCAAACTGTAGGGTTGACTTGGTTGGAGTTTAGTTTTGGTTCCTATCGGAGGCACACAGTGTCACAGTTGTTGACAGCTCGCTAATCTGGCATAAGATGAAAGAGGGATGTCAATGCGAGGGAAAAAGAACAAAGTCACACTTGAGTGATAACGTTGACATTGCGACTTCAGACGGGGGCATCTTTTCAGTGGAGTCGGCAGGCACGTTAAAGCATTTAATCCACAGCTATTGCGATGCTTTCCAGCACACTTTGGATGCAAATGCAATTAATTCGGAACTTTCTGGAACACGAGAAACTCTCCCCATGTAGAAGTGAACTCACATTTCTTATTTCTTTGTTGAATCAGTGGAAGCTTCTGTGCTGGATCAGGAGCTTCATTTCTTGTTCGGTTTCCGGGTTGGATTAGGGGTAATTCCTTTGGAGACGGCCACAAGCCATCTCTAGAAATGTCGCTTCTCTCATAAAAATATGGTTGGCTCCCGTTGAAAATTCTCAAAAGGCTCTGATGGATCCGGAAGTCTACATGAAGTCTTTTTTGAATATTGATGGCAGAACTGTGTCGAAGTCCCACAGCACGTAGACTAGAGGTCCAGGTTGCCCAAGGAACATTCTTTCCATGCTCTTTCATGGACTCGGACAGTTGTGGACATGGATAGGCCTTGTTTTCACCTCTTGCCTCTTTTCTATCCATAAAACTAAATTCAGTATTTGCGTGGGGAGCAAAGAAAGGTACGTTTAGCAGCAGGTTCCCGGCTCGGAATAGAACAAAGACCTAATTCTCAATTTTGCACTTGATAGAGAGCAGTAGAAAGATTTTCCCTTAACTCTTTCTCACTCGCGCATACATCTCTGAGCAGTGACCCAGACAGATTTCCCCTGCTTGAAGATTTCATTCTGCCAGTGACATGTCAAATATGTCAAGTGGCAAAGAATGGCTGCCCCTGGGAACATCTGACTCTTTAAAAC